>CM007346.1:584177-595836 GCA_000333855.2 Endotrypanum monterogeii | reverse complement strand
GAAGTCATGGTGCTCGACATGATAGCCAGCATTCCACATGACCCAGTTCAGCGGTCCGTAGTAAGAAAACGTCTCCTGCCCACCGTCACCCCTAAACACAAAATGCTCCGAGATAAAGTGACCAGCGAGCGGGTGCCAACTAGTGCCTAGGAAAACAGATAGGAGGAAGTACAGCAGCGGCCACCAGCCCCAGTAGTAGTAAACAAGTAGGTTGAACGTGAGCTGCACAGCATAGTTCAACACATGCATCCTATTGAGCTTAATTCTTCGCACAACTGTAGGTCGGAGAGCGTAGAACAGCACCTGGAATGTGAGGAAAAAGAACTTGCCAACGTAACTTGATAAATACTTTCCCTCAAACCGTGTAGGCAGATCTGAGTCAACTCCATCCCAGCCGAGGTAGCGGTGATGCTCACCATGGTAAGTCTTAAACATCATGGCATAGGGAACGGGGACCACCAAATTTACGAACAATGCATAAAGGTCGTTGTGAAAGGCCACTCTGAAGCAAAGGTTGTGCGTGATCTCGTGAATCGCCAAGAAACAGCTGTGCGTGATTGTACCCCCCACAAAATACGCTACAAGTAGTAGAGTATGCCATTCCATGTCCTTCGCACGATATCCAAGATATATTTGAAGCAGAACAAATGGTGTCAACAGATAGGAAAGCCAAGGATCTGGGCCGTACAATTTTTTGATCTCCGTACCATGCGCCTTTAACATCTCTCGGTTGCGCGACCTGTGCATGTACTCCGCGTCCGACCAGTAGTAGTCGTTACGACCCCGCCTGGCTAACAGTGCCGACATTATGCTTCCAGATCTTTTCTGGGTACCGTTCTCAAATATGCTCAACTCGACAGCAAACCAAAATGGGTGCTAAGCAATTCTAGAGTGTGAACATTTACAAAGGTTCGACGGTAAGGGAAAATAATAATAGACGTAGTAGACAAGAGGGACGCCTCTCGTAGGAAAACGAGTGGCAAATGGACTAGGTTCTAGAAACGCAATCCAACAGAAAATTACGTTTTTCAACGTACTCGAATAAGGCATGTGAGGGTGCGGTAGCAAACACACAGAACAATTTCAGTCTGGCCACTGACTATTTCACCCCTGAACGACACGCGAACATTTCTCGTTTAGCGGTTCTTTGTTACAACGATACTTGTGCGGTTTGTCGGCAAGTGGGGGCAATCGGTTCTTTTTTCTTTCAAAACCTCTCCGTTTCCCTCGGCCAAGAAGTGAAAAGCAGCAAAATTACTGGAGTGAGAATTATACATCCTCGCCGAAACGAATAGAAAAGATTCGCATCACCATCGACGTGTGACGCGAGGACTCATTACTTGCCGTCCATGTCGCCAATCGACGCGGTGTTCAGTCCCAGAAGACCGCCGCGCTACATTCCCAAGCTGAGTTCGTTGTCCACGTACATTTTTATCAATAGCGCCGCACATGTATTCTTTGCAGTGCAACTTTCCTCAGAGCAACATAACCAACACAAAATCTCCGAAAGTGCGTGTTATGGCAGACACAAAAAGAGTTTCTCCCCCAGGATGTATAGAGCTTCCCTCGCCCCCCCCCCAACGGCACATAATAAGAACGCGACCTCTTACAGGTAGGACGGACCTGTGGAACACCAGGAACTCCAGTCAGCCTGCCTCACCTTATTTGTTCAGTAAAGCCCCCTTCCCCAGCGTACGCCACCACACCGTAAAATCCGTCGCGACCTACCCGCGCTTCCTTTTTGTATTACCCAAGGAAGTTTGAGAAAAACACTTCACGAACCCCGCCAAAGACCCAGCAGCGCTGGCAGAATCTTCCGGCCCCGCTTTGCCGCCGGGCGCCGTTTGGGGGATCCCTGGCGGCCCCACCAGGCGCAAGGGACGAAGGCACTGGAGAAACCCGCACCACACCGAGCCACCGCGAACCCCACATAGCAGAAACAACCCACCACCCCATCTTTCGATAGCCCCAAAAGCCCAGAACATCACCAGACCGCTGGCAACCCCACAAATCCGACGAACACCCTGCACAGCAAAAGAAATAAAATCCCCCACCCTCCCCGCACACACCACGCAAGGAAGAACCCAGCAACCGGCTCCAGAAGCGCCCCCGCCTCGCGAAAAAGGAAATCGACGCCGCCAAAATTGGAACCCACACACACAAACACGGAAATTGGAAACCAGCAAAACCGACCGCAACCCATAGATGAAAAGCGCCAAACAAGGGGCCAAAACCAGAAACGACACAAGGCGACACAACACCAAACCACCACAAGGAGGCCCCGGGGGAAATGGCGCCGAATCACACACACCGAGACACTTGCAGAACACGACGCTGGTAGAATTATTTCGGACACATGACAGAAAAGGTGTCCATAAGGCAACCACCAACCGGATTCTGTTTTATTGAACGGGGGGAACGAGCACACGATCTTTTTTAGATTAACTATTCAGAACGCGCTTACGACGATTGCAAGTTAGAAAAATCCCCACTTGAGGAGAAAGTTCGCTTTTCACGAAATCTAAACTCACAAGTTTCGAAAAGAGAAGCTGTCGCGCTCGCTATTCTGACCGTCAAACCAAACATCTGCAGCACGAAACCCCAAAGCTTTTTAAAAAAGTAACATGCATGCTATTAGCCATGTAAGGCCTCAACAAAGTGATGGAAACACCCTTTGATAAACCGGCTTCTCGCCAGCACGATGGCTTATGTCAGCCAAACTCCTTGAATATTAAGCACAATCCAAAAATTCTTTCACCCTCAACACCCAGCCACTCTACAAAAGACCCTGCCAAATATTGGCGAAACTAACCCAAGCACCGCTGCCCCAAGCCAGGAAACGAAAACATTCCACAGACACAGAGCTAAAAAAAACTTCGGGTGGGATGAAAGCCCCCCTGTATTGTGGAAACTAGTTGCCTGCAGGGTTGCTCGGTATCTTTGAAGGTGACACTCTCGCCGCAGGTTCCCTAGCGACACCCGCCTGCACACCAAGGGCAGAGAAAAAGAACCAACCACCAATGCTGACAGCGCCGCACCCCGAACAGGAAAGAGGGCCAAAGAAGCAGGAAACACGACATCCCATGAGAAAAGCCGGCGGAAGCCAGCACACCAACACGGGCACTAACTTCTGAAGAACCATCAAACCACACACGCCGGGACCTTCTAGGAAACCCCGAATTCAGATAAGGATATTGAGGGCAACCGGTTCCGGTGATGGCCTCCGCCCCAAATGGGACCCATCCCAAAACGCCCCCCGCGCCTGCAGAGGGCGGGGTGGCGGGCTGCGTTTTTGGCGTCGGCGGCCGCGGGCTTTGGGAACCCCAAGAGAACACAGCATTACCCCACAAGGGGAAGGGCAGACCCGGCCCGCGGCACGGACAGGCCACGGCCATGGCAGCCCCAAACCCCACGACGCCACCACACCCCACCCCACACACGCCAAGAGAAAAGCAGACAACACCGCCGCAGCCGCATTTCCCACGCGGCAACCCCCCATACCGCCACCGTTTTGCCCCACTGTTGGCAAAGAAAACTTGACACACATAGCCTACAGATGGTGAACGGAAACCTGGTATGAGAAAAAAAAATCTAGCTCAAAAACAGGGACACCAATTTTCGTGGAAGCGAATGTTTCAACTTATCTAAGCTATTTGTTGTTGGAGCGAATTCCACCTTAGCTTGTGTTTTTTTTATTTGGACTGTCCACCAGCATATAGACGCACCAATTCCGAGTCCTTATTATTTTTATTGCCGAAATTCTCGTAGTGATATCCGGAAATTTGCAACAATCGGCTCCAATAAAACCATAAGCAATAGATGGGAAATATTCCTGAACTTAGTGTTTTCCCAAATACGCTTTTGAGGAAGAATAGCTTTTTTCGAAAGTGGAATATGAAGCCGCAGAGGCATTCACCGACACTTGGCGTGCCCACATTATCACCAGTTGTGGACCCTTAGCGTTGCTTCCAGTGGCCCTCAACAGCTGATATGTATCAGCCGACGGGATTGCTGTTTTCGTCATCGAAAAAGTTCACGGAAAAGAAACACAACGAGTTATGTTGGGAGAGATGGTGCATGGAACACTCAAGGAATCTATCATATAGGAGGGATTATCGAATCTGGGGAAGAAATTCACCCCCCCCCCCACCAGAGCCACAGCGTGCCGACTGGAAAGATGGAGCTGCAGAGGCATCGCCCTTAAGGTCTGAAGGGGAAATGGAAAGCTATGGTTGCATTAAGATAGTATTTATCCATTTTTCATCCGCGGAGATAGCGAATTCAAAAGACACTCGGGATTAAGCGGAACACTTATTGAAATCTTAGTGCTTTTGCAAAAGCCATGCTGCATCTATCTTTTTTTGTGTGGTCGGTTGGTGGTGACGTGTGCGGCTTTCCTTGCCATGTCTATTGTTCGCCCCCGCCCCTTGGACTGGGCCAGCCGGCGGGCTTCCTATTCTTCAACTCCCCTGAACCTCAAATGGGGGATGGGGGGGGGGAATTCTGTTCAAATAATACAAAGACTGATTCAAAAAAATTTCCCCCGAGATATCATCCTTGCTAATGATTTAGAAAAAGGGTTAATATTGTGCACTATTTGAAGTTACGATGGGCTTTCAAAGCGCCACGGAAATAGTCTTAACAGGGAACGGGGCTTGAGTTGACGCCCAGTGATGCGTAAAGCGTGGTGTTCCATGCGATGCAGAAAAATTGGTTTGGATATGGCACGGCGATGGCGGTGTATGTTTTTAGCGCCGGTGAGCCGTGAGGGGTGCTGCTGTTATTATGTTGAGGAATTCTTTAGGGTTTATGAGGCGGGGTGTTCATCGAAATCTCCATTAACCAAGATTATTGGGCTGTGACGCGGCTCCCTTTTTCCCCAATAGGGAAGTTGACCCTTGGCCATTGCTAAAAGCGAGTGTGTTTCTAGCTGCTGGCGCCATTCTGATACTAGTCTCTTTTTGTTTTGTGTTTCTTTGCATCTGCGGGATTCTTCTCTCGGCAAGATTTTAAATTAAACTTTTCACCTGTGTGTTTGACTGAATTCTGTTTTTAAAGGTTTCTTGACTCTTTGGTGCGCGTGGGGCTGGCGGGCTGGTGGAAGGCGCCGCCGCCTGGGGACCCGGGTCGCCGTGAGGTTCCTGCTTTTTGAACGATTTCTGAAACGGCTGCTTTTTTTTTTTCTGGTTTCGCTTTTTGGGCCTCTTTCAGGGGTTCTTGGCGCCCCCGGGGTCTCCTCCGGGAGCGGGGGGCTTGCCGTACCCCAATGGCCCCCACCACCTGGCGTTTATAGGGCGTCGTTTCGGCACGGTGCCGCTTTCGGATTCAAACAGGAGAGTTGGTGAGGGGGTCAAAAAAAAAACTTTCGCTATCTAGATGCTAGCTGGGTATGTTCCATTTGCTTTTCCAGGAGTTTGTTGTTTACTTCCCGGCGTAGGTCCTGGGGTTCAGTCGCTTGGCATGGTGTGTGTCCGTGATTTTGTCGCAGTGGAATGGGTGATGAGGTGCTTTAGTGTGGGCTTGGGAAACTTTGCTTTTAGAACCATCGGCTCCTCGAGGGGGTGGGTGCCCTCAGAAATAAGAAATGGTGACTTTCCGGTTTCGGCGAAAGAAGGGAGTGGGTATCCAAGCTTTGAATCAAAGCCCTTGCGGCAGAAACGTGGAAAAAAATCCACCGCTTCCGACAGCGAGCCTGCGCTGTCGGCGGTCTTTTGGTGGATTCCGCGTGCGCTAGCCGCGGCTTGTCCTCTTGTAAAGAATTTTTTTTTTGGGGTCTGCGTCTTGGGGCCCGGCTGGTGGGTGTTTGCCCTTCGGGCCCGGGCGGTGCGGGGGGCCGTGCGCTTCGGTAGCTTCGCCATCCCCCGCGAGGGCGTTTTGGCGCTTGCCGTTCTGGGGGCGGGGCCTATCGGTGGGCCCCAAAAGGGCGCCGCCCCCGCGAAACCCCAAGGGGGGGGGGGGCGCTTTTTGGCGGGGGCAGAGGGTTGTGCTGGGTTCTTGCGTGGGCAGGGAGGTGGGCGCATCAACAAAACGCGTGATGTTTTATTTTTGTCCGCTTGCTGGCAGCGGCTTGGGGTTGTTTTGGCTTTGGGGTGCGCTGGCGATGGCCGTGCTTGTCCTTTCTGGGATGGCGGGCAGGTTTGTGCGTTGGTGTTGTTTTGGGTTTCTTCAGTCGCAACGGGTTGGGTTCGTTTCTAAAGATCGGGAGGGCGTCTCTGCAAACTTTCCCCCCCGTTGTGTGAGTAGAATGTACGCCCTGCTCCGTATTTTAAAATATTAGTTGGAACACAGAAAGCAGATGCCTTTCGCCGGAGTGGGAAAGTCTACCTCACTAGGTTTTCCCCCCTTTTGGGGCCTGTTTTACTAGTCGGTTCACGATGTCGCCATAAGAGGCGCGGGTGTGCCTTTCTTTCGAACTATCTGAGGGGGAGGCGCGGGACGCGGCAGAACGGGGAGGAGTGGGGGAAATCGGCGTTGCATGCAGGCGGACGGAGTCTTTCACATAAGTAACGTAGGAGTCCGGGCACGATCTGGAGAGCAGTGCTTCACCGTGGCTCAGGAAAATTGTCTGCCCTACGCAGCATCCAAGTCGTGAGAGGATGCCGATGAATGCAACACAAAGGGCGATTGTGTCAATACGGTTAGCAGCCAGCTCCGCAGTGCAATGCTCCACCGCTTTGATCAGTTCCCCGTGAGCTGCGAGTAGCGCCGCTGAGATTCGTTCCTTGTGCCTCAAGCTTGTACTCGTTGCGCTGTAGCACTTTCTTGTAAGCTGCGCGGCGTGGCATGATCGACGGAAAAAGAGATGGTGCCGGTACACGTTTTTCCGTCGGTTGGCACTGGCAAGTTTCACAAGCAGCGCGCACTCCCGTCTTGCAGTTTCAGCTATATTCCTCTGGGATTTTTCTGAGACCCGCATGTGTATGGGTGTGCCTCATACCTGAGATGTGTAATAGCAACCAGGTTGTTGGTCGAGAGAAAGGCGGTGGAAGTACATGGGATATGGAGGGGTACCGCATGTTAGATGGGTCTGTGGATAAAGAGACCGAAGCGTGGCACTGGGGGGCATGGATGCAGCTTTCAGTGATCCGCTGGGTGTAATACACAGGCGTTGAAGGCTGCACAGGGCTATGCGCGAGAAAACCATGGCAGGGGTGCATACTTGTACGCTTTTGTTTATTTTGTGGCAGGCAGCAGCCCCCGCAGAGAGGGGTGTGCGCCTTCGCGCAAGTTGGAGGGGAAGAGGAGAAATCAGGGGCCAACGGTGGTTGGCTTATCTACACAAAATGAGTGCCCACCATCGCTATCGTCCAACGTTACGCTGACGGCGACGTGGCGCCCGCTGTGGTGTCTGTTATAAGCCGAACCCTCACCTGTGTGGCGAGCCACTCCATGACCTCTTTCAGGCCAACCGACGGCTTGCTGGTTGATGATGCCATGATCACGTCGAGTGTTGCGAAGGGTGCCGTCACGCTGCACTGGCGTCGCATCAGTGTTGTCAGTACCCGCGCCCGGTCTGCACTGCACTCGGCGACGGAGGAGTAGGAGAAGTTCACCCAGCGCAAGGTCTCTGACGCCTGTTCCATAAGGGTGACAACTGGAAGGAGGGGTAGTTTGTTGCCAGAGAGATCCAGTGACTCTAGGGAAGGGGCACTGTGCGACCGGAGTGCTTTGCAGAGAAACAAAAAACTGCCGTCACCACCTTTTGTGCGGTTTTTTTCCACCAAGTTGGAGCAAAGGGCAAGATGGCGGAGGGCTAGCGGGGCGCCACGCTCCAGCGCCGCTGCCAACTGGCCGATGCATTCGTCAGTCAGACTGCACCTGGAGAGATCGAGACGTGACAGGACGGGGGCACAGGCCGAAAAGTTGACTTGGGTTATTTGGCCGTGCAGGTCTACTCCAGAGCACACGAGCGACGATGTTCCATGTGCAAAGGGGGTTTTGCAAATCCGCTTGAACGAGCCGTTAGCCAAGTTGACTTCAGCGACATCAACGAGACGCCACAGCCTTCTCTTGTCCGTGATGGCTCGAAGCACGCGATGGGCAGTACCGATGCTGAGAACACAGCGGCAAACGCTGAGGGAGTCGAGAAGCTCGTAGGAGCTAAGGAAGCGTGAGAGGTCCTCTTCGTCGTTCACAAACTTGTGGCCGCCGAGGAAGACATCTGTAAGAGAGGTGCGAAAGGCAACACTGGCTTTTGTTAGGTGTGCGAAACACTTGGATGTAAGGAGGTTGCAGGAGAGGTCCAGAGCGAAGCGGGGACGTGGTGTGAAGGCAGCCAGGGAACCTACAAACTCCGACAGCTGTGGTGCATCCTGCCAGTTGCAAGAGGAGACGTTGAGGTGCACGAGGGACACGGATACACCCACCGCCTCGCCAACATCCGCCCAGTGTGTCGCCATTGTCGTTCCTCGCAAAGAAAGTCGAGTGAGGTGTGTTGCAGAGCGCACATACGCCGCTACACTGGAGAGGGTGCCAACATGGCAGTTTTCGATAGCCACACTTGATAAGCAGTCATATGTGCGCAAAGACGTTGCCAGGGTGTGGAAGGATACTGGGTTGAGGGCACAGTTGATGAGGCGCAGCTCTGACCAAGAACCGCTTCGAGTGCTCGCGCTTCGCATGAGGTAGCTTAGCTCGCCTACAATTTCTCGCGCGTCGTTGCCGTTGTCCACGTTCTTGAAGCAGATACTACGTGCCCGGGTGTGGTGCAGCAGACAGCGTAGGCCGCGATACCGATCGCGCATGTCATTTCCTGTGGAGTAGTATCCGTGCACCACCAGGTCGACTGCAGGGCCAGCACACGTCGTGGAGTGCGCTAAACAGAAGCACAGTTCGTCACGAGAACTTTCCACCGTCTCGATCCGATGGCGACCGAGATGGACGCAGCGGTGTACGAATGGCACTCCAGGCGTCGCGCACGTACCAGAGAGACAGCACGGCTCTCGCACTCGCCGCGGGAGGTGAGTTTGCACAGTCGGCAGCGCTACACGGAAAATAGCAGAAATGACGCTTGCTTGTATGCTCGCATGGCTGTCCTGCCGTCCATTCCCAAGGGTGTCTGCGAGCAGCTTCCTCCAGAGCTCGAATTTGAGACCGGCATCGTTGGTGAGCTGCATGGGTTGCATGGTTTCGAAGGCAGACAATCTTACCATCAGTTTTTTTTTTTTTTTAATGTTCACCCTGTGCAGTGCGCCTTTTTGAGGGTGACCTCTCGGGACGCCGCACCGCCTCTGGGAGCTTGTGTGGGAAGACGATAAGCGGTGATAGCCGGTAGATTCGATTTTGAAAGGAGGAAGGTGGAAGGAGAGCGCGATGTGCGCGTGGGGAAGGCAAGAGACACATAAAAGGACGTACAGAGATCAAGCAGGGAAAAAGGAGCACATGTCGAGCGTTACCGACAGGCGCGAGGGGGAGCCTTCGCTGCGAGGTCGACGGTGAAGCGTGTGTTCTGACTCAGTACCACCATTTTCCCGGGGCTTACTCGCTTGTCCACTCAAACATTGTGGCGCGTGCCGTTCCTTTTTCCCCACATCTCTTTCCTTTTCTGAAGGTCGAGGGTGTGTATCCACACCAACACATGCTTATGTGCCCCTTAAAAAAAAAAAAAAAAATGGCTTCTCTTGTCGTTTGTTGAGAGAAACAGGGAGTTGACGAGCCACTGGTTACACGAGGCTGTCGCTGGCAAGGTCCTAGGGGGTCGAAGCCTATTTTATGGGTGGCGCATGGAAGCAGTATCAAGTAAAAGAATGTTTGGGAGGTCAATAGATATGCGCTTTCTGCGACTCGCGCGCCAGTCGAGGTCCGGGTTCAAGCACACACACACCGACGGGTACACTTAGGTACTCGCGCTCCCACTTTCTAGTTTTGGTTCGACAGGGAGAAGGCGAGTCACGCTCTTCTGGCATTTGTACTGATACCGCTCTACAAGTATCGTCATGTCATGCAGAAGAAACGCGCAAAGGCCTGTGTACAGCTGGATGCTTATGTGGTGCAGAAGATTCAGAATGCACTGAATGCCTGGCGCCACCGGCGACACCCCTTGGGCTGCCTGAGTGAAGTAGATGTGCCACCGCTCGAAAAGCTGCCCTTGTTCCAACGCATTCACTGCCCACGTCAGACAGACGTCGTAGCTGGACTCCTGATGAGTCCACGACTTGGCCTTTTTGGCAAGCGCACCCCAAACACTTTTCCTTTGCGGTTTCGCATCTTTGACCCGGCCCATTTCGTTGTCCAGGGTGCTGCGGAGTTCACGCTCGATATCCACAAATTTGTGGAGGTGCTTTTCTGTCCTCTCGATATCTCCGAGGGTCGTCATCGATAGCAGAGGTTCCATCGCACTGCAGAGCCCGGACGTGTATTTGATCTTGGCGCCTACGAATCGCAGAGAGGCGCGGCAACCGTTCTGAACCCAAATTTCCCGCGACACATACAGACTTGGTGTGAGGAAAGCGCCTTGTTGAATGGAGCGCTCCAGCAGACGCATGATCCAGAACACGCGCGAGAAGGGCAAGCGGGGAACCCGATAGTCCTCGATCGGGATCGGGGCAGGCACAAATTGTATTGTGAATGAGGGGAAAAGACTCGTTTGTTCTCGCGCGAAGCGCGCCCGGCGCAGCATGTCGATCTTGCGTCGTATTTCTTCTGTGTTGCGCCGCACTGTCTCTGCCAGGTCCGTGGGTAACACCTCGGCAACAACGTCAAGTCGTGTTGCAGCGGCGATGTACATTTCAAGAGCTTCTTTGACGTCGCCTGAGAAGTCAAGCGCTGTTGCCTGCTGGAGCACAGCCAGAGCCTCCATCAGCCCTTCGATACACGTTCCCATCTCTCTACTGCTTAACACCCCTGCTCTCGTCTATATAACACGAATTCGATGGATACTGCAAGGCGGATGTGTGTTGATTTGTGTGTGCGTGCGTTCAATAGACGAGCCAACTGAGTTGATCAAGGATCAACAGCACCAAAATAAAAAAGGGGGAGGGAGAACAATGATCCGCATATATGCGCGAGTGTACGTGCCCCCTAAACAATGCCCGAGTCAAGTAGGAACTGGGGGGGGGGAGAGGGGGAGGGGGCTGAGGAGAAACGGGAGGGAAAAATGAGGAATCATGGGAATGAATGAGTGGCAGAAAAGACAGTCGTGGCGCGTCTGCCCAGGAAGGTTACGTTGGCGCACTATCACCCTCTCTTTACACGCATTCTTGATATGGCCATAATGGAATAGGGTATCAAGAGCGGGAGTGCACAAACCGTCTGGTATTGTCCGTCCCAAGCTAAACGCACAGACACTCGCGAAAGTAAACCAGGTGACCCCCCCCCCGGCCCCCGCTCCGCATAGCACATCTTGCTGGAGGACATGGGGTAGGGGGTAGAAAAGCAGATGATGATGGTGAGTTGTCACCACATACATGTATTAGTACAACGCACTCGTTTGCAGATGTATTTATGTTTGTTCTCCTTTTTTTTTTTTTGAAGCTGAAATGAGAAAAAAAAAGTGAAAAGGAAAGCGTGAGGAGTAGCGAGAACCTCGAGTGAGATTGCCGCGTATCCTCGACGCATGGGTGGAGTCTTCACAGACACGCATACTCACAAAGAAGAAGAGAGGTAGACGCCCGGTGATTCACACACAGGAAGGCACAGTGGACCAGCAATGCACCCATGG
>CM007346.1:574177-579177 GCA_000333855.2 Endotrypanum monterogeii | reverse complement strand
ATATATATATGATTAGGCCAACGTATGCCCTGTCAATTTCTTTTATAGATGGGAAAAAAGTAACATACATACACAAACACGCATAGTCACTCGCCTTCGCACAGCGACAGAGGGGTGGGGGAGACAGAGAGGCAGTAGTGGGGCGGTCGCTTTGGGTAACACAAGAAAGCGAAAAGAACAACAAAGAGAAAACACACCATGCCAATGCAGCAGTCTGAAGTCGAGGGAGTCAATTTATGTATGCGTGCGCGTGCGTGCTTGTGCTTCTACAGTGACTGTGGAGATGCTCGTGGGGGTTGCACTCAACCATCTTTTTTTTTTTAAACAGAGTGATGGAGGCTGATGGCAAGAGGATCTTACACGCACATGTCAGCGGCGTAGGTGCGTACCTATGCATGCATGCATGCATATGTCTTTAAGAAGATCGACTCTAATACACAGTTCCCCTCGCAACCAATTACCCTACGCGCGCAGCTACGCTTTTGACCATAGATGATGATCGACATTTCCACACACACAGACACATACATAACATAATATAATATATATATATATATATCACCACATGTACATGATAACTACATGAAGGGGCGGGGTGGGGGGAGTTATATTATCCTCTTGAAAAAGGATGAGGAGGCGGGGTGGGGGAAAAAAAAGGGGAAGGTTACTAATTGATAAGACTTGCCGTATGCGGGCGTGTGCGGGATGATGATCGGGTGGAGGGGTGAGTGAGAAGGAGAAACACACACACAACATTAGTAAGCATGCGCCGATGCATGTGGAGAAAATACAGGGGAAGAGATGGGGGAACGGAGTGGGGTAGGGGGAAGCAACAAGCCGCGGGAACATGCGAAAAGACGCCCACACAGAAAAAAAAAATGGGAGAAGAGGTCAGCAATCGTGAGATATGATGGGGAGAAAAAAAAACATGCGAACCCCCCCTGTGAGGGTTTGCTAGGGAGGGATATCTGAGAGGGTGCTTACTTGCTGACGGTTTTGACACAAATACAGGAGGGGGGGAATGCTCGATATATTTTCCCTTATTCGCTGTGTGTGGAGAAGGAAGGAAGATGCGAAAGAGGAGTTAGTCGAAAAACATGACAAAAAAAATGGTGACGGACAAAAGAGAACTGAATTGGTGAAAATAAAACATATTAAAATAATATATATATATATATATATGGCTGGGAAAATACGGAGATATCAAGAACATTAGATTACCACTACCTCTCCGGCGGAAAACAAAAAACGGCAATAGTAATAGAAGACGAATACGAAGGAGGGTGATACAACCGTTTTCATTTTTTTTTCGTTGTTCATTTTCCTTAGATTTCAGTCGTTACCTCCTTTCCTCATCCTTTGTTTCGATCCCGTCGCCCCTTTTCTTCTTCCCACACATAAACCTTCCACGCACGCACGCATAAACACACACATACGCATACACATACACATACCTGCCCTCTGCCTTCCTGCAAGAGAAAGATCACATTGCAGTGTAGTCTTGTTGGTTATGCTTTCTTCTTCATTTCGCATCACCAACAGAAGCAAAAAAAAAAAATACACTTGACCTTAAACACTGCTATAGGTTCAGTATGCGCATCAGATGTATTCTACCGTACTCTCCATCTTTCGCCACCACATCACCGCTATTGCCCACAAAATAAAAAAAAAATCCCTATAAAATCAACTATCAACAGTTCCGATACGCATCGTACGGAATATATATATATATATATAAATGAGCCGGAAAAAAAAAGAGAGGTACTGTGGACGACGAATTGCAACACTACAATTAAACAGCGACAAAAAATAAGAAAATACGGCAGTAAGCACACACACACATACATACACACAGACACAGAAATGAGGGATACGGGAGGGGAAAAGAGGGAATGGGTTTGGAATTTTTTTTTCTTCGGCCTTGATAAGTTATAGCGGCTCTGCTCCATGCAGGCTTAGACGTTTTTCTTAAAAACAAAACAAATAATGCGCGGAAAAAGCACACGGATATTTTCTGTTGACCCTTAGTGACTTCTTGCATCACTCATTATATATATTTATATATATGTCCACCCGCGTGCGTGTGTGTGTATGTGTGATGGTGGGAAGGAGTGGGGGGGGGAGGGGAGGTAGAGCTGAGCACGACAGCAGACGCCCATACGCCTCCTCCTCAATTGTGTTAATCTTCCACCACCACCACTTCTCTCGTTATCCATCAGAATCTTTAGAGGAAAACTTGCTTTCACGACCATGGGTGGCACTTGCATCCCTCTCGCCATACATGACGCCACTTCCTCGTTCGTCATCTGTTTTCAAACTCAGGGGAGATGCTGTTGCTCGCATCCAGTTCTGCAGGAGACACACGCCTGAATAGTTAAGACGACATCCGTGCACCATCCAGGGGGGGAGGGGGGGGGGCTAACGGTTTCTCTTCAACCCCGCTGGATGGTATGGGCCATACTTGATTGTCTGATCAAAAGCCACAGCGACGCTTCAGCTCCTTCTTCATCATTGCCACTTCCGTGTTGTCACCATTCGTCAATATCGACGAGTTCTCTACGGCGCGGCGGCCAAGATAGTGGATGGTTTCCTTCACCGGGCCGTACGGCACGTACTTGTACACGTGGAAGCCCGCAGAGGCAAGCGGCACTGTCAGGTTGTCGCGCATACCGAACAGCTGCCCGAAGGACACGCGAGAGAAGATACTTGGCCGCTCCAAGATACTGGCGGTGATAATTTCTAGAGACTCTCTGTTGTGTGTACCGAAGAAGACTTCGTGCTTCTTTGCCGGATCTGCCTCGAAGGCATCAAAGATGCGTTTCGCCGAGTCATTGTAACATTTGTTTGTCTCCTCGTATGTAGACCAGATGGGGCTGGCGTAGCCGTACTGGGCCGCAGTGGCTCGTTCCTGCATAATGTAGGCACCACGCACGATCTTTCCACCCCAGTGAAAGTTTAGGTTGCGAGCGCGGACGAGATCATTTTCGATGCGGTCCTCAGCGTACGTCAAGTAGCATTGATATGTATTGTAGACTACCGGAACTTCACTGTTGTAGGTTTTCTGCAGCGTGGCTACAATCGCGTCGATGGCGAGCTGATAAAATGACTGCTCTGCGTCGATGAGCATGCGAACGTTGAGCGCCTTGGCCATGGTGGCGATCAATGAGAGTCGGTTGTTGACGCTTTTCCACAGTTCCTTCTCCTTCTCACTCATCTGTGGCAGACCCTCAACGAGCGCCATCTGCACCGGTGTCGGCTCCAAGGCAATGAGGGCGTTTGTCAGCATCTCCTTGTACTCAAAGTAGTTGATCTTGCCCGTGTTGCGGGGGTCCAGCACCGCGATAACCTCCTTGAACTGCTCCTCTGAGAGCTTATTGCCGGGCTTGTAGTTCTCGAAGCCAATACGCAGCTGATCGTAAGTGATGAAAAGCTGGTGCTTGCGGTTCACACCCATGACCACGCGGCACTCCTCCAGCTTCAATGACTCATCTTTAGTGAAGTGCTTAAACCAGCTCTGATGGACAGACATGAGCAGCGCCGAGACGCGAGCCAGTAGCTGTGGATCACACATGCCTGTCACCTTGATGGCGGACACGCCAGCGGCATCGCGCGGGCTGTACAGAGAGGCATGCATGATACTCATCATGTAGAGCTTCATATTTTCGTCAAAGAATCCTTCGTCCATTGGGTACTGAACGTTAGGCTTTGTCACGAGACTAGACATCGAAATATCCGGGCCAGCTGCGTCACCCGGCCCCGGCGCGAAGCCCTCTGTGTCCGCCTCTGCCGCGTAGTCGAGCACAGCGCCGATGTTGTTGGAAGACAGCTTGTGCACCGTCTCCCGAAGTTCTTGATCGTTTTCACCGGCACAGAAGTAGTCATAGAAGGACTTCTTGACGAGGATGTTGTATGTCAGATTGCTGCCAATGACTTTCTCTATCGCTTTCATCACCTGCACAGAGTTTGTAGCTAAGTAGCGTACACTGCACAGACGAAGCAACACCAAAGCCTTCAACAAATACCACGTCGAGCGCTGGCGGTAGGTGGTATCATCGCTGAAGTTTGGCAGTTTTACTTGCTTGTGCTTCTGCGGCGTCGCTGTAGAGTGTCGGATGGATACGGCAAAGGCCGCGACAGCCGGTGGGGGCAGAAAGAAGCGACGCATATTTAGATGATAAGGGCGGGCAGCTAACGAAGGGGGGGGGGAGGAGGCGGCAGGTATGACAACTGTGTGTGTGTGTGTGTGTGTAGGGGAGGGGGAAGGGGGGAAGATTGAGAGGGAGGAGGCCTAGTCACACACCCGCAAGATAACGACGGCGAACGGAGAGATCTGGACGGCTAGAAACGAACCAATTGCTCTTCCACTCTTTTTTTTCTCGGAAGGACTAAAAGTACAGCGGACAACACAGACACACGCACACAAATCAGGAAAATATACAGGCAACAGGTCGCAGAGGTGGTCGTAACAAGCTGGGTCACACTCGCAAATGCACGCACACGTTCACAAGTTCGTAGTGAGAAGAGGGGTAGAGTCAAGGGGGACGACACAGCCCCAAAAGATGACCAAGGTACACTCAAATGAGTATATATATATATATATATTGCCTGCAAACAGAGAAAGAGAACCGAATTCGAGAGCGAAAGTGAAGGGCGTGATTTCTGCGTACCCACCCCAATTATTATAGGAAAACGATATATATATATATATGTATATATATGTGTATATATATGTGTATATATATGTATATATATATATGTATGTATATATATGTATGTATATATATGTATGTATATATATGTATATTTGTTGATTGAAGACGTGTGAATGCGAAGCGATGAAACCAAACAAACTCGAAGATACGCGGTGTCGCACAGAAGTGATAAATGAGGGGGATTGGGAAGATGGAATGGTTGGCATTATATTGGGGCCTGAATGCACTAGGAAAGAAATTTCATTCCTGTCATTGGGCATCTCCCCCCCTCCTCTCCTCTCCTCTCCT
>CM007346.1:550454-574121 GCA_000333855.2 Endotrypanum monterogeii | reverse complement strand
GTGTATATATATGTATATATATATATGTATGTATATATATGTATGTATATATATGTATGTATATATATGTATATTTGTTGATTGAAGACGTGTGAATGCGAAGCGATGAAACCAAACAAACTCGAAGATACGCGGTGTCGCACAGAAGTGATAAATGGGGGGGATTGGGAAGATGGAATGGTTGGCATTATATTGGGGCCTGAATGCACTAGGAAAGAAATTTCATTCCTGTCATTGGGCATCTCCCCCCCTCCTCTCCTCTCCTCTCCTCTCCTCTCCCAAGTAAGTGTCGTTTTCTCGGCGTTGTTCAAAGGTCGGCTCACCTGTCACGTGTAGTCAGAGGGGAGATGTGAGAGGGAGGGAGGACCGCGTCGAGCGTATTAGTCGGGGTGTTGCCACAAAAACTGAGGCTTGTTTTACAGTCGATTTTCTTTCATTGATAGAGTTTGGTGATGTTGCTGCCACATGTGCTCTTCCCACTTTGACATGAACCTGACGCTGCATTGCAAGAATATCTGCCCTCCCCCCTCCTCTGAGCTCAGGTGAGGCTGTAGTGGTGTCGGTCGGGGTATATGAGCACTGTGTGTGTGTGTGTGCCTTTGTCGAAGACGACAGAGAGAAGAGCAGAAAAAGATGAAAAGGCAGGCTGGTGAGCACAGTTTGTCAAAGGAAAAAAAAAGGAGATGCGAAGAGGATATATATATATATATATATATTTTTTTTCTGTGACTAGCTGTCTCTCTCCTGCCTTGACCTGAGATACCATACATACATACAGACCGACAGACACACACGTTCGCGCTTGCCCTGAACACTTGTGCGAACACTTGGAGCACCTTTGCCCCGCTACAGAAAGTTGACCTGAACCTTCGAAAGCTCCTCCTTCAGCGCTGTGTCGACAACCAAGTCTGCACGCGACATTGGTACAGCAGTGATGGGGCAGGTGTTGTGGTGCGCGAGATAATCCATCATGACGTCTTCATCAAAGAGGTAGCCGGTGGACGACACGACCGGGGTA
Source organism: Endotrypanum monterogeii (assembly GCA_000333855.2). Lineage (NCBI taxonomy): Eukaryota > Euglenozoa > Kinetoplastea > Trypanosomatida > Trypanosomatidae > Endotrypanum > Endotrypanum monterogeii. The sequence continues at coordinate 573,103 of CM007346.1, read as the reverse complement.
GAGCGTATCAACGAATGGGAGAGGCAGCACATGTACCGTATGGGGATTGCACTCCTCGGTGGACCTCGACGCCAACGGGAGAGGTCCACCTCCTGAGCAGACGGAGGCTCGTAAGCATCTGACGTATCATCGCTGCTGTCGCCTTCAGATAAATCTTCAGTGATGTCAAGCGTATCGAGCTCCATCCGCGCTTGCTCCTGCGTGTCGGCAGTCGAGGCCGCTGTGCTCTGCACTAGGATTTGGAAGCGTTGTTGAAGTCGTGCACGTCGTAGCCGCTCTCGGCCACGTCTCTGTGAGCGCACTTTCCCTTGGCTAGGGTTTCGGTGCCCTCTCTTGTCACGAGCGCGCCGTTCTTGATTGGGCAAGTCGTCGGCAGTGCCGCGGTGCGTTTCTACTGGTGGTGGTAGCGGCATCGTCATGTTTACGCGAAATAAACGCCGCAGTGCTTCATATGACGGACTACTGATGTCAAGGACGCGGCTGCGGTTCTTTGGATTGCTAAGACTGCAAGCAACGTAGTGTTTTCCATCAACGTCGAGGACAGTCTCCCATGCATTGAGTAGCGAGACCACGGCAGCTTCGCTGTGGGAGTTGACGACGAGGCGCGCCAGCTGCGCCACAAGCTCCGCAGATGCGCGCGGATCTTTTACCATCCCAACCGAGCAACGAACAGCTTCCACTAGCACACCACTGTTCTCACTCCAAAACGCATGACAACAAGCACTTTGGTACGTTAGCGTTGCCGCAGTTGACACCGCCTGTACGAGGAGTGATGCCTCTTCAGGTGGGCGTGTCCCTTGTCTGGAATAAAGACTGACCAGAAGAACGCATAGCTTTTTGTGGATCTCGCAGTGATAAAGTGTCGTTCGCAAGCGAATTTCATCCCGCCCGGTCAGCATCAACAGGGTTTGTAGAAGCAGCAGATGAAGACGAAGCAAGGGCAAACACTTTGTCGCACCACCTTGCATACTGTCGCAGTGACCGCAGCTATGGGGTGAAGCCTGATATAGGTTGACAAGGCCCTGCAGATACACAGACATAGAGCTGAAAAAATCGTACGTCACAAGATGAGAAATGACTTGGCCGATGTGTTTGCGTACGGCCCAGAAAGGTTCTTCATCGACACACCACCGGTAGAGTGAGGGGGTGTCTTATTTGTGTTGTTGCCAACGCCATGGGTAGGGTACAGCTCCTTGTACGTAGTCCAAAATGTCAACTCGCGGAGCACTTCGATGAGGCGGGTAGCCATCTCAAGCTGGTAGAGCCCGGAGGCAGTGGCGGGAACCCCTGGAAGAGTTCCGCAGACGCTTCCGTAGCAGTGCACTAGTATCTCCACGGTGTTCTCCATGTCAGCACCGATGAACTCTACAAGATGCGATGCTTTCATCTTCAACTCGGAAGAGGCCACCATAACAAGAACTAGCTCAGATAAGAAGCTGACATCTCTTGCTGTCTCGTACGCGGAGTTACTGCGGCGCACTGCGTGCGACGCTGTTAGTGCAGGGATGCTCAGCATTGCAATACGCTCAATTTGTGCGTTGTGTGTTTCAATGAGTTCAAAAATAATGTTGCGGTGTGATGCCTTCCCACAGAGGAGAAAACACAGGCGAAGACAGAGAGATGCATCTTCTCGCGAAGTGAACGCCGCAATAGTGGCGTGAAGCTTGCAGAAAAGTGCATGCGACGGCGGGAGAGCCGGAGGGGTCAAGGCAAAAAGTCCGATAAGGGCTTGCAGCTGTGCGGCCGTGAGCTCGGCGCGCGGGTCACTCTGTACAATGCTTTCAATCAGTGCATCCATTGTACTGGACTTGGGACTGTTTTTCTACGGAATGCTTCCTCTATAAAAATTGATGAGGGTGGGCAAACGCTTTGGCGCGTGTTTGGTTGACCGACATCAGAAGAATACAGATCGGGGGAGATGTGGGGGGGGGGGGACGAAATGAATAAGGCGGGGTTGGGGTTTCATGTTTATTCATTGGCGCATCATGAGGTATTATCATTGCATACGTTTGAAGGCAGGAATCCCCCGCTCTATTCTCCGCCTTGACAGGGGAAACAAGAAAGAGTTCAGACACTCGTGCGCTGGCGCATGCAGGCCCACGCAAAACCCCTCTCCTTACTTTTTTCCACGTTGCGGGAGTTTCACCAGAATGTGACATCAAGAGGGGAGGGCGGAAAAGAAAAGGAGAAAAAAAGGCGTTCGCAAGAGGTAAAAACCAACTGTCCACCATCGGCAACTTGATCAGAAGAAGAAGCTGCAGAAAGGTGTGTGAGGGCGAGCTTGCAAGATTAAATGGATATCGAGGGAAAAGGGAAAGTGAGGGAGGGGGCTGCAAGCAAATTATGGATATGGCAGTCGAGAAGGGAACAAAAAGGAATGCATACCGGAAGGAGAATGAATTGGGGGGGGGGGAAGTGCTTTGTGTGTGTGTGTCAGGGATGAGGGAGGCGTCGTTTCGCAGAATGGCAGCAATAACCAAAAGAAAAAAAACCCACGACTCCTCCGCTGTAGTACCCCTTTGTGGAGGGACATTCACCACAGCAAATTTTCTGACCAGCGTACTGTAAGCACAGCTCGCAGAAACCCGGGCTCAAAAACGAGGTTTTACAGTTGTGCTTCGAGGCCACCGATAACCACCCTGGTGGGCAAAGGTCTAGAGGGCAGGCTCCTGTAAAGGGTGTGCCTGCGGCGGCCGATTTATTGGGAATTATACTTGAGCTTTACATGTCTCGCGAATTCACCACTTTTTCGGGCTGCAAGACGACTATCCCACCCGATGCAAGCAAAAGACACATCGCGAAAGAGGAGGGGAAATGGAGGAGTAGAACAGTGCCACCGGTGTTCTAACAGAGTACAGAAGGTTCGTGCCGGGAAAGGGGCGACTGATGTAGGAGTGGTGAGGCGCCACGACAGCACCAAAAAAAAAACAGACAAACACGCAAAGCTACAGAAAGTCACAACAGATGCATTTAAAGGAAGAAATCCCTGGGTAGACGCACCATCGAGCACTTTGTCACCACCGAACGGAACCCGTTTTTTTTTTTTGTGTGTAGGGTCGTACGTAGCCTGGTAAGGTTAGGATGGGTAAGAGGGGAGTTGTCAAATGAAGGGTATTTTGGGAGACAGGGGGGATCGAAGGGCAGCAGGACATAGCGGCGAGGACTCTTGCAGGTGTATATAGCATGGATGCATCTGTGTCCGCGTCGCTGACGTGTGGGGGTTGTGCTGGTGACATGTACACAAGATCATGGCCCTCCATATAACCTGCATAACCATCGCTTCAGGGTTCCACGTTTTAGTGGCATGGAAAAGTATGGGTGGTCAGAGGCGCCTCTCTTCACACACACACCAGCGTACACCCCTCACCTCCGAGCGGAACCAATTGCGCTAGGCGCTACACAGCACATTTTTCTTTTTTGCAGAGGCTTGTGCTGTATCTCAATTGACAGTGGGTGCCAACAACAACAACAAAGTCCGCGCCACGCCGACACCCCGGCCGACCGATCGTCCCCGACACTCCTTACCTTCTCATGGGCACATGGCCCTCTCACCAGCAGCGGTGGCGTGTCACCGGCACGGGGATAGGGGCTGATTGGCTTTCTCGGAGAGCGATGGCTGAGTCCTGACACCACGTTTTTGTTTTTTTTGGAAGAAAAAATAATAATTGAGTGTATATGAGAATACACAACGAAAAGAAGCATACCTGCGGCTACACATGAAACAAAGTACACGGGGGGTAGAAATGAAGACATAGTTGCGATATTCACAGGAGGAAAGGGGAGGGGGTCGAGGGGAGGAAAGGGATACCGGCCACAGGCCACAGTGCTCACAGACAAACAAGTATGTTTTTCCAGACGGAAAATACACGTCCCTGGTGGGAACGCAGCGTACTAAGGCTGGTGTTACGTAGGAACAGATAACTAAGGGAGGTGAGGCGACAGGATGCAAATAAGTTTACTTTCGCGTTCGTCGTTTCACGAGGCCTGCTGGTATGCACGCTTGTGCAGCCCTCCAAAATCATATCCATCTATATAAATAAATAAATAAATAAATATATATATATATGCAATTAATCTCGGCCTCCACGGTAGTCACCCTCTTTGCCCCCCCTGCAGAAAAGCGGGAAAAAAGGGATGGCTGGAGGAGAGGGGAGGGAGGAGGCAAGAAGGGGAAGAGAGGTGCAGAGCAGAATACTGAATACCAACGGCCATGCCGCATGTAGCTATTCGCTGTTTCCCTCCCTTTTTTTATTACTTCAGCGCTGATCATTTCCCTTTTCCGCCAATCCGTCTCTTTTCTCTGCCTTCTTTTTGATCCTGACACGCGGTTTTTCTTCGATGGTTCTCGCCATGTGTTCCAGGGAGAGGCAAGGATCGTCGGGGCAAGTGTACGCGCACAGGAGTAGGTATTACACACACACACACACACACACACAGGGTGTGCTTCTGGTGCTTCTGCACAGCAGCCTGACCCCTCCTCCCGTATTGCACCAGCATTTGCTTTCCTCCCTTTTGTATTTGGAGGAAAAACAGAGGGTGCGCTGCTGGTCGACGGGAGTCGGGGGTGAGGGGGAGCCGACAACGATTGGCGGAACGACCATACGATCAAGCGAGGGGAGAGTTAAGGGGGGGGGGAGGTGCAGCGGAGCAGCAAAGGCGATAGATACATGCACACAAACCATGTCGGAGGAGTTTGAAAGAGGGTGCAGGCGAGTCATACGAGAGCAACCGAGTCTGCACGTAGACGAAACACTCACAAGTACAACACAGGCCCCTGGATGAATAGATTGGGTGGGGGAGGGAGGGGTAATAGATAGAAAAAAACACCAACAAATACAGCCGAAGGGACTGGGGAGAAAGCGGAGCATTCCAATGAGCAGGTGGCGGTTGTACGTCTGACAGTGGTCATATTACACCCCCCCCCCACAGGCAGACGGAGGATTCACGTCATCGCACATGGAAAAGAGAGAGCCCAGAACGATGGACAGGAATACCAGCCCACTCCTCAGAAGAGTAGATGCGCTGTTCTTTTCATTGTGTGTGTGTGTGTGCGTGAGGGCTGTTGGTGCTTACGTTATACGGACGCGGTATACGTTTCCGCAGTCGTCGCCACACACCATTGTGTCACCTACAAACGCCGATACAGCGTACACGTTTGAGTGCATCTGAATGTCAAGAATGCTCTTCCCCGCCTTCGCACTTTCGCAGTTCAAAATATGCATCTGTCGGGCGGAGTTGAAGCAGACAAGGAGGCCGCGGTGTTCCAGCGCCGCAAACACGGCCGTTGTCCACAGCACCTCAACCACAGACGACCCTGGAGTCGCCACTGCGGCACTGTTGAATACCCTTACCGAGGAGAACATCCGATTCCACAGTATGATCTTCTGCACACAGCACGTGAATAGCATGCTATCGTCCGCGTTGAATGAAGTCTGCCACACCATCGACTCATGCCCACGGAGTCGTGCAACCATTTTCAAGTCTCGGAACGACGCGATGTACGCGCACCGATCGCAGCTACGCGAGAGGGCAATGAGGTCATTTTTGGTTTTCTGCGCTGAGAGTCCTACAATGACGCCAGGAGTGTCACCCGATATGCACGGCAGCACCGCGAGCACCTTTGCACGAGATGCCGTCATTTTCCGAACACGGTTGTCTTGGCACCCGCTGAAGATAAACTTGCCATCGAAACTCACCGCGACGGCTGTGACGATTCCCGGGTGCTCGGAGAAGGTGCACTCCAGTCCGAGCGTGTGATCCCAAGAAGCGACGAAGCAGTCGCGAGATGCCGTCACAATGTGCTTTCGATCCGGGGAGAAAACGACGCCAAGCAGCGACTTTTTGTGACCCAAGAGCCGTTGCACCTCGCGGCTGTTATTTATTGTGTAGATATGCATGATGTTGTCGTGCCGATGGGACACGGCGTACAGATCACCACCGGGTGAAAGGGCGATACATTTGATTCTGCATGACTGGCTGGGCAGGTTTATCACCTCGACACCGCGCATACGGACGCTGCTGACGCCTGCCAGGGGATGTGCGGCTTTACGTGTATATTGCCGAGTAGCCAGTTCGGAGGAGAGGCCAGTCGAGGCATTCATCATCTCACTCGCGGAGTTCAGCTTGATCAAGTTGTCTTCGTTGCGATCGGCCTGAAGGCAGTCCACCTCCCTTTCAACGTGTATGAAGAAGGAGACGAATTCGCTTTCGCTGAGATAGCCGTCCTTGTCGTGGTCTGCTGCGTCCATCATCACTGTCATTGAGGAGCAGTTTGCATTGCTGGAGAGAGCGTCTGCTAGCTGGGTGATGGACACCCTCCCTTTCCCCTCCGAGTCTACGGTGGTAAAGACACGTTTGAGATAGCGCTCCTGATCCTCGCCACTGCGACGGGGCGTGGTGGCGTTCAGGTGCAGGTGGACATCGTTTAGGGTGCGGCTCAGCCGTCTTCCTCTGGCACCAATGCTAGGCCCGTTTCCTGCCGTACATCCATCCTCGTTTTCTTTCTTCGGCTGGAGGTCATCGAGTGGCGATTCCTCTCTAGACGCGGACAATCGATGGAGGCTAATGCGTTGAAGGATGGAGATAGAGGGGGATCGCTGCGCGTACGGCTCGCTATTCTTTCCTTCCTGCGCGAACAGCATCTTTTCCCTCTGCTGAGACGACCAGCTGTCGTAGTTGTAGTCAGTAAACGGGGCCGAGGTGCTGGGGGACAAGGGTGTTGTTGTCAAGAGGGCATTGTCTTGGGATTTCGTCACATATCGTTGTGGTGCGATGTAAATTACGCCTTCCGACGTTTTGGAAACGGTGTCAGCGGTAGGAGAGGTTTGGTGGGTGACGCAGATTCCCATTGTTGGGCGTGTGGTACGGTCGATATGGCCTGTGTGTGTGTCTGGGGAGGGGGGGGGTGGAGGGAGGGGAGGGGAAGAGCAAGTACAAGAAGGTCGAGGCGTATGTAGGGGTATGCGTTGATGGAAGCATGTCACTGTGGAGTAGTCGGTGGAGGAGGGGCATATGCATATTCCGATACATATATGTCTAGGTACGCAAAGACACGCACACACGCCAACGACTGCCAACAACAGCGAGGATGGTGCAGAGAAGGGGGCTCGCCGACCCGGAACGTGCGAGGTTGGGAGGGCACGCGGTCTGTGTGGGTGGGTTTGTGCGCAACTGCGTGGATCTTTTCGGTGCGTTTTCCACCGTTGAGGCCGTACAGAGCCGTCAAAGAAGGTGTGTTGTACAAAACACATGTGTTTCTCTCTGTGGAGAGCGAGGGGAAGCAGGAACGGGTGGAGGGAAACAAAGCCTGCCCACTCTACATCAACGGTGATGGGGCCGGCTCGAAGTACTGGTAGTAGTAGGGGTAGCAACAGCATCGATATCATCCACCACGCCGACTGTTTTGTGCTGACGTAAATGTGCGTGTCCTCTTCTGGCAGTGTAGTTTATCTGCCCCCTTTGTTGCGACTCTCTCTGCAGCACTATACACGACGCCTTCGGTTTTTTCTTTGTCTGTGTGTTAGTTGAGGGCTCCTGTTAGTACCACCGCGACTTCTCTCGGCGGGAATCAGCAGCGAAAACAACAGAGGTACGTAGCTCAGGCGTGCACTGTCACCATCTTTCTCCCCCCCTTACCAACGCGTACACGCTCTCAGAGTTCAAGGTGAAAGCGCTGCGTGAAATAGGGGCTGAAGGTGTAGAGCTCGAAACCATCGTCGCCGTCGAGAGAGCCTAATGCGATGCGGGTTGCTGGGGAGAGGTTCTGCGCTGTGTGAAACAGTTGAGTGCCCGTCCGAGCATCCACGCACACAGTCCCCGTAGGGACGCATGCAACAGCGAGCACATGCCCAGCCATTGCTGCACTACACGGTCCTGACTGACCACCACCAAGACGCGAGGCGAGCAGAGTACACACGGGTTCCTTGTCCGACCCGAGGCGACGCAGATCCCACAGCTTTGCTCCGCCATCACGGGCGACAGAGACGATCCCGTAGGCCAGGCCTGGCACCGTGAACATGGAGGTAATGTCAGACCCACCGTGTCGAGGGGTGGTGTTGAAGGTGGCCCGGTTGCGCGTCCGCCCCTCTGGGGCGATCACTTGAATCGTCCCGTTGCGCATGCCAGCAGCGACGGCGCCCGGCAGCGAGGGATGCCTCGGCAGAGAGTGAAGAGTCAAAGCAGTGACGTCGGTCGTCGAAAACGAGGCGATACGCACTTTGCGCCATTGTTCATGGCCCCATATGAACGCAAAGACGCTTCGACCAGCGCCGACACAAAACGATGCATCGCTGGGAGAGGAGGACCCTGGTGCGCCAAGCGGCTTTTCCGCGTTCCCGGAACAGTAGCACGCCACACTCGCCAGGTGCAGAGGCTTGAGGACCACTGACTTCAGCGTCAGAGTCGACAATGCCCGGTTCACTGTGAGTCTGGTGCACATGGGGTACGCCAGGCGTATGATCAGAACATGCGAGGCGGTGACCACGAGCAGAGAGCAGGCGCCGCTATGTGCTGCTTCGTGGTCGCAAACGACTGCGCTGCTGGGCGAAGGCGCTTCATGCTTACAGTGCATCCCAACACACCGCTGTGCAGAGGCCGCAGCGATTGTGGCAACGCAAACGGACCTGATGGCGGCGACACGAGTGGCAGTGTTGGCGTTGCCATCGTACCGCAAGTACCACAGACTCCCATCTACTCCGTTTACCTTCCACAGGATGCCCAAAAAGTCATCGTAGCAGCACACGTCATTTGTCTGAAGTGGAGGGTTAAGCTCGACGGCGTCCCACGTGTCGCTCCTAACCTCTCTCAGCAACCGCGGATGTGCCAGGGAGAGGCGCCAGCGGGGCAGATCGGTTATGCGTTGGAACTGCGTATCGGTCAGAGGATGATCGCAGCGGCTGCGGAGTTTTAGTACCCCAGCGGAGGGCGTGGCGAGAGGAGTGGCGGCGACTCGACCGGGCCCATTTTCAGCCTTCTGCGACAGAACCTCCTTGAAGACAAAGAAGTCGTTGTTGGTCGCCTCCGACAGCGTCACATCGACGAGCAGGCGAGAGGCTGCACCTCCACTGCCGGCTGCTGCGGCATCTCGCGCTTCCTCCGTTACTCGCTGCACGACCACCAAATTCGGCGGCAGTGGATGGCGCCGCCGAATGGGCACCCGGCCATCGCCAAACCACTTCTCGGGACAGCAGCGGGCCTGCAAAACATGGACATACATGTCGCGCGAGGGAATGTAAATGGTTCCCTTTCGAATCTCGATCGATCTTCCATCACCCATTGCCAGGCGCATGGCTTGGCAGCGGGTGGCTGGCGAAGATGCTCGGACAATACCACGTTGTGTCCTTTGCTCACGGTGAAGGTTGCGATGCAGCTCCTCTTCCAGCTCTGCGTCCGATGAAGAAGAGGTCGAGAACTCCATCTTCGACTGGAGGTGCAGTCGCGTGAGCGTGGGCGCGTGTGTGTGTGTGTGTGTGTGCACGTGATGGTGTCGCTCAACACTGCTGGCGGGAATTTGCGTACTTCCTCGTGATTTCGTGGTGTTGAATGCTTGCCCCAGTCGCAGCGTGTGTCTTCTTCTTTCCCAGGTGCACCATTATCGTGCGCAGCGGCGCGAGGGAACAGCAGCCGACGGGAGCGGCGCTGCCGGCGAATGTAAGGTGTGCTGGCTAATGGGTTGTATCACACCAGAGGGTGTGTGTGCGCGAGTGAAATGTTAGAGGCGGAATGAGAGAGGTTATGGTGGCAAGAGGTTCAGAGAGAGTTGACGCAGATGCAGCACACTCGTACACACAACGTTTTTGCTTGATGCGGTGTGTTGTCCAGGTGGGCGACATACATGGGCGCCCCTCTGCACTCGGTCCTCACCCGTCACAGGCCCACGGCGTGATGGGAGGCAGCTGCGAATGCGCGTTGCCGCTGTGCAAAGCAGATTTTTCTTTTTGCAGAGGCTTGTGCTGTATCTCAATTGACAGTGGGTGCCAACAACAACAACAAAGTCCGCGCTACGCCGACACCCCGGCCGACCGATCGTCTCCGACACTCCTTACCTTCTCCTGGGCACATGGCCCTCTCACCAGCAGCGGTGGCGTGTCACCGGCGCGGGGATAGGGACTGATTGGCTTCCTCGGAGAGCGATGGCTGAGTCCTGACACCACGCGCAGAGCTCTCGTCACCGCGGAGTGCAGTGGTGTGGAAGGAAATACGTGAAAAAATCGATGGAAAAAAAAGATTCTCTTTGGCGCCTACACAACCGGCCTAACAAATAGGTGCCCACCTGGAGTGCCGTTGTGCGGTGCACGTCGAGTCGGAGGGCAAAAATACCAAAAAAGTGTTCCGCGTACAACGCAACCCACGTCCACGTAATTCTCTCTGAACGCGGCCATTGGAAGCTGCAGGACGGGGGGGGGGATCAGCGAAAAGGAGCATCGAGGGAACCAGGCGGATGCAGAACCGAGGCAACAAAGATATATAAAAAATCTCTGGGTGAGGATGAGGAGCGTCACGGGGTTCATATATTCGTGCGTGCGCGTGGGGGTTGGCGTCTGCCCATGCGCTGCGGTCGCTCGCGATTCTTCAGTTATTGTGCATAAACATGACAAGGATGAGTCGGGAAAGCTAGGCACGCCATCAGTTGTGCACAACGTACACTCGGCCGAGTAAACCACCAGCGACAACAACACACTGTATGGCGCCACTTGAGAAAAAGACGCACGAGGGGCATAGAGCACCTGCATACCGCGCACGTGGACCTCTCCATAGATGTAGGGATAAGTATATATATATATATATATGTGTATATATATGTATATGTATGTATTCTCTTGTCGGAGAGGAATTCCCGCAACACCTGTTGTTGCATACTAAGTGTTTGGGTCTTCAATAGGATGGCACGCGGTGCGCGCAGTGTCACAGAGGAGCAGAGCTGCCAAGAATGTGTGAGAGGCTCCATCCGTCCTCCTATTTGCTTGTCGTCATGTAGCCCAAGCAGACGCGGTGTTCTTACCACACGCACACGCCCTTCACAGACCCATGTTGCGCAGGAACGCCTCGTTGTTCGGCTTGCGACCGAGAAACTTGACAAGCATGTCATTCGGGTCCTGGCTGCCACCCACACCGATAATACAGTCCACGTAGTGCTTGCCCACCTTTGGGTCGAGGAGGCCATTGTGTGAGCGAATGTACTCGAATAAGTCCAAGGCGAACACCTTCGACCACATGTACCCGTAGTAGCCGGCACCATAACCGGTCAGGTGGCCGAACGAGCACTCGAAGTGTGTGCCAGGCTCACAATGCAGACCAGGTGTCACACGCGATGCCACATCATAGAAGAGCTGCGTGGTGTCCAGGTGGTCGCGCGGCTGTAGCGAGAATGGCAAGCCAAAGATGCCCAGGGAGTACGTGGCAAACTGCAGCTGGCGCAGTGTGTCCCTCCCGCTGAATGAGTTCTTGGAGGCTATCTTGGAGTCGATCAGCTGCCGTGGGAGCGCCTCCTTCGTTTTGTAATGGCACGTGATCTTCTGCAGAATCTCTGGATCCCACAGCCACTCCTCCAACATCTGCGACGGCAGTTCCACAAAGTCTCGCTTTACACGTGTACCTGAAAGCGTTGACATACGCGTTCGACCCATCAGTACATGAATCGCGTGCCCGAACTCGTGGAAGAAGGTTTCCACATCGTTGTGGAGGAGCAGCGCTGGGCGCTCGGCCGTGGCTGCGGGAAAGTTTGCAAGCACAACCGCCAGTGCCGGGGAGAAGTTGTTTCCGTCGTCGCTGCAAAGCACAGGCGGCACTACTGGGTGGCAGCACGCGTGGGAATATTTTCCTTCGCGCGGGAAAAGATCCAGGATAATAAAGCCCAGCGTGCAGCCGCCCTTTTCTTTGACTTCCAGGGTCATGGTGTCCTCGTGCCAGAGCTCCTTCCCGTTTTCCACCCGCAGGAATATCAGATCGAAGAAAGCCTGATAGATGTCGAAGAGCGCCTTCAGCGTCACATCCATTGGGAAATACTCCTGGATCTCTGTCTCGCTGACATTCAGCAATGTCATCTTGATGAGGTTCATCATGAAGGGGACGTCGTAATCCTCGATGTCACCAGTGGGCGATAGTGTGCAGCTGGGGTGCAGATGCTTCTTGAGCAGGTCCGCTTCGGCAGTCCACTTATTTTGCAGCTTCGGAATCAGGCTGTCGACGAAGCTCTGGGCAGTCTCCGGCGTCTTCGCCATCTTGTCCGAGATGTAAAGGTGCGCGAAGGATGGGTAGCCGAGGAGGGTCGCCAGCTGGTGGCGCTTTTCGATGATGTCCTTCAAAACTTTGTCGTTCACGGGGTGAGCTCGGTTTGCGAAGGCGCGCGCCACCGCCTTGCGCGTCGATGCCACCTCGCAGTTCTTCATCACGCCGAAGTAGGTCGGGTAGTCCATCTTCAGCGTGAATTCATCGGTTTCTGTGCGTGGCAGCGCCGACAGCACGTTCTCCGGCACGCCCTTCAGCATGTCCGCTGTGAAGTGGAGCTCCGTTTTGTCCTCGCTGATGTTCTGCTGGAACTCCGTGCTCAACGACGCTAGCTCCTTCTGCAGCTCCACGACCTTCTGGAACTCCCCCTCCGGGAGCTCCATACCCTTGCGGCGGTACTCGGCAAGCTCCTCCTCGATCCAGTAGCTGTATTCACGCGGGGCCGTCCCGCTCTCATACTCAGCTTTATACTCTGGCGTGTCATGCACATTTTTCAGCGCCGTGTAAAGCTGCCGGTTCGCGGAAAAATTGTCGATGGAGAATTTCTCAAGCTCGACGATACACTTGACTGCCTCATCGCGCATTTCTTTCTTCGGCGACACATTTGCAATGACGGACAGCAGACTGGCCGACACGTCCAGCTCGGTTGCCGCCTTGTCAACGGGCTTGGCAGTATTGTCGAAGGTGCGGTCCGCGGCTGGGATGCCCAGGAGTTTGTTCAGCGACTGTTCTGCGCGTTCCTTGGCAGCCTTCACCACATTTTCACATTCTTCGACCGTCTTGGGAAAAAGAGCGGCACAGCTTTGGATCGTCGACACATTCGCAAATATCGGTGCCAATGCCATCTCGGATGGAGGTAAAGGGAAAGGGGTTTATAGCGATACGGTAGTTGGGTGGCTGTTCTTCACACAAATGCAACTTCACCAGAGTGAAACAAAGGAGGATAAGTAGGACGCAGAGTTTTTATGCATGGAGGGATGGATGAGATGGACACCCGCGCACAGACACGACGTGGCTCACCAGGCTTGCACCAGATGAGTTGCGGTACGTGAAATTTTCACGGTTCATTGGGACCACGCAACGGCAGGGGATACAAATGGGTGATTTGTGATCCGGCTACTCTTCTCGGTCTCCTCGATATTCGTGTGGAGGAAAGAAACCGACCGTTCGAATACCGGAGATGCACAGAAAAAAAAAAATGCAGCGCAGCTGGTTGAAGAGAGGGGACTTCGAGGCGTGCAAAAGCACACCGGGCTTCGCTACCGTGCAGACGTTTCTGTCTACGCACATGTGTGGGTATTTCACAAGGGGGTGCTTGAGCATGCATATTCCGACGGGCAAAACAACACAAGAAAAGAAAGACAGTAAATCTGCAAGGGAGAATGGGCTAAACAAAGGAAATCGACTGCCTTGATGCATCTCCACACCAACGGGATACGGGGGAAAAAAAAAACATACGCTACACCCAAACGTTTACCGCGAAGAGTACACAAATTAGCAAAGAGTGTCACTGTCTTGAATGCACTGTCCATCCCCGCCTTCTAGTCCGCGGGAAGCAAAATCACAGATATGCAGAGACACACACACACACACACAAATTCACAAATAGCAACAACAATAAAGGGCCAGAAAGATATCCACATGCTTATGCCAGACGCAGATCTTCAGGATACATGCAAGAGTACGCGGCACAGCGTGTGTAGGTGTACATGGGAGACAAACGCGTTGGCCCACGCTCAATGGGTCACGGCACTCCTCGAAGCTGCCAGCGCGTGATGATGTTACTTCTCCGGCGCCGGTACAACAGGTCAGCGCATCTGGGTGCACACATGCCCAATAGCAGGCAGAAAAGGTCGAGTGCGCTGTTATGGGAAATACGTACGCACAGGGCATCGAGAAAAGCGCTGCGGCTACAGAGACGAAAGAAAACAAAAAAGATAAAACTTAAACCGTGACTGCATTGTTGCGTTCGTAGTAGATTGACTGTTACCGATATAAAAGAAACTCGGAAGAAAAAAAAATACTTCTATAAATAAATATAATAATAACATATACACACATATATACATATGTAAAAATAAATATAAATATAAATAAATAAATATATTTATATATTTACATGTGTCTATATGTGTTTATATATTATTATTATTATTATATTTATATATATCCTACGCTTTATTGTACTGGGGATGCTGAGACCGTGCCAGAGACACGCTGAGAGAAGAGGTGTGCAAGCACCAAGAGCGATGGTGCACAAATCAAGGTTACAGTATGAAACACCCACCCGTCACCTTGCTGCCGATTTTTGAAGATGTGCGGACGAGCTCCACAGCGAAGGACTTGATAGTCTTGAGAAACCCGATGGTGTCTGGTCAGCGACGCAAGGCACTGGCCTTGGGTAGGACTGCGGTGTGAATTCTTGACACAAGGCACACTAAGCCCTAGGCAATACACGCTCTCTTCCCAGTAGATTTATTGGACTGCTGGGCATGGGTGAAAATCTACGTTCCAGGCCCACCCGTCACTTCACAGCGGAACAGATTACACTGGGCGCCACACACCACATTTATTTCCTTTTGCAGAGGCTTGTGCTTTATCTCAATGGAAAATGAGTGTCAACCAAAAGAAAAAATCGGTCCACGCCAACACCCCGGCCGACCGATCGTTCTCAACACCCCTTACCTTCTCCTGGGCACTCGGTCCTCTCACCACCGGGCTCCCAAATCGTCCATTTTCATGAAAAGAAAGTTGTGCATTTGTCAACAACGCACCACCTAGTATTAGGGGTGGGCGGCGCAGATGCTGACCGCACTGACGAACAAAAAAAAGAAAAACGAAAAGGGTGGTTGTATAGGGGAGATAGATAAATGATTTGAGTTGGGCCGAAAGCGACCAGCAGAGGGGCCGTGAAAAGTTAGTTGAAAAGCGAGGGAAATGCTGGGCGTTGGCTCGAGTAAAACAAAACAAAAACAGAATGGTGTCGGAAAATTAATGAGCGCAGAACTTATTTGTCTCTCGGAGAGAGACTTTGCAGAGGATCTCAGCGTGTGGAGGTGGTTGCTGAGATTCACTTTGGAAGGATGATGTGAAAATAAATAATAAAATGACAGGGAGCTGTCGAAGCAGGAGAGAATGATAGACCACGAGCCGTCGCAGCAACGCCAGGAACTCATACCGAATCGCGATTTGATAGTGCCTGCACCGGCGATGCCCCACCCAGCGGCAGGGTTCCAGAGCCTGTGGCAATACACGCCATCGCTGCTGGCATGATGTGGTGTGATTTATTTAGTGAAGAGGCTGGGGGCTGGGGCGGTGTTGTGGGGGCGGGGTCGCATCGGGGACACCACCCCAGCCCGCCCCCTCGCCGTCACACAAAGAAAAGCCCCTCCCCACCACCGGCGTCGTCACGCGGGCCGCTCCCCGCCTCCACAAACACGGGCGGAAAGTAGCCACCGGAGGCGCGCCCGGTGTAGCTGCCACCCTGTCCTGTGTAGGGGCTGTCGGTCCAGCACTGGCGGCGACGCGGTGTCCTTGTGCCTGGATTTGGCCCTTTGCCGCGATCTAGTGGGATGCTCTGGGGGCCGGCAGTTGGGCGGCGGAGCGGCTGGTGCGCCACCGTGCGGACAGAACGAACCGAGGACTCAGAGGTTTTTCTTAGAGGCGGTCCCGGGGAGCCGGCCTGCTTCCAGGTCGATGTGGTGTCTTCGCGCCGGCCCTTCTGCGCGGCTCCGCATTGGGTCGGCTGTGGCCTGGCTGCTTTGCTGTGGTGCTTTCTATTGCTTTGCTGTGCGTGCTCGGTGGGCTTGGCCTGGCTGCTGCGCTTGTCTGCCGCGTCGGATGCGGTCGAATAGCAGAGGGAGCGTTTGCCTGCAGACACGCGGGCTGGGTGCATGGCTCCGCTATGGGGCGTCCGTGAGCTACACAGGCCCATCTTTAGCAGTGAAACTCGACAGGGGGCTGGTCGCGGCAGGGGCTGATTTTTCAGACTTGTGTGTGTGGTGTATGTGTGTGTGGTGGACGCCGGCGGATGGGGGGGGGGACGGGGCTGGATGCGGCGTGGTTGCTGGGGTGATTCGTGCCACACCACGATTTGCGCTTTGTGCAAAGCACCCGTGGTCACAAAAGGGGGTCCCTCACTGGATGTGATCGTTCCGGCGAAGCTTAAATCAGCTGAGCCCCGAGGGGGCAGATGGGGGGCAAGCGGAGAATCAAAATCGAGAAAAACTACATACACCGTCGCCGACTACATCGCCATCGGCGGCACAGGATACTCGAGCAACAGCAATGCTTCTGCTGGTGGAATGCGGCCGAATTGTGTGCGCCGGTGAGGGGCATCAGTACCCGTTGCGCCTGTGACGAGTTGCGTCGCCGAGGCTGGGACTTGCGGTTCCTGCGCCACTTGCTCGCGCAGCTGGGAGGTCCGTCGATAGATGATTTCTTCGATAGTGTGGGGCGCGAGGAGGTGATGCACCATGACCTGCTTCAGCTGGCCAAAGCGGTTCACGCGCCCGACTGCCTGCTGCTCCAAGGCGGGGTTTAGGTTGGGCTCGAGGAAGATGACATGGTTGGCAAAGGTCAAGTTGAGGCCGGCGTTGGCGCTGCGCGACGTGACAAACAGAATGCGGTGCTGCAACAGTGCCGAGTCACCACTGGCCGGCTGCATCGCTTGCATCACGCGTTGCCGCTTCGCTAGCGACGAGACGCCGCACACCATGTGCGGTGCGTAGCCCTGTGCTGCCACCGCATCGTGCGCCAGCTGCAGAAATGCAGGGTACTTGGAGAACACCAGTATGCCGTCATCCGGCTGCGTGCGCCAGATCTCCTCCACCACTCCAACCAAGGCGCCTACACGGCTGCCGTCACCGATGCGCGCCAGCACCGCGTCCACATCGTTATCTGAATACGCAGTTGCCGCTGTGCTGCAGTCGCCGCCGTGCTCCACGCCAGCCGCTGCCGCTTTCACAGGGGCCGCTGCTTTCACCTCCACAACGCGCTTTTCCCCCAGCATGGACTTGCAGTTGCGACAGTACGGGCACTTGGCGTTTATATTGCCTGCCATACTGCGGCTCGCGTTAATAATGCAAATGACACACTCCTTGCAGAACATGTGGAGGCACCTCAACAGGGTCGGTTCGGCCATGTAGTCCATGCAAACACTACACTGCGGCAGCAGCGGCGGCGCCTGCGCGAGGTCCGCCAGCGTCGCCACCGTTTCCTCGGGTACGCTTGGGTGGCTGAAGGGATCCGTGCTGTGTGTTGCTGCGATCGAGTTGGCCCACTCCAAGGCTTCCTGTGGCGTTGACGCGACGAAGGAGTCCGCGAGCACCTCTTTGATATCGTCGCCCTGGGCAGCGCCGTTACTTGTGGGGAAAATCCCACGAAGCAAGTACGCCTCAATGTCTTCGCACAGCAGTGTGTAGTGACCCAGTCGTGACGGGTGCAGACACAGTCGGCACAACTCCTGCACCCACTGCATCACGTACGCCATGTGTGATGAGAGAACACCCTGGCGATGCATTCGCGCCGCGACGTTCATGATAACGGACGCGACGCGATCGTACAGGAGCATCTCGTCTGCGGTGAGGTGTGCATAGTGGGTTTGGTGGCGCGCAGGGGCCAGTTGAAGTTCTCGGTTGACCTGCTGATTGCGCACATGCCGCACCATGGTGAGAGCAAGCACCTCGTAAAGGCTGCTTGGAAGGCACGGAAGCCCGGTCCGGATGTTGCGCGGAGGCGCCCACAGTCGGTATTCGCAAGGTATGCTCATGTCACTCCCCTCCGATATGTTGTAGAGGTGGCGCTGCATGCAGCTGGTGCACACGCAAAACCTGACCTCTCCCGCTTCCTGTAGCAGGGGGGTGTCGAAGCGACGACGCACCCACAGGTGGCGCAGAGCCTGATTCAGGGCGTAGACTAGAGGGCTGTTGGTCGTGTTGTACGTTGACACGCGATGCGAGTTCAAATAGCTATAGGCCAGGTAGTCTTGGCTAAACGGGTATCGAGTGAGCAGCCGCGCCCCACTGTGCATCCTGAGAAAGTGCAGTGCAAATCCGAGCGACTCCGTCTTGCCGTTGTTGAGCGGGGTGCCCGTCACTGCCCAGCGGCGCTCTCCACTCAGCAGGTAGAGGAGGCTTGTGGAGCCACACTTCTGCGACTCGTCCAGGACAATGCGGCGGAAAATCAGGTCTGTGATGCGCAGCGCGGGGCGCGTACTTCCCTCTGCGGCACCCACTTCGGTGTAGTGCGCCTTCATTTGATCCCAATATGGGGGTAGAATCCTCCAAAGCGGCGGCAGTAGCACGCGGCGAACCAGCTCGCGACGTACGGATTCGGGGGGCGGGCATAGCTCGGCATCGTGGTACAGCCTTACGAGGAGCTTGATCGTGCTAGGGTTTTTGAAGAGTTGGACACCCTCAAAGAAGCCCTCCCACGCTGAGTAGGTGTGGGGGCTTCTCGCACTGTAGTCCTTCAGCATGTCCCATACGCTATCGATAAACGTATCGCTGACAGCACTGTTCTCTGGCAGACATGTGTGGTAGTCGAAGGCCTCCGCAGTTCCGCTCTCCACAGAATTGCCCAGAGGTAATAGGACGGAAACGGAGGGGCATCGGAACGCCAGTTGACACTTGGCAGCGTCGAGGTGGATCGTCCACGTGCCTGCGGTGGTGGGGATAGTGGCTGCCGTGGGCTCACAGAACGGAGACCCCGGCTTGCTACCCCCCTGTGTGCTGCCAGGATTGCAAGGTCCCTCGGAGGGAGCGCTTGTTGGCCCCTTCGCAGAATTCTTAGTCTGCGTTACAACCAGCGCCACATGGGGCGAGGTGCAGACTGGCCCCCCTTTGCTTGATTTTGGCCACGCCACGTCGCTGGCGTACCGATGCACAGCTGCAAAGAGCTCTGGTGGCGTCAAGGATGGCCAGCCTTGCGTTCGAGCCCTCGCGCACACAACATCGTCTGCCTCACTGATTGCACGCCGCAACCAAAAATAGACCCAGTTCGCCTCCTGGCGCAGGTGCATCGACAGCGTTTCGTACGTTGTGATGACGATGTCCGCTAGCCGCATGTCGTCCACTGTGTACTGCCACCTCTTGGCACCGTAGAAGAGTATGTAGGATGCAGCTGGGTAGAACTTGCGGATCTCCTCGATCCACTGCACTGCGATTGACAGTGGCACCACGACAAGCGTTGTGCGCGGTAGCCGCATCGGCGTAATTGGGTGGGGCACCGTCCTGGCCGGGAAGCTGCCAATTGCCCAGTGGAGCAGCGCCCGGTTGAAGTTTACGGTGTGCTCTCCCCACGGTCCATGGTTCGACACCCGCCAATACTTTTGTGCCACCAGCACTGCTTCCTCGTCCATGGCAGCCGCCTCTTCTTCGTCTCCGTCGCCGGCCTCGCGCACCGCTCTGTCGTAGGCACACAGCGTTAGTATCGAGAGCGTCTTGCCCAGACCCACATCGTCGCACAACAAGCCGCCACGGATACGTCCACCCGCCACATTCCACGCATGCACCTCCGCCTCCCATCCTGCAGCTGCACAGCTGCCCCGACCGCGTGAGATGATCATCTCGTTGGTTGCGGCGCAGTAGTACATGACGCCGACTCGCCGTGCTGCCGGCGCAGCACCACTGCTGACGTTGTAGAGTGGGACGGACACGTGCTCGCGATAGCCTTCGCATTCCTTGCTCCACATCCACTGCACATTCTCCAGCTGGTGGCGCTTAAGCTCTGCTGTGATGTACTGCCGCGGCACCTGTGCAGTCGGCAGCGCCTCTGCAGACTCCGCGGTCACCTGCGCCACGTAGGCCACTACCTGCGCGGCGCTCATCGATCCTGCTAGCTCCAAGACTGCCTGAAGCCTGGCAAACGAGCCTGCCGCGTAGAAGGATGCGGCTTCGTGAGAGCTCTGCGCAGCGGCCACCCCAGGCGCTGTCGTCGTGTCTTGGACGGCATCCACGTCCACCACAGCGCCGGTTGCCTTACTCGGGGTCACGACATCACCGTTGACGAGGAGGTGCGAGGCATCGCGCCAGTGGCGCATCTCTGAAAAGAGTGGGTTGTGTGCCTCTGCAAATAGCACTGCTGCATCACGGCGACTGCTACAGGAACAGCGGCCACCACGCTGCACTGCCTCGGCCACGTGCTGACACACCTTCATGTGAGCAAACAACATCCTTGCATACACCAGGTCGTTTGTGCTTGTGACCAACTTGACGTTTGCCGGAGAAATCCACATTGCCGGCGTCGATTCCAACGTCGCAGTAAAGAAGCCGCCGTGGCTGACATCGGCGCATGTGTACGCGTAGAAGCGTCGAATGCGTGACTGAAGCTCTTCCGTAGTGCGGTGCCACGGCTGCGCGGCGGTCTCTGGCAGGATCGCGCGAAGAAGTTCCTCGGCCCATGTAAGACACCCGGCTTTGGGTCGGATGAGTGCTCGCTGAGCTGCGGTGAACTGCGGCGGCCTCACCCGCTTTTCCATCGCTGGTGCCTTCCACCTGCGGAGATTCGCGGCGTTGTACTGCTCCCGTATTACGTCGCGTATGCGACTCGCCACGTGGCGGTCAACAGCAGCGCCGAGCCTCTTCGCTGCGTTGACAATGGCGGGGAAGGACAATAGCTCAAACGGTACGTGTTGCCACCGAAGCCCAGGGAGACGTGAGCAGCTCTGCTTCTCCGAGCTGCTGCAGAGCAAGAGGTAGAGCGCGACGTGCGCCTCACCAAAAGGGCAGCACTCCACCACACGCAATGTCTGCCCGGTGACGCTGCGACACCCGTCCAGCAGCCCCAGCCGCTCGATCAGGCGTTTCTGGTCCATGGCACGCAGCTCTTCCGCACTCGCTCGTTGCGACAAGACCATATACTCCATCAGAGGTGAAGCGGCCGAGTAGCACATCCCCGCTGCACGGCAGGATGGACAGGCCAAGGCAAGGAGAACAGAGAAGGTGTCATGTTTGTCCAACAGGCCAAGAAGAAAGCTGAGTAGCTCGGCTGCCCGGGTTGCCGGCTCGTCGCCGTACCCTTTGCCGCCCTCCTCGCGCACCACGCGAGCAACTCGAGCACACTCGCTAATAATGAAGTACTGAACGCATGGTAACGCCGCCCGTATATTTACACCCGCCGCGTCGCTCGATTCGGGCGACAGGTCTTCGGCGTTGCTGTTGGCGGGGGTGGCGGCGTTGTCTGACTCATGGATGTTGTCCTCCACAGACGCCTCTTCTTCTCTACACTGGGCCAGTCTGTCCGAGGCGCTGGTCGTCGTCTTTGCATTTGACTGTATGTCGAAGTCAACAGTGTTTCCTGTCACGTTTACCTCGTGGTGCACCAGTGCAAGGCGCAGGTGGTTCAGCAGCGCTTCTTCGATATGCGGCGCTGCCGTGGGGCCCTCCAACGGCAGCGACGGGGCGTTTTTTTTCCGAGGCGTCTGTGTAGTGCAGGCAGCTGGCTTTATTTCACAACCAGGTGGGCACTCTTGCCCTTCATTCGCTACGCTCCGGGCGCGTGACTGCTTCGTTGAGAGTTGCGAGGGATCTAGTGCCGTGTTGAGCCTCTTCCTTCCCGGAGTTGTTTGTCGTTCGGTGCGAAGCGGGTTTCTCCCAGCGGCCGGCTCAGCAGAGGCGATGGGCTCGGGTGGTAGCGAAGCCGCCACAGCGGGATACCGCGGGTTCTCCCCTGCCCTAACCATACTGCGCTTTGCGGCGTGCTCGTCGACACCCGGGGTGCTTATGCGGGGCCGCTTCCCTGCACTGGGTCGTCCAGCCACCGACTCTTCCTCTTCATTTCTTGTGCACTTTGGATTCATGTAGGAACCTTGCACAACACTATTTGCGGACGCAACAGCAGCACCAGAGAGCTACAGCGCGGAATGTGATGCGACCAGCACGCTAATGTCAGGCGTAGCGCAGCAGGGGGGGGTGCGCCGACGGAAGCGGGAAGCGGTCAACTGCAGTCACAGTTCCGGCTGCGGACTCGACGCAGTTGCTTTGTTTCTTTCACTGGGGGAGGCAGTAGTGTGTATGTATGTGTGTGTGCTGGAGGGAGGGGATGGAGGAGGACGGGCTTAGGTCGAGAGGGGATGGCCAGACAGAAGAGAGGAGGGAGATGGGGAATGATCTGAAAGTATTTCAGGTTGCCATGCCTCCGTTGAGGCAAGTGCCATGGCGGCGGAGTTGCAGGGGCGCTATCGGCATCGGACGAAGTGCTTTTGCCCGTTCCTTTTTATATTTGTGCATGTCCCAACCGTCACCCTTCCTCTTCCTGGATTCCTCAAAGAGGAGTAGAACAAGAAACGGTGGCACTATCGGAAGGATAGCAAAATACGCAAACATATGGAAAAAGGAGCCGCTACATAGGGTCCAATATATATATATATATATATATGTATATATATATGTATATATATGTATATATATATGTATAATTCGAGG
>CM007346.1:506217-550287 GCA_000333855.2 Endotrypanum monterogeii | reverse complement strand
CGTCACCCTTCCTCTTCCTGGATTCCTCAAAGAGGAGTAGAACAAGAAACGGTGGCACTATCGGAAGGATAGCAAAATACGCAAACATATGGAAAAAGGAGCCGCTACATAGGGTCCAATATATATATATATATATATATGTATATATATATGTATATATATGTATATATATATGTATAATTCGAGGCGTCTGGCGAGCTCAGGGCCCTTCAGTTCAGCGTCTGTCAGGGGAAGACTGCTGGAAGGACAGAGATAAATAAATAGATGCATATATACGTCAATATGAGATGTGGTGCGAGGGACGGGAGGGACGTGCCGCACACACGCACGATAGAGGAAGCTGAGGGACAAGAAGTCAATGAGGATTGCTCCAGCTACTTTGGCTGTCGGCCTCTCTCTCGCACTCGTATCGCGCACATGGAGGGGAGGGGAGGCCGCTGCGACGAGACTGTGCTGGTGGCTGTACGCGGCGCAGACTCTATACATACGCGCCAATGCCAGCACGAAGACCCCCCCCCTCGCCCCTTCCCATTTCCAGCCACACACACACACACACACACACACACACACACACTCAGCCCCCGAGACACACATGCACGCGCGCCAGGCGCCAGGCTTCTACGCTCGCCGAGTCCACGTGGCATGGGGTGGTGCCTAAGCTTCCAGCATCCAGGAAAGCAGGAAAGAGAGAAAACGGGAATCCGCAAGCAGAGCGGTGCATGTGCATTGTGTTCCCCTTACCTTTTCCGGTGATGACACTTTGGATGCCGTCGCCCACCATCGCTGCGTCCTTGGCCACGCACACAAACATAAGGCAGAGGTCCCCCAAACCAAGGGGCGGGTAGGGGGGGGGGAGATGAGAGGAGCCCACGCATCAAGAGCGTCTCCCCTCTCTCTCTCTCTCTCTAGGTGTGGCACCCCATTGTCTCTACAAGAAATACTGATGATCGAGTGGCAGATGCACACACGCAAAGAAATTTGACAGGGTTTTCAGGAAAAAAAAGGGATAAATATGTATATAAATGTATACAGAAATATATAGAAATATGTTCGCACGCACCGGGGGATGCATGGCGGGCGAGTGAGCGAGCGAGGCACCCCTCGCATATGAATGCCGTATCCCTGGTGATATGTCTGCAGCCTAGAACTCCACCTTAGGGTATCCGTGGCGTTCCTGGTACGGAACGTAGGGGCGGTCTGGGAAAAAGCGTTGCCCCTCAGCAGCCATCTTCTTCAGTGTCTCCGTGGGGGCGAAGTGTGCCTTCTTTGTCTTGCGTTGCAGCTGTTCCAGCGCCGCGACAACATTGGCAATGCCGCGGTGGTCGGCGTACTGCAGAAGTCCTCCGCGGAACGGTGGGAAGCCTGTGCCCCACACCATTCCCGTATCAACGTCCTCCGGTGACATCGCGATTCCCTCATCAAGGATGCGAACTGCTTCGTTCACCATGAGCAGGATGCAGCGATCTACGATCTCCGTCTCCGAGACGGAGGCGCTCAGCTTCCCGACGAAATACTTCTGAAGGACGACGTTGTTCAGCCCCGCATCCTTCCCTTCCGCCGTGTATTCGTAGAAGCCCTTCTTGTTCTTGCGGCCAAGGTGGCCGTCGTTCATCATCTGGAAGATAGAGGAGTTGACGCTGAAGCGGTCGCTGCGCAGACCGTTTGAGAGCACCGGCCCCACATGGCAGGCGACGTCAAGGCCAACTTCATCCAAAAGCCGGAACGGCCCCATGGGCATACCAAAGGCCAGGATAGCCTCATCTACACACTCGGGGTGGCACTGCTCATCCACCACTAGCCTCCCAGCTTCTGCCATGTACACGCCGAGGATGCGGTTCACCAGGAATCCTGGGCCATCGTTCACGATAATAGGAATCTTGCCCGTCTTGAGGGCAAGGTTGAAGATGGCGGCCGCAGCCCCGGCTGAAGTGTCCTTGCCCTTGATGACCTCCACCAGCGGCATCTTCGACACGGGGTTGAAGAAGTGCATGCCGACAATATTCTGCGGGTACTTGGCCACCGTCTGCATCTCGCTAAGGCTCAGCGAGGACGTGTTCGTGGCGAAGAGGCTCTTGGAGTGGAGAATGCCGTCCTTCTCCAGCGCCTGAATGATCTTCTTCTTGATGTCCATCACCTCGACAGCCGCCTCCACAATGACGTCCACGTCGCGAAACACCTCGTCGGTGGTGCCGCCCGTCACGAGGGCCATCTTTTTCTCCAGGTCGGGTCCCGCCATGCGCTTGCTGCGGACGGCGCGCTGAAACTCACCGCGGACGTTGGCGATGCCCTGCTTCACGGACTCCTCTTTTAGGTCCTTGACCGCCACCGGGATGTTGTTCTTGGCGAAGTAGTGCACGATGCCCGCGCCCATGACACCGGCGCCGATGACACCGACGCGGTTCACGGGCATCACCTTGTCCTTGGGCACGCCCGTCTTCGCAGCGCTCTTCTTCATGCCCTCCTGCAGAAAGTACAGAGACATCTGATTTTTGGCCTCCGGACTGCATAGCAGTTCAGCGAACGCGTGGCACTCCTTATCGAAGCCCTGCTGGTTGGTGTGTGTGGCGGAATACATGACGCACTCCAGCGCTTTGTACTGTGCGATGTATTTGCCCTTTGTCTTCTTGTTCAGCATCTTGATGGTTTCATCAGCGACCTTGCGCCGGCCAAAGGTGGTGCTCTCGAGCACGCGATCCATTAGCGAGATGTTCTTGCGCTTTGACGGGCGAGCGGGTTTGTCGGAGAGGTATTGCCCAGCCCATTTGCGCACCCCCTCGTAGAAGCGGTTTTCACCCGCCCAGCGGTCCTCTGCTGGGATGATGACGTCGCATGCGCCGGCTGACTTGGCCTCCTGCGGCTTGACCTGCTTCGATGTCATAATCCACTGTACCGTCTTGGTAAGCCCGCACAGCCGCTGTGTCCGCACTGTGCCTCCGCCGCCAGGAAGCAGACCGAGCAAACACTCCGGGAAGCCTACCTTCGCCGTCGAGGCCAATAGTCGCTGATGGCACGCAAGAGAGAGCTCAAAGCCGCCTCCAAGGGCCAGTCCGTTGATAGCGGCGACTATGGGGAACTTCTCATGCTCAATGCGGTTGAAGAGTTGGTGTCCCACGGTCGGCACCTGCACTGCCACAGTCGGGTCTGTCACAGTGTACATCTGGTCAATGTCCGCGCCGACGCAGAACGTTGACTTTGCGCTCGCCAGTATGGCAAATTGGGCCTCACCCTTTGCGACGAGGGACTCCACAATGTCCAATGCTGCGTTCATATCCCCCACAAATTCCTCACCCAGTGCATTGGCACTCGACTCAGCGCGGTTCATGACGATCCACGCGATGCGGCCCGAGTCGAGGTACACCGCGATATGCCGCCCGGCCTGGTGCGCCTGCCACAGGCGGTTGCACAGCACATCTTTGGGGAAATCGTACGCAGTTACGGTAGACTTTGCAGTCGCAGGGGCGGCGGCGCTGGCCGCAGCCGCAGGACTGGAGGTGGCAGCAGGGCGTGTCTGCGTGTGCACTCCCGCTCGGCAGGCGAGGACGATGCCGGGCAACGAGCGAGTCAGCAGAAAGCGACGCATTTTCGGAGCTGCACCTCTGGGTGGATCGCGGGGTCGCGTGAGGCTCAGGGCTTATATGTGCGTATTTATGAAGTATACGGGTGTGTGCATAGATGGCGTGTCGTGTTGTTGTGACCGAGGCGCAGAGGCAAGATGCTTGTGTGCAATCTGACGTGTGCACCGAAGAGAGAAGAGCGCAAGCGAAATGTGTATTATGCGTTGCACATGCAGGGGTCTCCAGTGTGAAGTCGAGGAGCTGAGCAGGGAGGGGGGGGGGCAGACGAGCGGTGGGGTAGCGCAGAGGGCGGAGACACCTTCGAGGGTGCGGCATGGGGGGGGGGCGCCGATGAGCAGTTCCTCCCTCTTTCCGTCGCGGAGCACAGCTGCGGCTGCACCGCGGCAGTGGGGAGGCGAAGAAAAAAAGAGAAAGGGCACCGGCCGAAGGCCAAGCTATTCGACGCGTACTCGCCCAAACACGGGCCCAAGGCAGGAGCGACAGCACCGCCGTGTGACCGCGTGTGTATCTGCATGTCCACAGAAAAGAAATGCAATATTGGGGATTGTTCTCGGTTTCGATTGCTAAAGGAGATCGGGTTTGTGTGTGTGTGTTTAGGGGGGAGGGATGAGGCATGAAGAGGATGTGTCCTGATGGTGAGACAGAGAGAGTGTGCCTGTATACGATATTCGGTGCGAGGGGTGTACACGGCATGCACCACCGGCATCGACTTCCCTCTACACTGGACCCCCTGCTTAGCCCCTCCACCCAGATATTAGAGTGAGTAGAACCAGACTCCCACACATCAGCTGGGCTCGGCTCTAGGCGTACACCGTTCCTGTCTTTGCTTTCAGCTTCTCCTGCATCGCTGTCTGCCACTCGCCAAAGGCACCCTGACGCGCGATAGCACTGAGCCGTGGATGCTGATCCAACACACGCGTCACGCCGTACATCTCCACATCGGCTAGATCGGGACCACCACCACCGTGAAACACCTTTCCATCTGGACGACGCTGCAGGAACGTTTGTAGCTCCGCCCGAAGCCATTCCTCCACCGTGCCGACGCGCATTGTCGCCGCCAGTTGCTTCCGGGATGCCTCCGATAACATCCATAGCCCACTCGAGTCGGTGCTCGCTCCCGTGTCTGTCGGTTTCGCGACAGCTGGACCGTCGGCACACTCCATCTTCGCAACCAGTTTCGGCTGGATTTTGTACCGCGCCAGCGCCGACAGTGCCGCGCTGCCAACGACGTGATAGAGGAGGTTGTGGTAGCGGCTCGGTGTTATGTGCGTGTATCCGGCGTAGGCATCACGGAAGGAGTTGTTTGCAATGGCAAAGGAGGCACCTTGGAAGTGGTTTGTGATCCAATCGCGGGTTGCACTGATGTGCGGGTCGGCAACGTCCGCCGTGTATTTTAGTGGTACGGAGAGCTGCGACACGATCTCCGCGGAGTCCACCAGGTACACGCCATCGCAGCCACTGGCTGCTGCATCGGCAGTGCTGCCCACACGCTTGGCCAAGGGGGAAAAGTACAGCTGCGGTGCGAGCTGATAGCGTGGGTCCGGCAGTCCTTTGCCGCTCAGCGGGTCAATGCACACCTCTTCATAGGGAACATTGTGATACCGCAACACAGCTTCCAGCTTGGCGCAGTACGGGCAGCCGAGAAGGCGGTAAAAAATAAGCTTCAGGTCGGACGGAGATGGTATGTACGCTCCCTCTCCAGGTGGCTGCGTGGCTGCAGGCTCCTGTTGCGTTTGTGTCGTCAGCTCACAAAGATTGTTGTACCGGTCCTTCTGTGCATGAAAGGTCCACGGCAGGTGTGACGGAGTCAGAGCTGCCCTCAACCGCTTTGCATTTTGAAGCCCGTTAAACTCTTTTGCGGATAACTGCGCAGTCTTCCCACTCGTTCCCGCTCCGGCGCCCGGGTTGCTGACGCGCTGGCTATATACCAAAGCCGCCGCTCCTAGGCCGAGCGTGGCTGCCGACGCAGTGACCACCTTGCTCAGGAATCGCATAGGGGGTGGTGATGCAACGGGGAGTGCAGATGGGAAGAGAGCGGT
This sequence comes from Endotrypanum monterogeii, assembly GCA_000333855.2. Taxonomy (NCBI): domain Eukaryota; phylum Euglenozoa; class Kinetoplastea; order Trypanosomatida; family Trypanosomatidae; genus Endotrypanum; species Endotrypanum monterogeii. The sequence goes on along the minus strand of CM007346.1, from coordinate 544,673 downwards.
GTCGTACGCACACGCGCAGTGTTTCCGCACGTCGTATCGATTGGCGGATTTATTTCCTTCCAGTGGTGTACTCCCGTCCTGCGCCGGTCTCCTTCGTTGTCCCCCCCCCTCCAGCTCCGTCTGCGTGTGCGGTATGACAACGACGTTTTGAGTCGAGCAGTCGACGAGGCCGCGAGAAGAACGCGTAGAAGGATGGCCCAACCAGTGCCTCACGGCGCCGCTTTGTCTTCCTGCTTTGCAGTCGCCTCTCTCTACCCTTCCCAGTAGATTGTCCCTCGTGTCTTATCACTGCCGATTGTTGCTTCTAGGTAGCGCCACATCAGCTCATGACATCCCAGTTATATATTTATCGTTTATTCTTGCGAGGACTCCTTGAATATATATTTCTCTCTCTATCTACACACACTTATTTGGTGCCTTTCTGTCCCAAGGCTGGGGAGTTGGTGAGGCGGAAAGAAAAAAGGGAGTGTAGGGGTGGTCGGAGGCGGTTGACGCAGGAGGAGGAGGGGGAAGGGGAGGGAGGAGAGCTGTGCATGCATGTGTGCGCTGACGTATATATATATATATATATATAACGACATCGCAGGCTGACGGGGCGATACGGCGGCACTGTTTTGTTCGCGTGTTTTTGTCGACACACACACGCGCACACACACACGCCCAGGCCACGATCTGTCAGCACTATCCAGCGCATTTTGTTCTTTCCCCTACATCAGAAACGGAACGGGTCGGTTGCATCTCGCAGCCCAGCGCTGGCCTCATTTTTATTGTGTGATTAAGGCGTTCTGGAAATGTCTGAGCAATGATACAAAAAAAGAAAGAGAGACTGCATCGAAGCAAAAAGTGAGGAGAGGAGGCGGGGGGCGATAGGTGGGCTGCAGTGGCGAGGGAGGGCATTGCAACATATATATATATATATATATATGTCTGTGTGTGTTGGCTCATGGGGGCCGAATGTCTGCAGCTCGAAGGAGCCGCCGAGGAGACGACGACGACGTACAAACCGTCTGCCTCATCGGTGCACTGGCCATGCAGCGCTGACACCCCCCCCTCCCTCCCTACTCTCACGCACTGCGCGCAGAGTGCTAGATTATTCGTTACGTTTCTCCCTTTCATCGATCCTCGTTGGTGAGGAGCGCTTTCCTACCATCCCCTGCCCCGAATTCAAAATAGGCCGGAGACCTGCGTGGCGATGCCCGCAACATCGGGAAGCGGGTTCGTTGGGTTTGACTGGTGCACCTCCACCGCACTGTGGGTGCCAAATGGAGAGATGTTTGGGCTGTTCTTCGCGTAGCTGACTTGGATGGCGCGGTTTGTGAGCATGCGGTAACGGTTGTGCAGAGTGAAGATTGCGGTATCGGCCTCCTGCACGGTGGAGAGAGTGATGAAGGCGGCGCCACGGCTGCGGTTGCTGTTGTCGCGCAGGATGTGAATGTGCTCTACGTTGCCGTACGCGCTAAACAAGTTGCGCAGCCGCTCCTCGGTGCACTCAAACGGCAGCTGCCCCACAAAGAGCTTGGCTGCTGTAGGGCTGAGCTTCGGCTGCTGCGGTTGCTGTTGCACAGTGTGCGACATCCCGTTGAGCTGTCCATACTCGTGGTGATGCTGCCCGGGTGTCGTTGTGGTGCTGGCGGTGTTGTTGTTGGCACTAACCCCCACGCGAATGCCACGCTGTATACCAGCGGCGTGGGCGACGGGCACACCGCTGTCCTGGCTATACTGGTTGCTGTAGTTGCGCGGATGCTGCTGCCGCTGCGAGCCTGGTCCATTCGGCGCCCACGGCTTCGCATGCGCGCTTAGGTTGGTAGCCATCATGTCCATTGCTTTGCGCCGACGCTCGACCGCGAGTCCCTAAAGGGCGAGGACAAGCAGCAACAACAAAGGGTGGGGGATGTTTTGAATATGCTTGAAAAAAAATATATTTTTGGGGCGGGGGTTTGTGGAGGCGGGGGTGGTGGCGAAGAGTGGCAGAGAGCCCCGTTATACTATGAGCAGCATCACGACGAGTCGACGTATGCAGCCAGGGAGAGAGAGAGAGGGAGGGAGGGAGGGAGTGGGGGGGGCGTAGCAGGAGAGCTTGACCGGCGTGGATGCCGAGGCGTTGCGCGTTCGTCTACGAGTGTGGATATACCTGAGGTGTCTCGCCTCTATGTCGTGTTCACTCTAGCGGGGAAAAGGGGGCCAATGATACATATATATATATATATATATATATATATGTGTGTGTGTGTGTATTCATCGTTCGCGTCGGTTACATGATGCGCAGTCGAGGGGTTAAGGGAGCGCGGGCAATGTAAAGAGAGGCAGAGGGGGGGGGCGTGCAGGTTCGTGTGCACGTTGGTGGTTGTGCAGTGTTGAGGGGTGGAGGACAAAATACCCACGGGCGCAACCAGGTGGCTGTGAACTTTGACAACAAGAGCAGCGCTACCACGACTTGCGCTGTCGTGTGCGTATGCAGACGAGGGTACAGCGGCCAGATGCGGAGGGATGCAGCTGACCACGCCCCAGACCAGATCGCTGCCCGTGACGGAGCACCAGAGGAGGGATCAAGCGAGGTGCTTGCGCGGGAGATCGGCGGCACTGAGGGTCGGGGTGCCCGCTTCTCCCCTTCGTCGCCTCCCGCGCGTGGGTCCGCCACCCCCACCCGTGCTTCTCTTGCTCGTGTGTGTGGGCGTACTCAGGTCCTTTTTCAGTTCGCTGTACTGAAGGAGGAAAAAAGGGGCACCCCGTGTCGTTATCCCATTCCCATATATGCTACACGCACGCGCATCGGTGGCGTGCACAGACATGTGGTTGCCCTGCTGAGTGTCCATGTATATTTTCTCTCTTTCTTCACCCAGTTGTTGTCCCATGCAGAGCGTGCGGGGAGCGTTTGGGTAGGCGCGAGGGGCCGTGCAATGCATCTCCGTGCGTGTCTGGAGCCTCACTTAAGTGAGGGCACTTGCCTCTGTTTCGCCGTAACACAGGTGAAGCGTGCGCGCTGCACTCGCACCCACTGGCATGCAAAGAAGCAAAAAAAAACAGCGCAGCCCTATGTCGACACGACAGCTAGACGACGCGAATCTCGTTCAGGAATTCCATTATGAGCTGAATTGTTTCGCGGGGCTTGTCGAAGTACACCGTGTGCGTCGCATCTAGAATAGTGTGCTGTCGCAGATCGACGGCGTACCGCTCCCAGAGCTCCTGATATTGAGGGGATCCTCCTATCGGGCTTGCCGCTCCGAGCACGGACAACAATGGTACTCTGCCGACTGAGGGGTTCTCTAGTGCCAGCCGGCGCTGCTGCTGTTGTCGTTGCCGTAGACAGTGCGCATCGCCCAAGCGGTTTCCCTCAGCAGCTTCCTTGTAGTACGAGTCGGGGAGGAAAATCTCGCCAGACCGGATGGCGTGCTCAAGCACAGGCACGTTGCACTTCCAGCTCGCAGTGCGTCGCGTGGGATCGCCGGGGTGGACGTGCAGCGCCAGGTTTGTCGAGCATAGGCCACGCACTCGGATGTCGCGGAGACCACAGCGGTAGAACTCCTCTTGCCCGCTCCGAAGATCGGAGATGGCGCTCAGATCCACGGCTTTCATGTGCTCGATGATGTCGATAAGCTCGCCTGTGAGTTTTGCCGTCATGCGTGAGCGCACGATCGGCGGAAAGTCGAGGCTCACGAGTCCCTTCACATCGAGAGAAGGCTGGGCGGCGGGGAATGCTTGATTCGGTAGAGATGCAGCTGAAGTTGGCGACCCTTTCAGGCCCTGGTGCTTTTCGTTGCTTACTGGGGAATCGATGTAGCAGTCCATGAGGTACTTTGTCCATGTCATGCTGCCCATGCTATGACCAACCGCTATGACACGGGGGCCTGCCGCATCACCGTGGTCGTGGTTGGTGATATCGCCACACCTCCCCTGCATCCACGTGCCTGAGACCTGTGACACTGTACGTGGGAAGTCATGGCTCAGGTATTGTCTGAGATCCTCCACACAGCTTTCCAAGCTGTGTATCGAGGTGTGCGGCGAAAGGCCGTGATTGCGCGCATCGAGTGTGGTGATGTGGAAGGGCAGCGTCGCTGACGTCTGATCGCTTGTCTTCAGGATGGCGAGATTGTGCGAATCAATGGCGTTACGCAGCAGAACAGCGAACGAGTTCATCGCGCCACTGTGGGCGAGAAAACCATGCATCAGCACAAAAAAGATCGGCGCGGCTTTCTTCGCGGAGCTTGGCAGCAAGACCTTTGCAGGGGTCTGCACAGCGCGCAACCGAATGGGTGCCATTGCTTTTGGGGAAAAAGGCGACTCCACAGTTGGGGGGCGGCTCACACCCGTGCTGGGACGATGAAGGAGAAGTGAACAGTGGGGGAGGGGACGATAGGGGTTGTGGGTTACGCAGCAGATGGTGGAGCTGACGACTGTGTGTGCGCCTGCGCTGCCGATAGACGAGTTTGCAGTGCGGTGCAGGGGTTGGTATGCGTGTCTTCGGTGCGCAGCAGTGCCCTCGGGGGACGCGCGCACGATCAGCTCGTTTCCGTGAGTCGAGAGGTGAGGAGCGCAGAGCATACTCTCACGGGCACCGTACTGCGTGCGAAAGCAAGAGAAGGGAGAGAAAGTGTGTTGGGAAAGAGAGGAAGGTAGAAATGCAGCAGGACATAACAGTGAGGACTCTTGCAGGTGTATATAGCATGGATGCATCTGTGTCCGCGTCGCTGACGTGTGGGGGTTGTGCTGGTGACATGTACACAAGATCATGGCCCTCCATATAACCTGCATAACCATCGCTTCAGGGTTCCACGTTTTAGTGGGATGGAAAAGTATGGGTGGTCAGAGGCGCCTCTCTTCACACACACACACACACACACTTGGCGAGTTAGAAGTGCAGAGGGGGTTGATTTCAACGTATTGGCACTGGGGGATTTTGAGGAGAGGCCGTATACAGTCCTTTTCCCATTTCTTTGTCCGATGCTAGAAGCATAATTTCTCCCCCCCGAAAGAGGATTGGGGGCTGCAAACTCACCGGACGTGAGAAAAAGAGAGGGTGTGCAGGGGTGTGGGGAGGGTGGTTGAGAGTTTATTTTCAGCGGGGGATGCGAGAGGGCGGCTCTCATTGATGGGGGCAGTTTCATTCGCTGTCCCCTCCCTCCTCACCCCTTATCCCTTCCCTCACCTCCTCCCTCGCCACTGCTTCATTTAAATATCTGTTTTCGGTGCACGGGAAGGCTGTATCCGCTTCCGGTTCGAAACAAAACAAACAAAACAAACAAAAAAATAAGATTGTCTGCTGTTGCCAGCTTGTCTGAAAAACGGAAAAAAATCGGGAGTGGTCGAAGACGCATGCTCACCGATAAGCAGGTATAGTTGATTCATTCGTATCTTGCCGGCCGTCCTCACACATTTTTTTTTCTGTTTTTGGTCAGCATTTGCGTTGACCGTGAATTTGAAGGAGATACCTGTGCACTGAAGGGGGGGGGGAGAGAGTCACAAAAGGAAGGCATCAAGGTACAATAATGTATAATAATGGCTGCTGCTGAGATCAGTGGCGGGGTGGAGAAGCATCCTAGTGGAAGCGTTTTTTTTTGGATACAAGTAAGTGAGTATACATTTGTGTATGTAGATTAATGTGTGTGTATATATATATATATATACTGCATTTAGATGTATTTGCGATCATGTGGGGAGGAGTGGTCAAGCGGTGTTTCTTATTGAGATGTTTAACAGAACGAGACACAAAGACCAGTAAGCAATACCCCCTGGATGAAGGCGCTACATTGCCGAGCAACACACACACACACACACACACACACACACAGAGACGTCATGAGCACACGGGTACATGTTTCACATCGCGTAAGCTGGATAAGAAGATACACACCCCAGGCGCCTTTCGAAGAGACTACAGAGGGAGAAAGGTGTGTGTATATGTTTGTGTGTGTGGGTGGGGGGGGGGAGGGGAGGGAGGTGAGAACAAGGGGTGTGCATGCGCGTGCACCAACGGCGGTATTACTTGAACACAAACGCACGCATACAAACTTATTGCTTATTACACATGTTAGGGAAGTAGGTGCATCATCCAGAAGAGCATGCAGGGTAGCACTGCGAACACCTGAGAGGCGCTGTGGATGTTTTATTGAGCCCCGCGCTGCTCTCTCAATTGCGTTCGTTGCGCAGAGACACAATGAGACGATTTTATACCTGTGGGGCTAGCCTCTGACTTGTCCGCCGTTGACCCTCGCGCCGAAGCCAGCACAGGCCCCATATCCGAGCTCGCGATAGAAGCCGTCCATACTGCCGTCTCGAGTGACAGTATACTCAACGATGGTCTGTTGCCAATCGCTTCGAAGAGGCACTCTTTCCCGTTGGGTGACTCACCGCAGTGACCAAGCACTGAGATGATGGGCACAGTCGCTGTGTTGATGGCCCGCTCCGCGTCATCTAGCATAGCCTCGACGTCACGATAACGCTGATAACACGGTATAGAAATTCGGACTAGTGTGTCTGCACAATCTCCTCTCCCACCGTTCCTGTGATCCCGACTGTTGTTCCGTGCAATTGCACCGCGACTGTGAACAAGCATCCTACGGTTGGTTCCGAAGATATGACCAGATTCTCTGCCACCTCCAGCCCCTGCATTGTCTGCTCGATAGATTATTCTGCTCGATGATTCTTGTGCTAGGCCTCGGTGGAGAGCAGCGCTTGTGCAGTGGTTGTCAGAAATTTGGCGAGCACAAAAAATGCTGTTATGCTGGTCCTGGAGAAAAGACTGTACCGCGGATGAGGTAACCGTCCGAAACTGAAGCGGCGCCTGCTGCACCGGGTACACCAGAATCAATGTGTTTTCTGTTGATGAGTTCGCAGGGGTGGGGCTCATCACCTTCGGCGTTTGTGCCTCGTAGCTCGTCGATGTGGCCTCAATTTCTTCTTGAGCAAGCGGCAGTACAGGCAGCAGCATGTGCTCTGCATCTTTGTCGGGCCCAGCGCTGGGCGTGCCCACTGCTTTAAGAATCCCTTGTGGAGGTGGTAATAGCGGCGCCAGCAGTGGTTTGTGATACGCAGAGAACCTTTCCTGCGTTGTGGAATGTGCCTGCGTGGGTACCTGAGATATATTGGGCGACGGAAAAGCATATCCGAGGGGTACTTCCGTTGCCGGTGTCGGCACATGTTGGGTTGCTTCCCTCTTTAGGCAGGAGAGAGCCGCTGAGTCTTTGGCGTCCGCCATCGCCGGGATCCATTCTTCGATGAAATGAAATGTGTCGACAGTCCCCGACCGAGCACACCCCGTGCGCGTTGGCGGTGGAGATGTGGAGGTGGGCACTGCCGCCAAGTGAGCAGCAAAGGCGCCGACGTCCGCCATCGAATCTGCAAAGGTGTACGGTGCCTCAGGAAATGTTCTCACTGGCACGACAGCCGTGACTCCACGGTGGTCAGTGCTGAGGATGCCCCTGCTGAATCGCCTTTGAGGAGGGGCGGTGAGTGTCATCGGGGACCGCGCCGGTACGCAGATCTGCCCAGAATCTGTCTCGTTTGGTGTGGTGCTTGCGGGAGAGATGGCCTCCTCCCGGACGAGCCGGGTGCGTGAAGGCTCAGAAGATTTCACGACAAAACTGTGGCTGCGCATGGTTCCGACAAGCACGAGTGGCAATAGTGAGGGGTTTCGATGGTCCGCTGAGCCGGGCTGCGCCGAAAATCGATGTTGTTCCAGGCCGTCTTGTTGCATCGTCACGGCGGACGAGCCGTCGACGTGATGCGCTTCGCCACACCAGGCAGGTGGCGTTATGGCGCCGAAACTGGTAGTCAACCTCAGCGAGCCTTCAGGTGTTGTACGTAAGTACCCCCAATCATGCAGTCCCCTGTGTTCGTACGTAGTTGTGAGATTGTGTGTTGCTCCACCTTTATCTGCTCCTCCGAGTCTTGCAGGGCTCATCTCACCGAGCCGACTTTTTTTTTCCTCCGACCCTGAGAAGCATGTCGGGGAGGCGGCAAGCTCCACAGTACGGCTCATGCCACGGGGACTCGTCAATGGAACACTGCGGCCCAGGTGTGGTGGCATCTCCGCTTCACAAAGGCGCAGCGTCAGAGGTAGGCAGCTAGATGAGGTACTCCTCTTAGACTTGTCCTCGATGCCATGATGGACGCCAATGATATTCGAGGTGGCTGAACGGGAGGGCAAAGTCGATGAGCCCTGCGCCATTAGGTTCCATAGGCCCTGCAGATCTCCATCAGCCTCGCCAACAACACAGTGCCAGTGACGTTCTGGGTGCGGTGGTTGAAGCCAGGTGCACCTACTTGTTGACCAATGGTTTGCGGAGTTGGTTAAATGCGAAGTCCGCAGCGGTGGTGTGAGGCTGTCGTGCGTTGTCTTCCACAGCTCTGATGAAGCCTCGCCTAGAGCCATGCCGTGGATAAGCGTATGCATGATGTGGTCGGAAGACATGGAGTTTTGTTCAAGGGAGATGGAGCCGTCGGTCATACTGCTATGCGTCGTCCTGCTGTTGTACAAGTCGCTCCTGACGACAGCGTTGTTGGCGGGAAGGGATGCGCTGTTTTTTAATGGGAAGTTGTGGTTGCTCTGATGCTGTCGTGAGGAGTATGAATACAGTGAGTCCCTCTCCGGGGCTTCTGCTGCTTCCCCGAGGGTAGGTTGGCGGAGGCGCGCCTGCGGTGGGGATGGAATGGAGCGACTGTCATTGAGTTTCTTGTACCACACCGCACTGGGCTGTGTTGGCAGTTGCTGTGTTGTTGGCGTACTACCGTGTACAGTGGGTGAAGGCGGCGACTGATATGTGCCACTGATGAGCATCGGCAGCTCCAAGTGCGTGCACAGTTCCTGTGGGTTTTGAATAGATGTTTTCACATTTGTGTTGGTCACGGCAACACCGTCTGGAAAAATGGGAGTCGACCTTTGCTGCGCTACGGTCACTTCTTCCAGTGGCACACACATGTCGGTAAGCGGTGAAGGGTGTAGCTCACCCGTCGTCTGTTTCGTCGGCGTTGTCACGTGCATGAACACGGGAATGCGAGTATGGCCTTCCGGGGACGCACTCCACCTCTGTGAGGGCGACGTCTCTGACGACGAGAAGCTATCATCTGTCCTTTTCTTTGCGCTGCATGTAGGAGAGGATTCCAGGGAGTCAAATAAAGTGTTGCCATCTATTCGAGCACTGCCACTGTTATGGTCCTCTTTTGCCCTCGCCGCCATCTGAAAACAGGACTGCGCGTCGCTGCCCTCACGCCGCTTCGCTGGCATATGCAGTCCAGCGATGCACTGATCGCTGGGCGGCATGGCTGCTGTGGGGGAAATGAGTGGCACTTTTCTAGCTCCTGTGAAGGCCGCGGGCACAGGTATGGTGGATCTCGTATCGACATTCACCGGAGAGGCCGCGCTGCCAGATGTCGAGGAAGCGGTCACTGATGAGGCGGTGGTCAAGCTATTTGCTAGGGTGCCTACGGGAGGTAGAGGCATCTCGTGCAACGCAGCTTCTGATATCTCACTCATGCTCCAAAACTGAGTCCCCGAGGTGTGATGTGGCATTGGGGGCGGTGACGACGGGGCGAAATCCACCCGCGTCGTACCCGACGCGTGGTCACATGTGTTGAGCGCTCTTTTGGAAGGTACGACCGACATTGCCAATGATTCGAGAGCGCGTGTAGGGGTCGTTGCCGCCGCGTTGGGCGATGCGGTCCTAAAATACTGCGACGATGGGCTGAGAACTGTGTCTAGAGATAACTGGTCAACGTCTGGTGGAAGCGACTCCAACTTATTTGAAAAGTTTGAGGAACAGCGGCCGCTGGCAGGCAAAGCGACCTCTGTCGCGATACCATTCTTATCGTAACCCCGGTTCCTGGAAGCCACAGCGGTGGCTCGAGAGAGGGGCAGCACAGAAGCAGACCCGAGGGTTTGATGAGTAACATTACTTTCGTCGACCCCCTCGTCTTGCAACACATCGTTGTCTTTTCTGTCGCTGCAGCCCAAGATTGATTCCTGCATCGCATTCTCGACTGGTGGAATTCCTGTGGGAGCGCACGTGCAGGGATGCTGTTCAAATACCCTACACTTTATGGCGTCATCTGTTGCGTAGGGTAGTAGCGTGTGTGGCACTTCCATGGCCTCAGCTAAACTCCTTTGGGCGGTGCTCGCAGAGGCTTGGAGGGCCGACGACGTACTCACCTGCATTATCCCACCGGGGGCGGCACCACCTGTTGAACCAGCGACGACGGAATCCGTCCAGACGACACTTAGTTCGTCACAATTCATAACGGACAAGGTAGGCTACTTTGTCGAGTGAAGCGAGAGAAAGCGACCACTGTCACGAGAACCTCTTTCACACAGAAACAGAAAAAGAAAGTAGACGAGAGCAGAAAAATAAACTGTTTAGTGAGCAGCTTTGTATATGTATATGCCAATCCACCCACAGATATATATATATATATGCAGACACGACACACACACACACACACACACAAAATGACTGGCCAACCAACCTAATGGGAAAGGGGAACGAAAAAAAATCCAAGAGAGACGAAGGGGGGATGAAACAAAAAAAAAAAGAATGTTCGGTGGGGGTACGCCTAATCTCTCTCTCTGTGTGTGTGTGTGTGTGTGTTAAAAGTGTGTGCGTGCTGAAGATGGGAAAGGACACGTCAGCGTGCTCGGGTAACAAGTGGGGAGCGCACAGGGTAGGGGGTGGTCCCGGTATATCCGATGGGTAAACCAAAGGGGAGGGGAGGGGGAGGAGGACACACGCACACGAGCAGGGGAAGAATACAGCCACTCAGGGAGATGATGGTTATGTTACGAGAGTGCCATGAAATGTGATGTACAGTACATGCATGGAATACAAGAAGTTCACACACACACACAAAACAAACAAACAAACGAAAAAGATGCAGATGAGTGTATGTCGAAATATATATATATATATATATATATACCGAGTACTCATACACCCGCTTATCACGGAGCAATGGGGACCAGAAGAATGTGTGCGACTTCTCTCTTACGTGGGACCCTTTTTTTTCTTTTTTTTGAGGATGATAATGAGTGTATAAGCGGGCACACACGCGCTTTTTTTTTGAGGTTATGATCGCGCGCGCGTGTGTGTGTGTGTAATGATATACGGCTCAAGAAGCCATCAGAAAATTTTTACATAAATAAGGTGGGAGGGAAGGAAATTAAGATGGGGGAGGAGGAAGGGGGGGGTAGCAGGGGTATGGCGTGGAGATGTTTGACTATAAGTATATATACACATATATATATATATATGTGTATATCTTTGTGACGTATAGTTATGTTCCCAGCCCGCATTCGCTTGCTGGTAGAGGTCCTGATAGCTCCCAAGGCGATACAAAGCAGAGAGAGGAAGGGGGGGATTTCTCTGAATCTGTGGCGCAGGGGGTGAATAAAGGGGATATGACGTCTTGGGTGTTGGAATTATTTTTCAAATGTGCATGATTGCAGGTGTGGTTCCATGTGAATTTTGAGATATCGAGGGGCAGAGAAAAAAGGGTTGAGGGAAGAAAAAAATGTCAAGAGATGGGCCCAGTGGTTTGGTGTACCTGGGAGGAGAGTTGGCATCGTACATAAGTTCGAGAGAGCGAGAAAGGTGAGTGTGACACTCCCGGGTACACACATACATACTCGTCTTCACAAACAGGAGAGGAAAAACATGTGCAGGACGTGGAGACTCGTGAAGCAGTGTCTTCGCACATTTAATAAAGGGGGGGCCACACTCAGAAGGGCCAATGGATATGTCACCTCAGTTCCTTAGTTCGACCTGCCTTTGGCTCTTCCTCTCCCTTCCCCATTCCACATGGTGGGCAGAAAAAGTGGCTGTCCGCACACGATACGGCGACGCGCACCCACCATAACAAAATATCAGTTGGCACTGAGAACCCCAGAAGAGATACTGCTACAGTTGCAGGCCGCTCCAAGACGACACCAGCGACGACCTAACGATCCGCATACGTGGTCCTTCATGACTCGAGCCCTACCTGAGGCATTTATGAAGTGTGAGAGGGATGGAGAGGGGAGAGGTTAGTTGGGTTTCCCTCACAGACCGCAGAACTGAGTATTCGATATTTCTTCTTCACCCCCAGCGAAGTGTGCTCCAGTCACCCGAGCATTACTCGACCATTGGCAGGAATGCAGACGACTACGAGGTCAAGGCTCTATATGAAACATTACGATGAGAGAAGGTGTTCGTAGAGGAGAGGGTGAGGGGGGAGGGCCGAGAAGATAATCGAAGACACACACACGCGCACGCACAGACACATGATAAAGTGTCACATGAAAAAGATACAAATCATAAAGATGGAATGCCAGCGGCTGGTGCGGAATGGGGGAAGGGAAACACTAGAAGAGGAGATATTGGAGCTGGAAGGGCAGAAACATAGGTTCCCCTTTAGGAACAAGAACAACAAAAAAGGCAAGGAGTGAAGAGAGCCATAATAAAAATTACAACAACAGGAACAACAACAACAACAACAACAAAAAAAAAACAATAAAAGCTGGAGGGGAGACACAGGAAAGTGTGCGCATAACATACAGAGTGGGGGAGTGAGTGAGAGGGTGAAGAAACAAAAAAATTAACTCTTCGTCACCTCACGTCAGAGTCCCCGCACAATAACAAAAAAAAATGACTGTGAAGTGACAAGTAAAAAAAAAAAAAAGAGTATCAGTGAAATCAAGTAGAAAAAAGGGGGGGGGTAGAAGTGGGGAGAGGGTGGCGCGGCGCACAATAGGACAGTGAGAATGAGGGAGGTGAGGATCAGCTCAAAATCACTGAAAGGGAGGTATATGCCGAGAAAAAAATTCTCCACGCACGCGCGAGAGTATCCCAGGGATAGAGGAAGCAAATCGAAAAGATGAGGAAAAAAATGAGCCAATTGAAAAAAAAAAAAGAAAAGCTGCATTTCTTGCGGGTGGAGTGAGGGAGGGCGAGGTTTCTCTCTTTTTTGTACACACACACACACACACACACAGATGAGGGAAGGATAAGTCCTAGTATAAATGCACCGCTCCACCAACACCACCATCTCGCTCTTTTTTTTTGTTTTTCCGTCTAGCTCCCTATTCTGAAATCGTTGATCATATATACACCTTGTTCGACTACGAGTGTCATTCATATTTTCCACCCTCCCCGCAATGACTGCTCTTGGGGTCTGTACCTGCGCCTGTGGAAGTATAAGTGCTTTTCCCCCGGAGTGGTTGGTGGGGAGGTGGTCCCGTCAGGACGTGGGGAACAAAACGTTACACACACGGGGAACCCGCCATAAAAAAAACCCACCCTCTTTACGAGACGTGCATACAAACCAAGGAGCGGAGAAAGGGCAGGGAACAGAGTAGCAATGCTATGCATTGGAGAAAAAACAAAAACGTACAATCACCACCACAACAGGAAAGAACAAATCTCGGGTAGGGGGGGAAAGGCAGAAGAGCAACGTTACTCCACACACACACACACACACACACACACGCACGCGAATCAGCCTTCCCCCCGAAAGACCAGCGTCCAGCTACAGAGATGTGCATCAAGAAAGAAAATAGTGATTGAGTATACACACGCGAAAATGATAAAAAAATAAAAATGTTTCTATAAACAAATAAATAAACGAGCAAATGTATGAAGTCGATCGTTTCACCTTTTCCGTTTTTTTTTGCTTATATTCCATGCGCCAACCAAGCATCCCCCCACCCCCGCCCATTCTCAATAAAGATCTTCATCGTCATCGGGATTTGCAATGTTGGATCCTGTATTTTTTGGGGGCTTCAGCTGGGCCTTGGTTGGAACTCGGCACACCCGTTCCTCACGGAAGGGGCGCTCGTCGAGGTTTTCGTAGACGCCGTCAGTGTCTTCCGCACCAAGGAGGCGTGTCTGACGCCTTTCCGTTCGGTTGATAGGATTGACCTCAGAGGGTTTGTGGGGTTTGTTGAAGCCCCGCCGCTTCGGCGAGACGGTGCCATTAGCAGCTTTGCAGGGGCTTCGGTCATCTGGCACATCCGAAAAGCCCACATTCGAGCCGCCTTGTGACTCAAGATTCGAAGGGGAGAGAACGCTTTTCTCAGATCCTTTGGCCGGTACACACCCCATTTCCTTCTTTTACCCGCGGATATTTCTACCTTTAGAGCGCCTTTCTCGGAAGATGTTTTTTTTTCTTAAGATTTTCCCCTGGAAGAAGCAGCAGCCGCGTCTTTTTATTTTCTCTTCGCAGAGATCGACAAGATACCTCGGCACGCTAAATGAAAACTATATATATATATATATATATATGTGTGTGTGTGTCCTTTGGTGTACTCTGTAGACCTTATCCCTCCTCTTTTTTTTTCGTTGGATACTTCGTTCAGATAAAAAGCTGGCCAGGTACTAGAAAATAAAGACACACACATAAACATGCATACAGAGTCAGAAAAAAAAAGGTTGTTGTATTCACCACAACAGATCCAACGTGAGAAGTATTCAGAGGACGTGTGGTGGTGTTGGGGGAGAGGGTATGGGTGTACCTGAAGCCACGAGAGGGAAAAAAACTTCTGTTGATGTTTCTCTACAATGGAAAAATGTTTTCCCGTTCGTACCTTTGTTTTTTTTTTTGTCGTTGTGGGGATACAAAGGGATGTGTTACTTGAGGGTGTTGACAAGAACGGAAAATGGAGAGTCAGGTGAGCGGTGGATGGTTTGGGCTTCGGTCTTATCCGTGAGGTTTGCGCCCTGTTCCGCAGAAGTGGTAATAATAATAACTCAAAAGGGGGAAGCAAAGTTGATGTATAAATACAAATAAATAAATTATATATATATATATATATATATATGTGTGTGTAAATATGTTTATATGCACACTAAAAGGGTGGGTTAGGGGAAATGGAGTATTGATATATAATGCAATAGAAGATGAGCTGAGCACCAAGGAAGCGTCCAGGAAAAAAAAACAAGTACAAAGAGTGTGCGCACCGTGATATTTGCAAAGGCATGAATTAGAAGATTATATCAAGGCTGATATGATTCTCAAAGAGCACACCTATGTGCAGATGTGCGTCCGCGCACCCCGAAACACACACACACACACAAGCGAGAGGAAATATAGCAGCAGATATGTTGTAGAGTTCACGGATGTTGAGCTCAAAGACCAAAGACGTGGAAGGAGAAATTGTGTAGTGAACCCTATATATATATATATATATATATATATGCGTGTGTGTATGTCTACGAAGAGCAGGAGGAGGGGTGGCCTGTGGCGAGGGACTCACTCATAAGGGCAGGTGAAGTCAGGGTTGGTAAAATGAAGGACACACATCCCATGTGTAAGGGAGGATCGCAAAATAAAAGAGTATAGATGATATGCACTCGCGTGTTGAGCAACGGACGATGTCCACGTAGTTGTTGTTGTTGTTGTTGGTTGGGGGGGAAGTTGTACCGTGAAAAGCAAGGGGGGAGGGAGGGAGGGAAAAATCGAGTTGAGGTGTATAAAAAGGTGTTCATGCCGCTGTCTGTACGCAGAAAGGAGGGAATGGGTTCCCAGCAGTCGTTGAGATGACATGACGGAGACAGCACATTACAGGCCAGAAAGGATGCTGAGCATAGGTATACGTTGCCTATGATCATTTCTTTTTATACAATGCCGATTCCAAGATCGATGGAGGTGGAGTTTAGAGGATGAGAGTTTCTTCTCTTGGAAAAAAAAATCCGTTGGCACTGTTCCCTATTAAAAATCTATCGGACGCGTTTCTCAACGTACTTCGTCGCACCGCATGCTTTTGGCGTGTTTGAGGGTACTGGGTGATGCGCCGATGACATCAGTTTTCCTGGGAATCTCTGATACAACTGCCAGCCTGTACAGATGGCGCGAACAACAACAACAAAAAAAAGCGCTTGAGTTAATAAATAAAGAAGTGACGGGCGTACGGGATAGTGCATATATACAGGGATAAATGGGGTAAGCGCTCATGCGTGTGCGCTTTTTGAAGCATGGTGGTGGTGGAGGGGGGAGGGGGGAAGATATATAATAGAAACGAAAAAAAAAAGAATGCATAAAGCGAAAATAATTGCAAAAAAAAAGTCCCGCGGAAAAGTCAAAAAAAAAAAAAGCAAAGGAGAAGGTGGAAGTGGGGTGGGACTGGGCAACGCTCCTTTTTCGTTTCGCCATCCCGTGTCCTTGTTAACGATACTGTGCGTGTACGAGAGACTTTATACGTCAACCTGATTGATGACATCACATGCACACATTCCCGCGCCTGTGTCCACATATGTGCATGTGACTGGCGGGGTAATCACTCAAAAACGTTAAGGCGACGTATAACAACAACAATAGAAAAAAAACACGCATAGAAGCGTTTTATGCAAAAGACAGGGTAATAGGATTTAAGGGAAGGGATCAGCAATGGCGCAGTGCGGCGAGGATGTGCCGAGGGGTATAACAACGTGGCGAGATCAAATAACTAAACGAAGAGTGTATCCAGTGAAAGTGCTCAGGGCAGCGGGCAACTGTGAGAAGTGCCTCCCAGATTTCGATCACATATATTACTCATTATATATATGTATATATATATATATATATATATATATATATATATATATACATGTATATACATCTAGTACTGCTGCTGCTTGCGTCGCGGAGGCACCTCTCTGTAGACTCCCCCCTCGTCCCCATCTGCGCACGTTCGACTGTCTTTACAAATCAAAGTTCCTGTGGTCGCGCTCTTTTTCTCTCGCTTCACGACGGGCACTGTTGCGCTTCAGTTGCTCAATGACATTCTGTGAAACACCTCCGTTCGGAAGGCTGCACCTGAGCGGCTCGGAAATTTTTTCCCCCCCGTCGTTGTCCAACCGAATCGACCTTGGGCGGTTTTTCCACCGCTTTTCGAGATCCGCCATCATGCGCTCCATGTCCCCGGGTCTCATCGGCTTTGGCTTACCGATGTCTTCTGCGCTCGGCGGAGCAGAATCTTTCACTTCGTTATTCATAATGCCCGTATGTGCATAGTCTCCAGGGCGACCGTCGACGGAGACGCAGTGGAGAGCAGCCAGTAGGATAGCAGCGCACGTAACAACAATGACGAGACGAGCAAGCGACGGTTTTTCCATCAGGAGAGATCTTTGCCGTGTGCGGGTGCAGGTATGTAAGGTTGCTTCAACCATATTTATGTTGGAGCCGAGTGTCAAAGTTGGGTGGTTGTGAGGCGGGAGCGATTGGGTGGATTCCAACGCAAGAGAAACAAAAGAGGCGGGGTTGAGGGGGAGAGGGGCACAGCACAGGAGGAGGGAGGCAAGTGAGTAACGTCGTTTTTGGAAATATCGTAGAAGATTCACACACACACACACACACACACACACACACACAGCAATGTCTCAGGGTGGTTGGAGGTGAGCTGGACAAGGTGTGATGTGGGGGTAGGCATATACACGGGATATATACATCGTTGCACATTTTTGTGGCAATGATTGCCGGGTGTAGGTGTAGAGATGGGTCAACGTGTATTCAGGGAAAGCAGTGTCGTATGGAGGAGACACCATTAGAGTGCAGGGAGCGAAGGAGTGAGGGAGCGAGGAAGTCGGGTGATGTGGCAGTAGCTGTGAGCTGGACTGCGAGTGAGCAGCTGGATGTTTCCGTTTTCCGAAAGATTTTTTGTAGATCCTTCAAGACGTTCTTTTTTTTTTTCGATTTTCTACCCCCAAGACGCTATTTCTGTCTCCCTCCAATGTCATTGCTTGACACAATCTGGACGACTGAGAAGGGCAGTTGTTCATTTTCTCCCCTTATAAAGACTGCGGTGTGTCCTCCCATCTCCCCCACCGAAAAAAAAAAAGAATTGCTGATCATCCGTATCAATTTCTTTTCTTTCTGTTGACATAGTTAGAGAGCGTGTGTGTGGGTGGGGGAGGGGGGGGGACGGCGTGTGTGTGTGTGTGTGTCGGTGCCCTATCGACACAAAGGGGCGCCATCATCTTTCGATGGCGGAAGCGAAGCTCATCGTACATGGGAGCTCATTACAGGCACAGACACGTGCAGAGGGAAAAAAAAAATAGACTAGGGCGAAGGTTCAGGGAGAATACTTCCGCTATCTATTTTGTGGATGAATGATTCGGTTGCCGAGGCACTAGATCTATCCACACGATGAGGAGCGCACCTTACACATTTCTCTACTTCAAGAGTATTTCTACCTGCTTCCACTGTATGAGGCGATATATATATATATATATATATTTATGTTTTATATATTACAGATGTATGCGCGTTGACTGTGAGGAGGAACTGGGGCAGCATTCCTTCACCTCAGAATTCTCTTTCCATATGGAGATGGGGAAACACGGGGAGGGGGGGAGGCGGTGGTGGTGGCTCTACGCTGCTACGTGTTCAGTGTCAAGGAGACCAAGTACATGCGCATTTGGAGCGCACGCCACTTGCGTGTGTCTTTCAAGGCAAGCCAAAGAATAGTAAAACATGTAGTATGGATGCGTCGAGTTGACGAGAGTCTCTCTTTTCTCTCTGCCGTTTTTTTTTTCTGTTCTTCCACACCCATAGATGCACTCCTCGAAGCATGCACACATATAATATATATATATATATATTATTAAGTCGTGTATATGTGTATCAGTGGAGGGGTAATCGCGTGCCTTGACCACGTCCTCTTGCCTTGGATGTAGGTTCCCTTGGACATCCCATCAGCATTTCTCTTCTCTTTTGTTGTTGTTGTTTTCTTCGTCACTCTTCTTTCAGCTTGCTACGATTTTCCTCGTACACGTCGGGGTATTTTAGCTGATAAAGGTAAAAGAAAGCGATGAGCACCCCCATAACGATAAAGGCAACCATCAGGTTCGCTACTACCCTTAGCAGCATAAAATGTTTTCCGCTGACACACGGCACTTCCGCACACTGGCGTTCCAACACACGCCGCTTCAGCCATGGATAGTCGTCAGGGGAGTTGTACACACTGAAGGTGGGTGGGTGAGCAGCGTTGTCGCCATTCTCCACTCCATCTTCCTCCTCGTGCGTATCCACTGCATAGGACGGTAGGTTCTTCAATGCGCGTTCGAGCGTCACCAGCGGTGCGCCGGCCCGTTGAACGCTGTGAAGTGTTATAAGCACTCTGGTCCGCGCAAGAACCTCCTCAAGTGAGACAATGGCTGCGCCGGCGCCGGTCGTCGAAGCCGCTCGGTCTCCAATCACTTGCAGGGTGCCGAACTGCCGCTCCATCGTTGTTGTGCGCGTCAGCGAGAGATGCCGCTTGACGGGATCGTTTTCTTGTTCGCTACGTTCACCTGCCCCTGGGGTGATGAACCAACGCGCCAGCCACCCGACCAAGGGAGCGTCTCGCACTGTGTGAGTGAGACCGCTACTTGTGACTTCCACAAGGCTGGAGCTCAGCGGTGGCAGCAGCTTCGCTGCCTCACGGGTTGCTAGATCGATCGGAGTGCTGTTTGTGAGGGACTTTATCGTAGGACTATCTCTGTGAGGGACTCTTTTGGGTATCCGTCGCATCACTCCCACCTCGCCGAGTTCCGCGTGCCCAGACAAGAAAACGAATCGTTCGACCTTGTATTTCCTCAGCAGAAAAAGCAGACGACTCCGTGAGGCCGGGTAGAGGTCCCAGCCCTCGAAGGGTTTGTTGTCGTTCAGAAGAACCTGCCACGGCGATGCGATGATCGTGACGGCGCAGTGTGCACGACCTGCCGCGTCTCCGGGGCTGCTCGCAGTTTGCGCCAAGTACGTGGCCAAGGTGCGCTCCAGCCACGCCCATTGCCGTCGCCCAAGTAGATCTGCTTCCATTACCCGTGCACGCACGCCAGGGACTTGGGCCAGCTTCGCGTTCAGGAGTGCATCCACCAAGTTTGGCGGTGCTGTCCGCTGCGTCCGTACGTCCAGTGTGATTGTACACACACTGTGGACAAAGTGTGCCGCCAGTGGCGTGCCTGCGGGGGCAGGAATGCCGATGAACGAATACAGAGCTCCGGGTGTGCCATCACCAATGACGTCTTTTACTGCGAGTGGGTATCCCTCCCAAATCTGTGTGAGGTATACGCGCCGTATGGCTTCCGACTGAGTGAGAGTGCTGTCGGCGCCGCGCTGGCCGAGGTCACGGTCGTCCCAGATGCCACTCACACGTCCGTTTCTCTCAAGAACGATTTTATCTACAAATTTACGATAGTGCAGATTTTCGGTGAGCTGCTTATATTCTTGTTCAATACTGTCCGTGGGGCGCGCGACACCGACGGCAACTCCAGCCTCATCAACGTCTGCGTAGACTGAGTTGCCGATCCAAAGAAGAAGATCGGTGTGGGGCCTTTCGCTTTCGCCCACCCCGCCCTTCTTGCACTGCGCCGCAATGACCGGGGCGATGCTCTCCATCCAGAAGGATTGATCGCTACTCTGGCGATTGCAGCTGGTGAAGGTGACGTGAGTGAGGAGGTGATCTTCATCCACGGCAACGGACAGCACCGTAGCGAGGCATGTCACGACTATCACGAGCAAGAAAGACGCAGGACAGGTGATTAGTTGGCGTGATCGTGTCAGCGGGGTGCTGCGTCGAGGCGGCACAGCGCCTAATAGGGCAGGGTGCTTCATTGGTAGCCACCTGCACAAACAACCGCAGACTGGCCTTGACTATGATTAAATTCTTTCACCACCTTTTTACCTTAGTTCGAGCCGTCAGCGAACTGGGCAGAGGGAAAAAAATATTAAAAAGATACTTCAACCACTTCCCTCTGCACCAACCAGTCTTCTCCAAGCGACAGCAGAAGCACCCTGCCCAGGAAAAAAAAGGAAACACCACAGTCATACGTACACACACAAACATAAATAAATAAATATATATTTAGAGATGAGTGCGGGGACGCAGGGACAGATGAGAGCGGAAGTTTTTTTTTTTTTTTGTTGGAGCTGTACATGTGTGTCTGCATGGCGAGCATAGGTAGCAGAGAAGCCCGCACTTTTTCTTCTCTCTTTCGCGGGTAGTAAATATGACGAGAAGTGCACAACACACACGGCCTATTTTGTGGGGCTTCGACGGCAGGCGCACTATCCGTATAATACGCACCCCCCTCCTCCAACCCCATCCACCCACCCACATGCATACATATGAATGCATGTGGGTGGGTGTGTGTTTTGCAGGAATACCAAGTCCAGGTACAGTCAAGTGGGGCTAATCTGAGAGGGGTGGCGCAAATATCGAGAAGCGTTACGCCCCATCTCCCATCCAAATTCCCTCATCGAGTATGTAACGCAGCCTACACAAGTGTTGCCTGCACCTTCCCAGAAACTAAAATTTTCCCCTCTTTATATACGCCAGGATCCTGGGGACTAGGATGGGTCTGGATATTGCGCGTCGCGCTGATATATATATATATATATAGAGAGAGAGAGAGAGAGGGGGAGGGTTATGTATGCCAGTGAGTGTGATTATGCTGACAAGGCCCCCAAGAAGTGATTTATTTCGCTTTTTCGATAACGTGCGGTCATGTACGAGAAGATCGACAAGATGAAGAGAAAATCCACATCGATTATCGTTGAGCATTTCTCATCACACACACACACACACACGATATAAAGAAGTTTCCTGTCGCCCACGCTTCAGTTCCGCCTCCTTTCCTTTCTTCCCCCCAAAACGAGAACAGACCAGGAGCGCGGACAGTGCACATACCAACACCATGTCCACAGAAACTTGTCTATTACACACGACGAGTCTCCCACCTCTACCACCGTCTCTTCCTCTCCCGTCAAACATTTCTCGATAATGCTTGGCCTTTACCGAAAGACACATGGGTGTGTGTGGGTATCGTGTCAGCGCTTTCTGTCACTCGCCTTTTTTTCCCCCTTCTATCCGCGCGACCACACCTGCTACTTCATACACGCGAAGCACAATTTTGGACGAGATGCGCATTAGGGACTTCTACGGCTGTTGCTGCCCTTGGTCTTCTGCACATCCGTCTGTTATGCTGCCGACCGCCGCTCTTGTGTGAATGACATCGCCCACGACGAAGGCCCCGGAGATGGAGGCAGCCGGCAGCGCTTGCACGGCCCGCAGCACCTCCTCCACCGTCTCCAGCGACTCCTCGTTGACGGCGGAAAGTATGTTGCGCACATAGTCGAGATCAGTTGTTAACTGCTCCAGAGCTGCGGTGTAGGGTCGTTGTACCGCTTCACTTGCGTTTGGTTTTCCCCGCTGGGCTTGCTGCTGTTCCTGTGACGGCAGTACCGGCTCAAACGGTCCGATCTGCAGCGGCAGTATTTTTTGGTGTATAAATGTGTTCACCACAGTGCACACCACCGTCTCCAACCATTCCTCTGCGTATTCATCAATCAACGCACGCACACCTTCGGCGGTGTCTGTATCACGGACAGCATCTCCAATGTCACCGGTGCCTTGGGTGTTTCGATGACTTTCCGCCACAGCACTGGAGCCGAGGGTCTCCAACGTTAGAGGGAGCTCCATCAGCATCTCTCCGATGTTCCGCACAACGTTGCTTGGGGCGACTTGCCCTTGCGTGTAGGTGCTCAGAGGCTTCGATGTATTGGTCGCGACAGAGGTAGGGCGTGAGCCTCCTTCGTCCATGGCTACCGCGTTACCCCAACAATGCAGAGATGTGTAGGTTGTCAGTGAGGCGAGGATGGGTCTCGTGATGCTGTTCAGTAGGTTCACCTGGAGGGAATCTTGTGCGATCTCGATTTCGTTCTTCAGCGCGGTCCAAACACGCGTCCGTAGGTCGGCGCAAAGCAAACCAGCGCTCGTCGGGTAGCGCTCGTTCATCGTCCCTGTCGACAACCAGTCTTCAACGCTTTGTTGCGCTTTCACGAGGAGCGGAAGCATCCTGTGCTTGTAGATGTACAAGTTCTGCAGCAGTCTGTGCTGCGGTGTGCTGGAGGTTGGTTGCAGCTGGGCAAACATTTTTGAAAGCGATGCATGCCAGGCGGTCGTGCACTGCGTAGTGATTTTCTCCGGCGCGTAGACCAGCACTTCCTGAATCGCTTGAGTCAGCACGCTCACCAGGCCATTCTCGTCGTGTCTGTCGCCAGATGAGGAGCTGCGGTCCGCTGAGAGTATGCTCGACAGCGGCTGCTCGCAGAACCTGTTCACCGGCATACAGACAAGCTCCACGTATCGCTCCAGCACGCGCTCCTCATGGAAAAGCCCGGTGAAGAGGCCGAGGGCCCGGCGGGTCACCTCGCGCGCAAGTTTTTCCAACAGGTCCTTCCCCGTCACTCGCGTCGGCGAAGCCCCTGTGCTGCCCGTCGACAGTCCTGCTGCTTCTGCCCCATCCGGTGTAGTTGCTTGCACACTGGCTGATATATTGATCAGCTGAATGATCGAGATGCACGCCGCGAAATCGGCGCTTGTTGTGTCAGATCGCGCTGTGAGCAGTGGCTGCAACGTGGATTGCACCGGCTCATACAGCCGATGAAGAATGACGGATATCACTTCAAGTGCCTGCGCAGCGCGGGGATCATCCGCGGTGGCGACGTGGCCACTTCCACTCGCCCCCTCGGCTGGTGCTGACGCAGTTGATGTTGGTGCTGCGGAAGACTTTGAGGCCACCGTGAGAGTGCCTAGTGTAGGGGTTGCTGTGCCTTGGCCTAGTCCGTTGGTCCCTGCAGCGTCGGAATGGGGCTGCAACACGGGTCGGCTCTCGTCTAGCGTACCCTGTACAAGGCTAGACAAAAACAATAACTCACGAGACACAAGAGCGTTGTTCTCCGGGATGATCTCGCGGCGTAGTAGCTCCGCCACCGCGGCGGCAGCCCTCTTATCCTTGCCGATGCCAGCACCGCCGCCAGCAACACAAGCGCGCAGCTTTTCCTCTTGCTTTATTATCATGTGCATCGCAGCTTGCTCCCCGTAGCGCATCAGAACGGCGTCGACACGTCCTATATTGTACAGGGTCGTCATGAGGCGAGTAGCGCGCTCCAGGTGATGGGTTAGCAGACAAGTCACACACTCTTCCTCCAAAGCGTTCTCGATGTACTGCTCGAACTGCTCCAGCTGGGTCTTGAACTGTTGTCCAAAGGTGTCGTCGACCGTAGTGATTTCCTTGAGGTCTTCGCGAGTTTGGCGAACAATCCCAGCAACTTCGTCCAAGTCGCGTTGTCGCGTCGTTTCCATGCTCGACGGGAATGTGAAATCCGTGGAGTTGGCACCGTTGGTGCGGGGACTGGAGCTGCCGTTTGTCTTTTCTAGGGATATGCAACCTTCGCTGCCGGTTTTTTTTTTCGTGTTCATCAATTCGCGGTGCTCAATAAGATACTGAAGATTTCGAATGTTTTCCTGCATCCGTGTGGCCGTCTCCAGATATCGTTGGCACTTCTGCAGTTTCTCCTCTGATGTTTTGCGCATCTGTAGATCGGTTACATACGCTTCACTGCCGGCGGCTAGCGTTGGGTGGATTACACCTTGGATGTGCTGCAGCTGTTCCGTCAGCTCTGCAGCTTCTGTCGCCATGCGCGTCAGTTCCATTGTCGATCGTGGAAGCCGCACAAGGGTGGAGGAGATGAGATCCTCGATGCCGGCACTGAGCTCCTGACTGTGGGTCTGCACACGGGCGTGCAGATGCTGCACCAGATGTTCTTCTAGTTGCAGGGGCTTACGACTCGAGGCCGGTGTCGCAGGTACGGTCGAGGGTGTGCCGCCTGGGGCGGCGCTAGTAAGCGACCCGTCTTTCGCGGTCTCCAACACGTGCGCGAGAGTCGCGTTGAGCCAACGCTTCACATTGATGTCCTCGCGACTCAGCTGGCGTATGTCGTCAGCTATGATGGTATTAATGCGCGTGACGGCATCACTGGAAAGAGAGGTGGGCGTCGTGCAGCCGACCGTTCTCATGGGTGGTGCCGATGGCAGCGACTTGCCAGCTACCTCCACCTTCCCGGGCGTCGAGGTAGAGGAGGGGAAAAGCGCCTTCTCCCCTCCCTTGTAGGGGGGGATAGAGTCTGCCATTCGATAGCTACACAGAGCGAGTCTTTCTCCCCCTTGTATGTGTCTGTCTGTCTGTGAGGGGTTGTGCCGGGTATTGTGCAGGGTGTTGCTTATGTGGATCACGCAGCTCTTGCCTAGTTTGGTTACAGCGTACTCGTTGACCACCACTCACCTCTGATACGGTGCGACTGTTTTTTTTTTTGAAAATAGTGCACACTTTTAGTGTATGCGTTCTCTCGGTCTTTTTTTTTGTTTAAAATAAAAAGTCTGTGCGTTTGTGTATGTGTGCGTATTAAGGTCAACGAGGTAATGGGCCTAGCAACAGCCAACCGCGTTTCCCGTTTCCCGCTTCCCCCCTCCCAAGAAGGGTACAAAAAAAAAAAAGTATACTGCGAAAAAAAAAAATGTGGGCAAGAGAAAAGTCTTTTTGCTTTGAAGAAGCAGAAAAAAAAACATTTGGAACCCCAAGGCTATCATTCCATCACACAGAGTACAGAGGCTACACGCACCCGACCTGCCTTTGGCTCTTCCTCTCCCTTCCCCATTCCACATGGTGGTCAGAAAAAGTGGCTGTCCGCACACGATACGGCGACGCGCACCCACCATAACAAAATATCAGTTGGCACTGAGAACCCCAGAAGAGATACTGCTACAGTTGCAGGCCGCTCCAAGACGACACCAGCGACGACCTAACGATCCGCATACGTGGTCCTTCATGACTCGAGCCCTACCTGAGGCATTTATGAAGTGTGAGAGGGATGGAGAGGGAGGATTTCGAATGAATACGAGAGCGAGGCACCATACAATCACCTGTTTTTATTTGTGACGCGCACGAGAGAATTTCGAGCGACACTTACAAAAATAGATGATTCGAGGCCATCTGCATGTACGTCTCTCGGTGTTTAGGTGTGCGAGGAGGAGAAGGTAATCGACGCCGGTGATAACAAGCACACGTAAGCAGCGGCTTTCATTGCTCTCCCCGTCAAACCGCACCTTCCACTCTTTGAAGATAAGCACATACACACACACGTGTGGCCGCGGTTTACGCAGTTGACGGCATATAGAGTCCTCGTCACAACAATGCTGTTTCATAAGTCTCTCTCCCTCTTCATACACACACACGCACACGCACATATATATATATATATATATATATATATATATGTGCGTGTGTGTGTGTGTGTGTGTGTGTATGAAGAGGGAAAAAAAAGTGTTTTCATCGATAGCGTCTGCTTTTGACATTCTTCCACATTCCGAAGTTTGCCATGTTTTGCTTCGGTATTGTCTACTTGAAATCGTACACTGAGACGGAGTTAGAAGGCATGTGTGTGTGGAACACCAAAAAAAAAAAAAAACCATCTCTATTTTTATTCACTCTTCAAAATGGGAAGATAGGAGGGCGGTATGGGAAATACGATGCTTGTGTTCTCCCGCATTATCATATCCCCCCCGTTGGTGCCCACGCACCATCTGGCAGACACGTGTCTACTAGAATTCACGCCCGCATCGACACCGCACAGGCCGTTGCTTTGTCGCGCATCTTTATAGGAACGATTTTATTCCCCACAAACGCAGCGCAGAGAGCACGCGCGATTGGTGAATGTTAAAGATCGGACTTGTTGATCGAAGCACCATCGACTCTGCAGAGGCCGAGTCACTTGGCATTCCCAACACTACGCCGAAGCTAGCCTCCTTGCTGACGCTGCCCTCGTGTGCTGGAAGGTATGAGCGGGCGAAGGCGCGTCCAAGGAAAGTGGAAGGGGAGGAAGCAGTCGCTGCTGCGGTGCGATGCGTCAGGTATTGGAGGTTCTGTGCTGTGCTCATCCCCGAAAGCGAGTAGCATGTGTGGTACGCGTCGTGCGCTGTATCGGGCTTGTCCATCAGTCCCCCGATGTCGGCATCTTGGCAACAACGCAGTACATAGTCCTGCAGTTTTCGTTGATTGAAGTAGAAGTCACCGACGTCATCGTAAAGAAACGCCTGTTGCGCTCGCCAGACCTTCAAGGTTTCTTGTACGGTTTTCTCAGCCATCTCAGAGCTGCTGGCACTTCCACTCTCGATGGTGAGCTGGCTCTTCAGCAGACTCTCGTACAGGTCATTGCTCGAATTTTTTTCTGCTTGAGCGCACCGGAGAACTGCATCGTCAGCGGCGAGGAATCGATCAACTAGATCCAACCGCGTCTGGTGCTCACCCTCGGCACGATCCCACACTTCCTCGGCGCTCGCGTGAATCGATGTGACATCAAGCAGCTGCGCGTGATCCAGAAGCAGTACTTCCCGAGCTCGAAGACAGCACGCAGACGACAGAGCATCATCATTGCCAGTGTCACCATCGTCTTCGCTCGCCCTGATGTGCTCGCCCTCTTCTAGCGGTTTCGTAGCTTTCTTGACGAAACACTTTGCGTACGCCTCGACTGCGCGCAGCAGAACATGCGAGGCGCCCACCCAATACGAGTAGCACGAGTCAACGAGTTTGTTTGTTCGCCCGTTGAAACCACCCTCGAAGTTGAGCTGACGTGCAGCCAACCAGCGACGCAGCGATGCTTGATGCACCATGTGTGGCTGCTTCATAAGAAGCAGGGCGGCCAGGCCGCACTGCGTGTATGCCCCATGTGCCTCGGAGGCAGTCGGTGTGCATGTGAAGCCGCCTTCGTGAGTCTGACACGCGGCGACAAATCGAGCTGTCTGCAGTGTTAAGACTGGCACGTCGCGGACATCGCACACAAACTCGCGGACGCCAGCCTCACCGTCGAAGGTTGTTGGCTCATCAAGGCCAAGGAGGACTGTAATAACTGCAACACAGTACGAGGCACGGATGTCGGTTTCCCCGCCACCGTGCACGCGAAAACTGCCGTCCTCATTCCGTAGAGCAAGAAGCCACCGCTTGATGGAGGCACGCGGAAGTTGTCTAAGAGACATTCCGTCCTCATAACAGCTCAGCATGGCAAGGGCGCAACAGGCAGCGTAGGAGGACGCAACGTGTGGCTCCTGGTGCGCGGAGCCTCCCGCAAACCCTATTACCGGATGCGAGGTAATGTCATCTGCTGGTGGTGGTGGTAGTGTATTGCTCCCCAGAGGAATGCCGGTGGCGTCGGCATCCTGCACGGTCATTTTTTTACCGGCACACGGGGCGGAGGCTGAGAGTCGGTTGTTCATCTCTGCTTGGCACGTGTGATCGACGCTCAAGCAGCTGTGCAGGAAGGCGATAATGGCGCTCGGTGGGGTGCGGGACAAGACATCGCATTCCATGACATTAAGAACGTCTGCAGCCTGCAAAGCCCAATACACGATCCACGGTCGCAATGGGTAAAGACTTGGAGAGCTCCCCGGCGGCGAGCTGATGTTTTCCACGAGAAAGTTTCTGTGTGCAGCGCGATGAAGGCGTGGTTCCATGTACAAAAATGGTGCTCTTCTTGTCGAGGTCTCTGGATGGAAGGGCGGGTGTTCGCCTTCGTGATCGCTGCCTCGAGGGCTGTGATGCGCACTCGACGTAGGTGAGGCAACGGAGGACGAGGTAGCGCCATGGTTGGCGAGGCGGCACCACAAGGCGTGTATGTGAGGGTTCGTGCTGCGCAAGTAGTCGAGCAAGAGAAGTTCTGTGCTGCGCTGCGCCTCGGTCGTGATTGTGTCCGGGGCTAGGTCCATATTTGGTGGTGGTGGGGGTAGACTGGCGATGGGGTCACGCTTGGGCGTGCTGTTATGAGCTCCCACACAGAAACGCACAACGGCAGGAGGATACACATGAGAGAGCGGAGATAGTGTGAGGGGATAGGTTATATTATTTGGAAATGCTTTACGCTTTGTGTGTGGGCGAGAAAGGCAGGTGGGCAAGAGACCAAACATGCGACAAGTGTACACGCATACCAACACCGCCGTCATTGTCGTCATCACAGTTCATCTTCCTTTTAAAAAAAATATTGCACCCGGGATGTGTTCTCAACACCTACCACCAGCTCTATCCCACCGTCGGATCGGGTGGTTTCTTACAGCGGTTCCTCTTGCCTTTGTGAGCTTCGAGTGTTATAAAAGCCGATCTACGGGTGCCAGGCAGAGTTCGTGGTGGGGGTTGGGGAGGCGAGCTGCAGACCATCATTTTATCAACACGCTGACGATAACCCGCTTGAATAGTTCAGCGGTGGCATCTATCGTACGGGGTGGTGGTAGTGGTCTGGGATGCGATGTGTGAGTTATCTCCAGAGAGCATACGTCACATTCCCTCCTAAAGAAGAAAACAAACAAACAAACAATGATTACAACCGCCAGGTTTATCTCACGCATTTGTAATCTACGGGATAACAGCTGGTGCGGAACAAGTTTCTACATCGGGAGGGGGGGGTCTACAGGGAGGAGGTCGTACAGGCCGAAGATCTCTAGTCATCGTTTCTGACATCCACACCTCATCAGGCTCACTCGGTTAGATACACAAGAGAAATGCCGAATGTACATCATATATATTCGTTTTCTAAGTTCTCTGCACGGGAAAGAGCATGTCGCTCCAGAAGCCGGACGTTAACCCAGAGAAAAGCGGTCGCGCCCACTGCTCTGTCTTTCTCTACCCACCCTCTCTCCGATACCCCCCCTTTTTTTTTCGTATATATATATATATATATATCACGTGGAGCTGGAGCAGGGAAGGGGTGGATAGAGAAGAGGGGTCAATACAAGACACTTCTGAAGGCGGGACGCGTGCTTCGAAGACAAAAAACGCCTCAAAAGGAGTAGTACATTAAATAAGAAATCATACCACACACACACGCACACACAGATCATATCCAGAACTACGACGACGCACAAAAAAAAAAATACCACTGATACAAGGGAAGATCATCTACGTTGTCCACTTGGTGCAATGGTAAGTGTGCGTGCACACTGATGTCACTCAACAAATAATCTAAAATAAATAGATATGTGTACACATATAGTGCTTGCATCGCTCTCCCATTATATCAGAGGGGAGAGGGCAAGGAGAAAAGAAGGCGTTCTACGAAAAGGAGAGAGGGGGGGGGTATATTATGTTTAACATCGTGTTCATTCATTCACTCGTTCACAGAAAAATAAGAGAAAATCTGCACGATCAACACGGCAAGCGAAGAGTGGAGGGAAAACAAATGACACCAACCTAAGGAGGGGGGGGGAGGGAGGGGAAGAGGTGGGGTAGTACGTAAGACTAGCACCGTCATGTATTCCTACAACTATATATATATATATATATATACATTTATGTACACCTCTGTCGTGTGCATCTGTGCGCTACCCTTCCAGTAAGAAGAGGGAATACACACACACACACACATCTTCTACGTTAACATTGGTGTTTGTGCGTTTGCATGCAAATGCAGATTCAGATCAATAGTCATGTTGAGTAATACGCTGTTGACTCGTTGTAGGCGTCTCGAGGAGGGGAAAAAATAAATGAACAACATCGGGAGAGCGGGAGCCACTGAAGACAGTCACCCACACCTTTGCTCAACAGCGATACATCTGAGAGTTCTCGAACACGGGTAGAGTTGTGCGTCCTTTTTGGATGCACGAGCCTGTGATTACACAAAAAGCACTCAACCTTCAGCGAAGCAAACGCCAATGAGCATATTCTGAAGGACCTGAAGGGAGCCAACATCAGATACTAGCCTACCCCCCATCCTGTCATGTCTGGCGAGCAACGTCTAAGAAGTGTTGCCGCTAAGTAATCGAGGGGCTCACAGAATGAAAGGGTGCAGTAGAAGGGGTATTTCACCCGTCGAATAAAGGACACATCTGCTCGAGTATTAGAAACAAAAGGAACGGAGAAAATAAGTTTGTGTGCATCAGAAAAAAAAAAGTACAAAAAGTAATAGTAACCATAATAAAAAACAATAAAAAGAATAAATAAATAAATATATATATATATATATATAACAACAGAATGAGAATATTTCGTCCAAGGAGGAGGGAATGGAGGGTGGAGGGGCAACGGGAGGGTGAGTGGGGGGCAACGATGCCACCTAGTAGAAAGCGGCAAAAGAAGAGCGCAAAGTCAATGGCAAGGTTCGTTGACAGAAACTCCCACATATTCGAAATCACTGATGTCACTCATCTCCCTTTATACACAGAAACGGGTGAATATGAAAATATTTGATGCACAATAAAGAAAAGTTAAATGCAATGCCTCCCCTCCATCGTTTCACCTCAAATAGAAATCAGATACACACACACACACACACACACATAAGATTAGGTGAGCACCAGCGTGATCAAGTACGTGCTGGAAAAAAAGGCGAGATGGCTGAGTGTGTGGGGGTGTGTCGGCGAGATCGGGGAAGTTGGTGGTGGTGTTGCGAGGAGCATGACTATGTCTGTAAAGGGGAGGTAAACAGAAAAAAAAAAGGAGAGAGGAGAGGGCAGGTATTTTCATTTTGATGTCTTTCGGCGCGACACGAGCATGCAAGGCAAGAAAAAAAAAGAGGCATGTTGAACAATCGAAAGTAAACAAACAAACAGCTAAAATAAATGAATGTCTCTGTGTCTGCGCGCGCTTACAGATCCACGCGAGACGTGTTGCTTCAACTCTATTCGAAATCTTTGATAACCGCGCTGAGGAATTCTTGAGCTGCCCCGTTCATTCGCTGCAGCAGGGCCCGCGGGTCGCCGCCACCAAAGCATTTTTCATGCGCCCTCCGCAGAGTACATCCTACCATTCCTTCAGACGTATAGGAAGGGAAGGCACTCTTTGAAGAGGATGGCATGAGTAGCTGACGTGGCTGCGCGCGTCCGGGAGTCTGGTCTACGAGCAGTGAACAACATGCAGGATCACCTTGACTGATTGTTACCGTGGCCTTGGGCTCAAGGAAGGTGATGGTTTTCGCCTTCATGTGATTGAGGAACACTGAGGCGGTGGGTTGGGTAACAAGCTCCTTGACAACCGTTGGTAGCAGAGGCCCACGCAGCCACGGCAGTGTGTATCTACCTTGCCGCAACGACGGCATGTCGTCCAAGAAGAGCTTGCTCATGGTCCACCCGATGCACTCCACTTTTGGCAGCGCGGTCAGATCCTCCAGTTGTGACAGTTTGAGCAGCATGAACGTCACTGTGTTTAGGTGGTCGTATTTGATGCCCGGAAAGAGGAAAGGCGGGTCCTTATACATCGGCGCACCCACATCAGAGGTCCAATCTGGCATCATTGTGCAGCATACTTGACGGCCCTTAGGGGCCTTGGCCATAAACACCACCACAACGTACATCGCTACGTCGTCTCCAACACCGCGGATGCCTTCCACCTTCACAAAAGCGCCGCGTTGCTCTCCAAAGGGGACCAGGTAGCTTGAGGAGTCCGTTTGCGTTGTCGCAGGGCCAACAAATGCATCATCGGCTTCCTTTTCTGTGGTCAACTGGTGCTCGCTCGGCGTCACAGTCACGTGGTTCTGCCGGTCGGCGTGCAACTGTAATTCTTGCTGTGACAGAGGCACCTGCTTTGGCATTTCGAAATAGGGAAGACGCGCATCGGGGCTGTCCAGGCGCCAAATCACGTATCCCAGCGGCATGCACTCCGAACGCTTGCGCGGTGGTGCCGGCAGCAGGTTCCGCAGCGCCTGCGCGTCCATGCTCGCTTCCATCTGAGCTTGGTCGTATTTTTCCATGGCACGTCTTTGCTCTTCTGAGATGCGGTCTGGTGGACGCATCTCGTCGATGTCTCGTTCGTGGGAGCGACGGGGATCGCCGGCTTTCATGCGCACCAAAAAGTTTCCGGCAAAAAACCGCTTATTAATGGGCACGCATGAGTGACCGAAGACCATTGGAGTATTTTGTTGCTTTTTGATGTACTCCGCAATGAAAATCGCGTGTGTCTGCTCGCCGACTTCACAGCTCATCTTCGCCCTGAACTTGGGTTCGATGGTGCTCGAGGTGAGGGTCTGATAGGCGACCAGGTCTGGTTTTCGCATGAAGGCACGTGGGTGATGAAGCGGGTTCATAGGTGCTCCCGTTTTCGGGTCGAGTCCGTCAGTGATGTACACGAGCAGACGGGAGCACACTGCATCCAAGGGAACCCCAGTCACACCGTCCAGGAATATGTCGACTGTGTTGCCCTTCTCGCCATGACCGGGTTTTTCCCGAGCCGGTGGCTGCGCGCCTGCAGGCGTCGGCAACCCGAGGAGCGCGCATGGGTTCACAAGGGGGTTGGGTGTGGTGTCGAGTTTATCGAGGTTCACGACGGGAGGGTTGTTGGGCTGCATTTTGTAGTTCGGCGGAACGGCAAGATTGCCTAGCGGGTCGGTGGTTGCGCGTAGGTACATTTGCTCGATAATATGTCGCTCTTCACAGGGTACCTTATTTGTCACCGCTGAAGGCGGCACTATAGTCGATTGTGCGGGGTATTCCTTGTCCACCGGGGCTTGCGGCGACATCCCATTTTTTATATTGGACATTGAGCGCGTGGGAGAGCTGTAAGAAGGCGCCGCCATCGCTGATGGTGGCGGCGGTGTAGGAGTGGTCATTGGTGTTGGGGTCGAAGGCTGCATCGGCGGGGGTGTGTGTGGGTGCTGAGGTGGCGCATCATCTAAC
This sequence comes from Endotrypanum monterogeii, assembly GCA_000333855.2. Classification (NCBI taxonomy): domain Eukaryota; phylum Euglenozoa; class Kinetoplastea; order Trypanosomatida; family Trypanosomatidae; genus Endotrypanum; species Endotrypanum monterogeii. The sequence goes on along the minus strand of CM007346.1, from coordinate 511,270 downwards.
GGCCGCTTCTCCTCGATTTCGATATCCCGCCGCGTCCGAGTTGCTGGCGTTATTCCCGGGTTCGATTCCGGGAAATGTAGGTTGGTACGTCCGATGGGGGCCGTTGACGGACTCTTGGAGGAGAAATGTGACTTGGGTTCTTCTTCGCTGAATTCGGGTTTGTTGGCGGAGACAAGAGGGGAGGCGCTCGATGGGCACTTCGCAGGAAGAGGTGAGGTGAGCTCAGACGAGGAGGAAGAGGAGCAGATCGAAGGTGATCTGCTCTTGAAATGTGAGTCGGGATTTTCCGATCCTTGTGCTCGGTGCGACGGCGCTGCTGAGTACCATGAGCTGCTCTCCTTGCTCTTCACCGGCGTCTTTTCCGATGTGGGTGCGGCAACTCTCCCGTGTTGGTGCGTCGTTTTCTTCATGTGTTTTAAAATTTCCTCTCCCCACTCCAGTATGGACGTCCCCATCGGTGGAGGGAGAATGAAGTGCGAGACGGGGCCCTGGTCTGGGTGCAGCACCATCGATAGGCTCTCCAGTGTGGGCGGCAGAAAAGGCCCCTCGCAGCCGGGCATGCCGGGCAGAAGCGGCAGCCCCGGTGGTGGTGGTTTTAGTGGCGGGAGTCCTTGCAGCTGTCTACGTTGCTGCTGCGAGGGCGAATTTGCTCTTTGCGAGGTGCCCCCGCTGCTGAGAGCACTACCATTCAGCAGGGAGTTGGCGCGGTGCAGGATGTCTCGCTGATCGGTCTCGATGTAGCCCGACACACTCGCCCCTCGAATTGTATCGCCAGGTGACAGCATAGCCTTTGCGAGATCGAAGGAAGAGTTGCGAATGCCCTCTGAGAATTGTCCGATGGACTTGGCGAAGAGGGTGGCCCAAAACAGCAGTCGAGTACGGTAAGAAATCTGCAGCACAAACACGGTCATCTCCTTTGGTTTGTGCACGAGAAACTCATACCCCGGTATCGTGAAAAATACCGTGTTGGCGCCCTGACGAATAAGGGGTGGTGGGCTTGATGGGAAGGTTCGTTGCACGGAGGGCTCCAGCAGATATTCATTGCCCACGTAGGACATGTAGTACGTCTTGATGGACACAGACATTTCGTCCAGAGGAAGGGCAATGTCGACACCTTCGAGGGCGGTAAGCTTCAGCAAATGGGTGCCCGGCTCCAACATCGAGGAGGTAGGGAATGTCGGCATTGTGCGAGCCGTGCTAACTTCTCGAAGTTTTCGGATCTCCGCCAGAATATCGTCTCTCACGCTGCGCTTCTTCTCTGAGGCTGACATTCTCGAGTGACGGTGACGACTTGACTTTCGATTTGGGGTTGTACCCGCATGGCTGCGACGCTCAACTCGAGGGGTGCTAAGATTGCTCCACGAACCGTCCTCGTCGCTTTCGCTCTCCTCGTCGCTTTCGCTTTCCTGGGGGCGTGTCTTGCTGTGGTTGTACGTGCGCGCTGAAGACGATCGTTTTTTTTTCAGTTGTTGATGCGTCCGCTGTGTCGAGACGGGGGCGCTGTGCGAGGTGCCTTGCATACTCATTGAGGATATTGCGCCACGCATCGCTTCGATTTCGTTCTTAAGCAATGCCATATCCATGTTGCCTTCAGTCTGCTGATACTGCTGCTGGCTGAAAAGCTGCAGTTTCATTTGGAGCAACTGATCCTTCAATGCTTGTTGCGACTGCTGCAACTGCGCCTGACGCGCCGGCAGAATAAGGTTTACCTGCTGTTCGAGCAGCAAGCGCTCCTGCTCTGCCATGCGTGCCTCCCGATGCTTGCGCTGAATGGCTAGCACTTGATCGATTTCATTCTCTATGGGGTTCGTGTATGGAGCCACATTTGATGCTGTTGGGTGAGCCGGTGCACCCGAGGTGTAAGGGCCACCTTTTTCTCCGGCATAGACCCCAGCGCCGAAGGCACCCATGAAACCTTTCGGATCAGAGACCGGCGTCGCGGGCAGGCTGGCAGCGTGCAGAAACGGCTGCGCCGCAAGCATCCCCGGAGGGGTTGCCAGGGCTCCAAGTAACTGTGTCGAGCACCTGCCAGTACGTCGATGCTGCTGCACATTGTAAAGGGATTCGAAGACGAGTCCGCAATCGGGACACGCAGGCATGAAGTCCACGTTGCACCTGGAATGGGGGGAGGGGGAGGGGGAGACAGTGAGAACGTATACTGGTGAGAATGACAAGGGTAATCCAGAGCAATGTAGTGTGGGTCGAATGCTGCTCTTTTTTTTTTTTTGTTAGGGGTGTGTGTGTGTGTATGCGTCACTCAACTCAAACACAAACAGACACACTTATATTGGATGAACACACGCACCCACACACACATACAAACAAACAGAAAAAAAAAAAGGATGGGAGTGCTGGGAGTGGTTTACCCTTGGGAGACCCGACCGGAACACCGCGATACGACTTATGCACTCCGCCACTCGTTATGAATTTCGTGCAAAGGCACACAAACAGGCACGGTCGATAGATGAGGATAGAAAAAAAAAAAAGAAAGAATCGGTGAATGGATATGACTCAACCACCGGCAGAGTCTGATGAGAGAGGAATAAAAAGCGATGGGAGCTCATGTAGTTTTGGTGCGTAGGGAATCGCTGTCAGTCGCCTTCCAAGAACTGCCCGAGGGAAGTCCGAACAGAAGGGTTGCCGAGGCGGGACTGCTGGGGATTGATAGGAGGGGGGGGGGGAGGACGAGGGGGATAATTCAGAGAGGGGTAAAGGAGTTAGCGACAGCGGCCGCCAGGCAGCCGTATACCACTCCCGCCTCACGCACACGGGGGAGGGGGGGGGCGCCAGTGCAGAGGTAGACAGGTGGTGATACGGTAGCGGAAGTTTTCTAGTAATGCGCACGATGCCGTTGTCTCCAACGAATTCAGCGCAGCGCATGGGGTATGTGACGGAGTATACAACTCGGAGAAGAGGGAGAAGGAGGGCGATGTATGGGACAGCTCAGCAGGTTTTCTTTCTTTCTCTCTACCTCCCCTGTAGATGGATGTAGATCCGCGCCCAGTAAATGAGTTCTTTTGTATGTTTCGTGTATTTCTTTCCATCCTTGCCTCCGCCACACAAAGAACAGCGATACTGTTTGAGGTTGTTGGGGCGAGATAAGCTCCGCTGAACCAGCAGTGTTCAAGCGCAGTATATATTAAAAAAAAAAAAAGATAGGCAAGTGAGGAAAGGGGGGGTGTCGATTGGTATCGATTCACACACACACACACACACATGTGTCTAGATAAATAAATAAATAAATATATACGTGTTGGCGTGTGTGTGTGGTGGGAGAGGGGAGGGGGGGGGGGATGCTCCTTTATTCTAGTAGAGAAGTTCTTTACCATAGATATCGATGAGGTCAACCAAAAAAAAAAAATCCACCACCACCTCCACGAGACATTCGCGCACCGCAGTATAGATTGACAGTCATCTCAGTCGACATCCATTTCTTTCTCCATCTTTCCCGTCCGCTTCCCCCTTGCAGGAATGCCACCAGCACCGGCATCCTCACGGTCGCACGTGGGCAGCCCGAGTCTATAGGAGGTTGCAAAACATCAATGATGTCTCAAGGTGCTTAAAATTTTTTTTTTTTACGGCCAGCAGGGAGGGAGTACATCAGAGATGTTTTTTTTTTTTTCGTGAAGAAGATTGGTGGACAAGACAGGAGGGAGACGTGTAGGGAGGGTGGGGTGAGTGGGTGAGATAACAATAAAAATACCAAAGGGGAGAAGGGTCATTGTATAGGTTCAGCCGAGCGGTGCCACATATGCAGCAGAATGACAGGCTCGTCAGGTGAAAGACCCCTCCTCCTCATTTTGAGGGTTTGCTGCACCGCATCCTTCACCTCCCTTCCCTTACAAAGACACACGCCGACACCCGTGGTCAATGAAATAAAAGTATATGCCAGTAGAAGAGACATACACGAACGGGGAGACGCAACGGGTGAGAAAAAAAAAGGAGGCGAGGGAGGGAGAGGGAAGGGGAGGGAATCATATACGTAGCAACAACAAAACACGCAATGGAAACAAAAAAAGTAAAAAAAGAAATCAAAACCGAAGGAATGGTGAATACCAACCGCTAAAACAGTAACATCATTATCATCAGGTGCCACACTCAACACAACTTCTTAATATCCCTTCAAAAATACTATCTCCAGAAAGGGGCATGTGAAGAGGTATGTGTATTATGTTTGCTGTGTGTGTGGGGGGGGGTACGGGGGAGGGGGTATTGGGTTATCCAATTGGGTTTTGTCTGCATCATATTCTTGACTGTTTCCTTGAAACTTCTGAAGTCTTGCCAAGCACTCTTGTGCACAAACGCAGATGTGTAGCCTCAAACATAGACACATATATCTCTTTATAAGGTTTCAGAGAGGGGGTGGTGGTGGTGGAAATGAAGTCAAAGGGGTGTGGGAAAACGTTTCGCACCAAAGCTCGAGGGGAAGGGTGTGTGGGGTGCGGGCTGATCTGTTGTACCTCGATGGATTGTGACTTTGGATTAAGTGTGGGCGAATGTTTACCATCTGAAATGAGAACATACACACACACACACACACATATATATATATATATATATATGTGTGTGTGTGTTGATGCGTGTGGCTCTCACCCTCAACACAGGGTCAGTGGGGATCGAGAAAAGGAGAGAGGAAGGCGCCGGATCATTGCAGACCTTATCCAAAATTGGTCGGAAGCAAGAAGTAGCCCGGGCAGCTTGAGCAACCATCGCACCTCATCTGCACACGATACAATCGATCCCCGCCTTCCTCCTTCACCCATACGTGCACACACAGTAAAAAAAAAAAAACAAACCCATACACACGCCGCATGAAATTATAGGCAAGAAACGAAAAACAACAAAAAACAACAGATAATACTGATCAAAAGATGAGATCAATGCAACCTTCTCCTCCCTCTATATATGTATACATATATATGTATATATATATATATATATATATATATATATATATATACATACTATACTATATACAGTGTATAGTAGTACTGTAGTTACGTACGGTATTACCGTAACGTAACGGAAACCGGTAAACTACGTAACGTAGGTA
>CM007346.1:461569-495162 GCA_000333855.2 Endotrypanum monterogeii | reverse complement strand
GTCACGGAAAGTAGCCACGTACGTACACTACTACGTAAGTACCGACCAACGTAGTGAGGAGTAGTAGTATATATATATATATATATATATATATATATATATATACATATATATGTTGTATTATAATGAAAAAATCCAGTAGGTAGGAGCAGATTGTGTATGTATGTAGGGTGTGATTGCACAACACGCAAAAAAAGGGGGAGAGTTTAACGAAAGAGTGGATCGAAAAAAAAAAAACTGCTTTGGTGAATGCGGGAGAGGGGAGGGGGTGACAAGCATACGCAAATGCACGCACCGTGAAGCAAGTCCAACGAACCCTCTCTTTAGGGGGAAAAAACAGAATCGGAAGGGAACGGCGGCTAGACAACCGGTGCAGATCAATTACACACCAACGGCGAACGACAACAATAAGAAAAAAGAGGAAGAGTTCGGGAAGGGGGGGGGAGGATGTGACAAAAAAAAAAACACTGAGACTCAGAGGTAGAGGGGAAGGGATCCCCAGGAACACACTGTAATTTTTCGTGTTAATGAGTACACGTGAGTGGGTATTTGTTTAGGGTGGTACAGAGAGTGGGAGGTTTTGTTGCTTTTGTTGATGTCTTGTGTCGCCCCCTTTTTTTTCCCTTATCCCTATAATATATATATATACTTTTCCGTTTCGGTGTATTTTTTTCTGTGGGATGAGTCCAAAGTAAGGCTCCTTCCTAGCTTCTTTTCCACAAACACATACACACACACACACAAAACTCAGCAAAAGCCAAAACAGAGTGTATGCTGGGGGGAAAAAAGCTTTTGCGCACACCAAGGGATTATCGGGGAGGGAAAGATTGTTTATTCTCTGTCCGTCACTGGAAGAGGGAGGTGGGGAGGTATAACAAATTTCGAATTCGTTAAGAGGGACAAACACACACGTGACGTCGAATTTGAGGAGCAACTGAGGAGGGGAGGGGGAGGGGGAGACAGCGTAATGTCGGAGGCGAAAAAGGGATATGATAATGTGAAGTGAACTCTTGGTGGAGTTTATTGCGGTGATTACCTGCGTGCGCCTCTGAAGTGTGGGTGGTTTAGGAGAGACAAAGGTGATGCCCACGTACTGGTTGTGGTGAATGAGAATCGCGTTTTTCCCTCTCTCCTTGTACAGACAGAGTCAAACCTGTTGCAAGTGCGCGCACGGTGAGAGGAGCTAATCAGATCAAGTGATGGATAAAGGACAAACGAAGCCACCACGGCGCCGACCCGGGAGCGCCTCTTTTTTTTTTCTTTGTGTCTTAATCGATGCGTTTAGCGTAATGTCGGTCAAGTAGTTGACTCTCTCCTTGTTGGTGTATCGGGATGGAGCGAAAAAAAAAAAGGAAGAACGCTAAAAGAAAATAATAATATAAATATAAATATATATATGTATTTATATACACTGCATGAGCTGCGCTTGGCGCTACCGCCGATAGCGAGAGAGGGAGGAGAGCGGAGAGAAGACTAGTGAAGGATCAATCGAGGTGGGGGGGGGAGGGAGGGAGGGAGGGAGGAAGTGCTGCATCGGTGACGCACGCGTGCATGCGTGTCCTCACAAGCGTGGTTGTAGGGAACATACAAAGATTACCCCCTTTATGAGTCCGTTACCCGCATGTGGCGTAGGGAAAGGCCCACACAAACCGTTGCGCTGTTGTCTCTCACCGTACCTTCTGTCATGAGTATATATATATATATATTTTTTTTTTTTTCATTATTTGTGTTGTTACACGAGGAGAGGTCACCTAGCGACTACCACTGGGTGCTGCCACTGAAAAATTGAGAGGGGAGGGGCAGATGGGGAAAAATGAAGCAAAAAAAAAAACGACGACAGCAACATAAAAACAAACAAACAAACAAAAAATGTGTTTGCATAATATCTTCGTCATGTACGGAATACATCCCACGTAGAAGTAAAACAGAGGCGGGAGTCCCACAGAGAGAGGAAGACAACGCTGTGGGGTTACATATTCTCTACTTCGCGCTGCATCACTTTAGGATAGAAACTTTGCCCATCAGCACTGCGGCACATTTCACGCTCAGATGTGTCGAAGACAAAGGGTCCATGCATCGGCTCAGGTACCCATCCGCCGCCGCACCGCGCTCGCTGCTCGGGAGAGAAGAGGTGGCCCACTTCCCAGTAGATGTCGGCGTTGGGATCACTGCCCTGTGTGCTCTGCAACACGTGCACCAGATCGTTCACCTTGTCGTCTCGCTCAGCCTTCGCTCCGCTACAGGAGGTGGCACATCTGGACTCGTTTGCTTCATTGTCTTTACCGTCTTTCTCGCTTTGTGGTCCGTTATTTGAGGTTTGGTCAGCTTCTTGCTGCAGACGGCGCATCAGCTTCGACGCCTGCGTTGCCTTTCCTTCTTCTAGGAGTCCCTGGGCATCTGGCACGGTGGGACACCAGTGAGGACACGCGAAGTACATGTCTGCCTCGCTGCGGGGGATCGGCGGTGGTTTCTCAGCGGCCCCATCCTCACCTGCAGATTTGTTCACTGAAGACTTGGGGGTTGATGAGGCTGCTGCTTCTACCGGTGTCAATGGCGGGGGAGCGTAGCGGGGAACATCGCGGGTGGTCCATACGTCCCAAGACACCCCTGTGTTAAGTCCGGTTGCAGGAGGGGCCGGTGTAGGCGGCATGAGAGGGGGAATGTCCGATTTTGGGGCTGTCCCAGTTGCCTGCCACAAAAGCCGCTCGGCTTGTATCATCTCTATCAGTGCCTCGTCGCTGAGGTCCTCCAAAGCAATCAACGGCGGCGGGCGCGGCACCCAGGAGGATGTGCCAAGCACATGTTCGGAATCGGTATCCTGCCTCTGGTATGCGTGGCGAAATCCACCGGCGAAGATGTGTGCAGCTGTCGTAGTTTTCTCCGCCGCGTGGGTGACGGGTACTGTCGCTGCGGTGATAGGTACCACTGGGGCACGGGGTATCACCACCGGCATAAATCGAGAAGCTCGCACCGCCGCTGCCTCTACGTCACCGTCCACAGTGCGCCTCTCTTCCATCGACAGTCTCGACTCTACCGCATCCGAAGCGGCGGTTGCTTCCGACCGTCCGCTGGCGCAGGCCTGCGGCAGTTCACCCTCCACCATCGCCTGCATCGCACGCCACGATTCGGCAAGCGTGACAAACAATCGCACAGGCGCGAGAGAGGGGGTGCGAGGCATTTCAGCTGTACAGCGCCTCGGTGTTGCCAAGTACATGGCAGTATCGGAGTTCGCCTTGACTGTCGCCTCCCTTCCTCGCAGCATCTGTGCGGGCATGAGCTGGTAATGACTCACCAGTGCGATGTCCAGCGGAACGTGTAGGCCGCACCTGCTGCGCGTCGTTGCCCACCACAGCAGGAACGCGTCGAGGTCCTTGCGTGGTGAACTCTCCGATACGCTATCAAGAAGCTCTTTTGCCGGTGCAGCATCCTGAAGAATGGAGGGGGAGGGGGGGACACCTGCTGCGCGTGAGGGGCGGTGTCCTATACCGAGGCCTCCAACCGGCAGCTCCGCACTCCGTTTTTTTGGCTTCTGGATGTCTTCGCTCTCGTCGTCTTTGAGCTGCATCTTTGCCTTCGTGATACACGCCGTTGGGAGCAGGGCGTGTCCTAGAGTGTTCATCACGACAAACAAACCGTCGGATCGGCAGTAGAGTCCACGCGAGACCCACCGTCCTTGACTCCAGCAGCCAGCGTACACACTGCCATCTGCATAGCGGCGCAGTGCGAGCATTCGACGCTGGGAAAGTCGTAGAAAACAGGCGTCACACACCCGCAGTTGCTGTTCACTGACAGCCGATGCGCTGGGGGTGGCTACTTCGCTGTTCGCATGGAAGCCAACGTTTCTAGTGACACTTGGGGGCAGTGTCGCGCGGTGTTGTGTGCACGCATCGCAAAAGACATCTCCGCAGAGGCGACAGTGGTGTCGTCTCAGAAAGAAAGAGAAGGCTGTGCCGCACTGCCCACATTCGGAGGCGTCGCTGTCTTCTGTTACCACGGGTGTGGTGAAGCAGTCATCCCGCTCGTTACCGTCGCAGTAGGTCGTTTCGTACACTTCACCCGTGTCACGTTCGTAGATGCGCGTAAAGCCGGACGAGGTGCCGTTAATCCACGACCCTTCCACCACACAGTCCGCGGTGAAGAGAAGTCCTTTCCCGTTTTGTTTGTTCCTACTGAAGTCGCCGTAGTATGCCCCACTCGTCGTCACTAGCTTACCCATGCCTTCCATTGCATCCGACACAAACGTGCCGCTGTACACGGAGATTCCGTCAGCCAAGTGCAGCATGCCCGTCCCGTGACGCAGGCCATGTACCCACTCGCCGTTGTAGATGGAGCCGTCTGGGCTATAGCCTATACCGCGACCATGGGGCCGGACGCCAAATACCTTGTCTTCCTCTACTTCACCATGGTAACGCAACACGTGGAGCTTTCCATTGAGGAACTCACCGAGAAGCACAGAGCCGTCATCGAGGTGGTAGACACCCTCGCCGTGCCATTCATTTCGAGCGAAGCCGCCTTCGTACCACTCACCGTTGGGCATATACTGTGTGCCGAACCCGTGCCGCTCCCCGGCGCGGAATCCACCGCGGTAGTAGTACCGCCGACCCCACCACATTTCCCCGTAGAGGTGTGGGATGGTGTGTGATGTGTAACCGCTGTAGGTGATGTACTGCGTCGGAGGCAGCAGCTCGCTCTTGCTGCGTGGAGTCGACTCGGAGTGGTGGCACCGTCTTGACGACAGGAGGGGGGTCGCTGCGGATGATGATTCTTTCGCATGCGAGTCACTTGTTTCCACATCGCTGTTGCGGGAAGCTGATTGCGGGGCAAGCCAGTTAGACGGGGGATGGTGCGTGGCCGTACCTTCTGCTTCCATCGCGCCGAAGGAGTCGCGATTCGCGTATTTTGACGCGGGAGAATCTACTAATGATGTGAAGGCAGGGGTGGCAGTGCCAGCGGGTGCTGCATCAGAGAGGTTCGCAGTTGCACATCTACTGGGTATGTCGTTTCCAGATAGAAATACATATGCATCTGGAGAGTTTTCTACCACATTCTGAGGGGACTTGTTACCATGGACGGCGGTGCCGAGAAGGTCAACCGCTCCTGTGCCTCCAATGTTGGGGTCACCAGCGGTGACATCGCTTCGGTGGGTCTCGTCGTTCGAGGTGGACTGGGTAGCCTTCGTTCCGCTGTTGCGCAGCGCCTCGCGCTGGTCTTCGTTTGCCTCGAGGACAGAGGCAAACATGGTTATCGGTATCCATAGCTGCGTATACCGCAGCTTCCACAAAACAGCGCGCACACAGTCGGCGCAGACAGGCACGGTGGATACTCCCTTGTCAAAAGCGTGATCGACCTGCGCCGCCGACAGGCTCGGGTAGTTGCCGGTGTTTGTGCTGCTGTTTTTCGTTGTTGCAGCCGCCGACAGCTGCACCGTCTGTTCCGCAGTCACGTAGGCATGTTGCAGGAGTGCTTTCACGTCTTCCTGGCGCGTAAGGCCATCGGTTTCCATGGGACCCAGACATGCTGAGCAGCTTGAGCGCAGACACAGTGTGCAATGCAGTCGTTTGCGAAAGAAACTGTAGTCCTTGCTACAGAACGTACAGCGCAGATTCGGGGAGGGAGATGGTGGTGGGGCGGTGCATGATACTGCCGCATGCTCTGCAAGGGTGTCGTCTCGACGAAAACCAAGCGGCGACAGTACGACAGTCGTCCGCCGTACTGAAAAGCGACGAGGCTCACCTGTCACATCCTCCGGTGCCGACTCCAAGGCGGATGTATAGCATGATTGCAGACGCGGCGCGGTGGGACACGGAACAGTGCTGATACAGTTGCGCGATGCTGGCCGGTTTGTTTGCCACGTAATAAACTCATCGAAAGCAGACCACGGGCGGTACGGGACGGCCAGTCGGGGAACGTTGTCGAGCCACTCCCCGGAGAGCACAACGCCACCGTCAAAGTATACAACGCCTTTGCCGCTGGCGCGGCCGACAGTCACGCTTGATGGTATTTCTGCCAGATGAAGAGATTTGGCGCAGGCTGACAAGTGTTTCGCCGTAGGGACGTGCCACAGTGCGGAGGATGGTGGGGCCTTACCAACACTACCAGTTGCAGTGGCGGGCGCTGCAATAGAGCTGTTCTTTTGTATACTCCTTCCAACTTTTGCAGCCTCGACCGTCGATGTTTGTGGCGCGCCAAAGGCAGCCGCCATGCTTGGTGAGTGGTGCAACTGTGGCCACGTTGTATTATCTGGCGGCGGAGCTGTCTGCCTCCCTATCTGTGGCAGCACCACGGACGCGTACGTGTTGACATCAATGGTATAGGGACTCCAGGTGCAGTAGAACGTGAAATGGTTGCTAAAGTCTACTAGCGTCCGTTGATGGGGGAGATCGTTGTGCATGTCGTCAGTGCCACCATCGCTATCGCAGCTGCGACTGGTACCGCCGGCAATGAGGCCTGGTTTCATGAACCACTGAGGAACAGACGCGCCGAGAAGATCGCCCTCTGAGCCGTGAATTATTCCACTCCCATTCGGGGAAGCCTCCTCGCTGGCCTCATGGTCACCACTCGTATCAGCGCAGATTAGCGGCAGGTTGGTGGGCGCCTTCTTCGATGATCCTTGTGCCTGGACGCGATGTTGTGCATCTGACACCATAGTTTTATACACCGGGTTAGAGCGGTTGCGCCGATGCCAGATGCCTGCTCCACTCGGTGTATCACCGCACCACTCACTTTCCAGTACGGACCCATCCGGCCACCAGACGCACGCACGCGCGGCATCACGAGTACCGTTGAGAAAACCTCCAATGTATACGATGCCGCTGGGGAAAGCCCACACACCTTTTTCGCAGTGTAGCACCTCACGAACCCAACGCCCTTTGATGATCATGGAGGGTGTGGGAGTCGGGCTGTTCCCATTGCTGCTGTCACCACCGCCGTTGTGACCACGCTGCCCGCCCCCGCCCCCGCCACCGAGCTTCCGCTCCCCTGAAAGGCTCAGAGAGCTACCAATGAGGCCATCCAGCGCAGGCAACTGTAGAACACCCGGCCCATCCCGCAGGCCGTTGCGGAAAGCACCGACAAACTGCATGAAGAAGGGTGGCAGGTCCTTCCGAGTCGCTGTGACGCGGCTCGAGCCACCGTTGCAACCTCCTCCTTCCTCGCTCGCGGTACACGACACGCTCGCCGTGTCGAGATTCATTACATCGCCAGACGCCGAGTTGACTTGGGACATTTTCACAGACGGGTTGTTCGAGCGCAGGGCAAGAAAGGTGTCAACCGGCATCGTCAGCCTCCCAATACCATAAAAGGTAGATCCGTCCCATTCCCCCTCGTATCCTTCCACAAATACATCTTGCTGCCACCGCCCTGCCTGGATCGACTTGTCCGCGCGCTGCAACACCCCCAGTCCGTGGCGCATGCCCTGGACGAACTGGCCGCTAAACTCCGCTTTCTCTGCGGCATAGCGCATGTTGCCAGCGCCGTGACGGAGGCTCTTGTTGAAATTCCCGGCGTAGAAGTCCCCGTTTGTGTACCAGAGCAGGCCTCTGCCGTGCATGTGTTCGCCGTGCCATTTTCCCTGGTAACACAAGTAGTGCCTTGTGCTTGCTCGATTGACTGCCGCAGAGGGGGCCACGGCTGCTGAGACACTAGAGTTGCTGGTTCCGGGAGGAGGAGATGCAGCAGAGTCAGATGTCTGCGTTTCCACTACTGTCGATGCCTCTGGGGGCTTCGATGGCCCCTCCGCTGCGGATGCGGAGGCCGAATGTGTAGTGTCACTGGGGAGTCGTGCTTTAGGCTGTTGATGCCAGTGCATCGTGCCGACGGTGCGCTCACCGCGAATGAAGATTCCAACAAACGTTGAGAAGCCCGGAACGATCACGGTTCCTTCGCCATGGATAAGCCCGCTCAGGAACTCGCCGTGCATCGTTGCCCCTGTGCGCTTCAAGGTATACTTGCCTTGTCCGTGGCGCAGTTGGTCGCGCCAGGAGCCTTCGTAGACGTCTCCGTTGCGGTAGCGCATCGTGCCATGTCCATCGATGCGATCTTTATGGAACGTACCGAAGAATTCATCACCGTTGGCAAAGCGCATGATGCCCTCACCGTTGCGTTGGTCGCTTTCCATGCTGCCCTTGAAGACAGAGCCGTTGGGGTACATGATCTTACCGTTGCCGTGACGCTTATCGAAGGCCCAATCGCCGTCGTACACCTCGCCATCGATCATACGGAGCTTCCCGCGGCCGTGGCGACAGTTGTCACGCCACTCCCCCTCGTAGACATCGCCATTGTAGTATTGCATCATACCCATACCGTGTCGGTAGTGCTCGGCATCGAGATCCCCGATGTACTCCTTCGGTGCCGCCGCACCCGCTGTGAGATCGAACGGGGAAACAAACGAGAGCCCCTTCAGGAGTAGGCCGCCTACTCCCTCACCGGTGCCACTGCTGCTTGCATGGCTCGGTTGGTAGTCAACGTATTTTCGCGTGTAGCAAACAGTACCTCTTCCTCGCATTTGCCCTTCTCTCCACGTGCCATGATAGGTAAAGGTGCTTGTGACTAACACACCCTCCCCGTGGAACGTTCCGTTGGCCCAGTCACCGCCGTAGCGGTCACCGGGGCGGTACAGCTTGCAAAGCGCGGTGAGAGTTTCCGACGCGTGACTCGCACCGCCGTCTTGTTGACTACCCCTACCCCAAAAGAATGAGGCAAATCCGCCCGTGTTGCTTTTGTTCTTGTTTCTGTCCGCCGCCGCTGTAGCGGTTAGGCTGGGCCTCACCACCGCCTCCTGCTGAAAAAGAATGATGCCGCAACCACAGGGGATGCGGTACCCATTGTCCTCCACCACGGGGCCAAAGTAGTGACTGCCATCGGAGAGTACGAGCGACGGCCTCATTCCCTCCCGCGGTACAAAGGATTCAACCTGTATGGTCGTTACAGGACGTGTGATAGGGGCATTGAGGTCGTAGTACTGTGGGGTGGAATCCACACCATCTCTCCCCAAGGTCGTCATCACGCCTCCCCCCCTCCCACAGACACACACACACACACACAGCGGCAGAAAAGGAAGGAGAGAGAGTCAAGGAGACCGGAGCCAAAAAGCGTTAGTGTATGCGTGTAAAAAGAAAAAAAAATATCAATCGAAAGCACAACGAAGGGCGGGGGCAGCTTCGATGACGAGGGAAGCGAACTGAAGGGCCTGATACCGAAGAGGATAGGGGGTGATTGGGACGTGATGGAGGGGAGGGTAGGGTAGGGTAGGGGGGGGGGGATATATGAACCCGATCGAGGGGGAGATGCCACCGGAGCAAAAAAAGCAAACAAAGCGCCGCAAATTGATTTTGAATAAAGACAGATAACGGGATATGTATATATATATATATATATATATATATATATATTTGTACACACACATGCAGTGCAATAAATATAGCGACGTGAACTTGATGCTTAACAAACGTGTTCGTCGGCGAGGAGGACTGTTCGTAAGCGGCACGCGTCCCAACGCATTACCAAATCCCGCTCGGTTACTGGAGAGAGAGGAGGCGAATACTACTGAATGAGATGGTGGTGGGCAAGATAAAGGCGATGGGGGACGCACTGTGACGTTCAGAGGCCAATGTCAATCCCTCTCACTGGATGCGTGAATGGTGATGGTTGGTGAGAGTGTGCCGGATGGTTGATCTCCTCCTCAATTATCATGCAATGAAGACCATGGCGTGTGCGACAAAAGGTAGCGAAGATGTCCGACATGCCAAAGAGTGTTCAAAAAAAACAAACAACAAAAAAAAGATGAGGGAGAAGGGGGAGTAGGGAAAATGTGTGACGGCGGAGTTATGAAGGCGAACAAGGGCTGTCTGCACCTGCCCAGTTGCGATCATCCATGTTCGTATCTCACTTGAAGAGGAATGTAATGCAAAACAAGCAGCTTGTTCGCAAAAAGAAAAAAGGGCGGATAGAGCACCATACGAAGGTAGCAGCCTTTGCTGACCTTCCACAGCCGCACTTCACGCACACGCAGAACAAGGACATGTGCGATTTTCCCTCCCCGCAGACGCTGAAA
This sequence comes from Endotrypanum monterogeii, assembly GCA_000333855.2. Lineage (NCBI taxonomy): Eukaryota > Euglenozoa > Kinetoplastea > Trypanosomatida > Trypanosomatidae > Endotrypanum > Endotrypanum monterogeii. The sequence continues at coordinate 485,111 of CM007346.1, read as the reverse complement.
AAAAAATCTACTTCTTCCATCTTCTGTGTTTCTCGGTGAGCTGACATCCTACCGGTCCACATTTCTCTCACCTGCTGACCTTTTTTTTTTTTTTAGTGTGCGGGTGCGTATGTGTAGGGGAAGAGGTTGGGGAGGGAAAGGAGACGAGCCTTCCAATGACAAGAGTCATTCATTGCAGTTCGCGTTGCAGGTCGTCTCTTATTTCTGTCTCATGTCTCCGAACGCTGTTTCGTGTGCGTTGCTGATCTGCTGTCGCATCGAAGTTCAGCGAAAATCGCGGGGAGCCATAACGACGGAGGACAAAATGTGTTCGCCCTCGTCTGCTGAGCAGAGAAAACTTTTTTTTTTTTTACTGCCAGACCGCCGATGTGGTCATTTGGCGCTACACATTTCCAGACTTGAACGCTCTTTGCCTTTCTGTATTTTGTTTTTTTCGGTCCCCTGTAATGGGCAGTGCAGGCCATGGGGGGGGGGGAGCGGTGTGTGTGAGAGAGAGGATAGAGGCGTGGGTCTGCTTGACTTCTCCACAGTATGCGAGACCTACCTCAGGGATTCCGCCCCCTCCCCCCCCCTCCACGCTGAGGTGCGCTCCCTCTCTGGTTACAAGGAATGCTACGCACCCGCCAGGTGTGGTCTCTCTCGGAGGCGGATGCTCACTGATAGGGATAATACGAATATGAAGGGTCAAGCTTGGGGAAGGGAGATCTCCTCATTCCCCGCAATCCCATCGATAACTTTTCAGCTTCACGCATCACCCGAAACGAATCTCTCAGAGGATTCGCTGGCCTTCACAGCTCATACAGGTATATGTCGGCACATCGACAGTCACAGACACATGCATGCGACACACTCCATAGAAAACACAATATCGAGAGCCTAGAGGAGTTCCACCTTGATGTGAGAATATAAATAAATATATATGTGCACGCGCACCGCAATACAAAACATCACAACAGAGAAGTGGCCTGTCAAGCAAAGATTTTAGATTCCTTTCGGCATCTTGCCTCCCCCCATCCTCCATCCTCCGGTGCAACGCCAAAGGTGCAGAAGGAGGAGAGAGCGACGAGCTGTCGAGTGAAGTCGTTCTACCACGCACACCACACACGTCACTAAGGAGACAGTATGTCAGATGAAGAGCGTCAGTGGGCTGCGCCCCATTGATGTCACTCTTTGGTAGATGTTCACGTATTGCGCGTACGCTGATGCAACGGTCAGTGTACATAACCCTACGACGGCCACCGCGCTCACTGCTGCGAGCTGCACTGTGTTCATCGATTCGAGTTTCTTAAAAAACGCGGGGCCTTTCGCAAAGCGTCGCGATGCATCGTATTGGGCACGCTTGTCGGAGTCTATCAGTGTGTCGTAGGCCTCGTTGATGACTGACATGTGTTGCCGTGCGTGCTCCTGCGCCGTCGAGTCCTTGCCGACGCGGTCGGGGTGGTTGAGGAGCGCCATTGCGCGATATGCTTTCTTTATTTCCAACGCCTTCGACTCCTCTGATATACCGAGCACCTCGTAGTAGTCGATGACTTCGCGTGTGGCGCCACCAGTCTGAAACGAGTGCCTGGAGGTTCCTCCCACACCGGCACCCTCAGAGCAATTCGTCGCATGCTCGGTTGCGTTATCGGGAGGGACAGAGGTAAACGCAAACGCCGCGTGTGCTGCGGCAGCGTGGGCCCGCGCAGCCTCTTCTGCTTCCTCCTCCATCCGCTGGTCTTCCGCCTCGTCCTCGACTGTGCGGGGGTGGAGGCGCTCGAAGGCTTCGCGGACGGCGCCGCCCACGATACGGCTCACGTAGTGAATACCTGGTGAAAGCAGCGCCAGTGTCAGCCGCTCTCCCCAGTAAACACCAGCACCAGTAGGCTCGCGGGACACACGCATACCGATCAAGATCCCCGCGACACGAGCCGCGTACACCAAACTCGATTGCACAAACACCATCGCCAAGTCAGCGAAAAAGGGCTTCAGAACTCGCCACCGAGAGGTTCGCTTCGTACGCTCTCGGTAAAGGAAAATACACCAGCTGATTTGATCTGTCGCGAAGAGTGTGACATCTGTGATGAGACCACTGACAAAAGTGGTGTAGAAGGGACGTGATTGGTAGCTGTGGAGGTAGTATCGGAGCGCTTCTTTGCAGGACTCTGGCATACCCTCAAACGGGTTTGTCCCGGATGGCCGCGGCGGATTGCGGTAGAACGCTTCTTCGGAGTCCACGACGACGTCCATCGTGGAGCCCTGCGTAGCAGTGCACGAGGTGCCACTGCCACCGCTGCTGCTCCCGTTCATGCTAGTACGGCTGCCCGATGGTCGTAGTATGTTTGGGAGGAAGAACCGCCCCACAAAGCGAAGGAGGCGCGTGCACCAGAGACGGCCGTAACGGTAGTCACGCACAATAGGGTACATGCTGCTAAACAGAAGCGCATCCTTGCAGAGCTTTAGTTCGCTGCTCATGCACAGTGCCGATACCCCACACTCGAGAACTCGGAATAGTAGCCGCTCGCTCATGAGCTGACTGTAGAAGTTCAGGAGCGCGGAGGGGTTGAAGCCGCTTCGGAAGAAGAAAAACCACCCGTTGACGTCGCTCAGAGCTTCAGTAACATCCATCCGAAACAGCGAGCTGCGGATGTAGTCGGTGAACAGCAAGCCTGCAAGCTCCACCCCGTGGAGCGGGGCCATGAGGAGCACGGAACGGTGATTGAGCATGAACACGACCGCAATTTTTTTTTTTTTTTTGGTTATGTGATGTGTCGGAGGAGTAGGGGGGAAAGGAGGAACCTAGGTAACGCTATGTGTTGAGGTTTTAACCACTGCTATCGCTGCCAAACCTGGCGCAACTTAGGTATAACGACACAGTAGTCAAGAGGAGATCCCCACTAGAACACCTTAAAGAACCACGATAGATGCCCCAGTGCGTGTGTGTGTAGTAAGAAGGAAGGGGGGTGGGGGGGGGGGATGGGGGGCTAGGGGTGGGGGGGGGGGGCAGAAAAAGCAGCGCACCAACTAGACCCCAAACTATATTTCTACCCTCTCAGGTTTCAAACGGGACCAGAGGGGGACTAGTTAGAAAGAGAGAGGTGTGAGTATCCCACAATGAATACCCATACCCAGCCACGTGCACAATATATATATATATATATATATATATATATATTTGGTTTGAACTGCGCGACAATGTCGGAGGAGTGTGCTCCCTTATTAGGATTTTTCTCCCTTATTCCTCCTCCTCTATTTTTGCTTCCGTAGGGGGGTTTGGGGGGTTTGGGGGTGGTATGTTTTGATTCTTCTGAGGAGCTCGGGTGGTGGGGGTAAGCACGTGCCAGCACCAGGGAGTGCCTCACACACAGCAAGGGCCAACGCAGGAGATGAATGAATGGGAAAGATGTTGAGCGAAACGCAGAGAAAAACTAGACAAAATAAAAAGAGGGTCCGGTGGTTGGTGAGCTCAGAGGCTTCTCCCCACTCCCACGTTATGGGAGGATGAGGGGGGCAGGCCGTGGCAGCAAACCTCCCACAAATGCTCTGCGCTAAATGCGGTCAAGTTGCAAAATTCTGCTTGTGTCGTCTTATCTACAGAGTTGGGTTTATTGAGAAGAGGAGACTTCACTGAAGCGAGAAGGGGCTTGACAAGCGGATCGGGTGTACTTCATTATCGGAGTGGAAAGGGAAGGGTGCATGCGAACGATGGGGGCTGCCAGTCGTGTCACTGCCCAAGGCAGAGTAGAGAGTCTTGCATGTCTGGCTGTGTGCACATCGTTTTTGCCCTTCCCCCCTTTCACACACACACACAAAGACCCCAGGGTCGTTGACATGCATTCCTTTCCTTTCCTCTGTCAATTTCTTTATATAGAGATGACGCATCGTTGCAGTCAGAATTGCTTTAGTGCTCCCCAATTCCATAGATTTACGCTGGCATCTGAGGAGGCTGTCATCATGATGGGCTTCGTCGTGTGACAGCGAACACGAAACACCGTCGCTGCGTGTGCCTTGGCTTGCCATTGCAGGCCCCAATTCGTGGTGTCGTGTAAGCAGACGAAAGAACTCTTGCTGGACGACAGCAGCCCCCGCCCCCGCGGTGTGTATTTGACGCTGTGCACCGGATGTCCGTGGGTATACAAAATCTCAACAGCGGTGGTGCTAATACGTGGGTCAAAGATGCACACACTACGGTCTATTCCACACGATGCAAAGGTGCTGGAGACGGGGTTCCAGTCGATGTCCCAGATGGTGCCCTTGTGTCCAGTAAACAGTGCTGCAACAGAGCTCTCAATACGAAAGTCGTGCATGTATACTTTGCCGTCCTCGCCTGCGGTCAGGGCGAAGTTAGGGTCGTTTGGATGAGGACGAAGGGAAAATATGAGCGATTTATGTGCTCCCACGGTGCGCATGCACGTTCCTCTTTCGATGTCCCACAACTTCACTTTGCTATCCATGCTTGCTGTCGCAGCCTGCAAATCGCCTGGCAGTACACCAGCGCCATACACCTTGTGCGTATGCCCCCTCAGCGCATGTATCTCGTTTGGATTGCCGATCGTGTACAACCGTGCGGTGTTGTCATCGAGCCCGGCCACGATCAACTTCCCCGTGGAGGAATAATTGGCCGTCAAAACGGAGTTCTTCGGGGTGGTGTCGGACAGTGTATACCGCGTTACAAGAGTACTTGTCTCAAGACTCCACTCCAGTAACTGCATGTCGCGCCCGCTAGATAAAATCAGTGCACCCCCAGCGGGTTCGACGACCGCGCGAGCTTCCGGGCAAAGTTGCTCCAACTCAGGTGTGCACTCCATCGTGTAGATGGGCGAGTGGTGCGGCAAAACTGTTCGAATGAGATGGGGCAGATAGTCACTTGACGTCGCCACGGTTATGGAGACATCGTGAGCATCAGCGCCGAAGATGTCTCCGGCACCTTTGGAAATCTTCTCCAATTCCTCATTGTTGCCTTCATTGTCCGCGAAGGGGTCCCCCCCCATTGGCAACGGCGCCTCTCTCGTCCTCAGCTCCCCTGTTTCAGGATCGGTGTAGGGGACGACGGGAACCCGTTTAACTGCTCGGATGCGCTGCTGCTGCGCAGGGTGCGTGTCGGCATTTGCGGCCGACGCCGTCGGCGTCTGTTGCATAGTCTGAAGGTTCACAGTGTAGGTGCGTTTTTTCATGATTACCGTGCACGTGGTGCACAGGCTTTGCAAGGCGTCTTCGAGGCGGTCCGAGGACTCCTTCGGGTATGGTTCCCACATGCTCGGGCGCTCCAAGTCTTCGACAAACCACCCAAACACAGTGTTCTCCTTATTCACTTCAGGGGGCGGGGGTGGCATGCTGTGGCCAGCGGACAGCGAACCTTCGATCACCATCCCGACACCCTTCGTCAACATTTGACCTGCCTTGAGATGGCGCACAATGACAGGAAGCACTTCGCCCACGTTGCATGAGGCAGCGTGAATGGATGTAGGGTCGCCTTCTGCCACAACCCGGCGGGGTTTTGCATTCCTAGCTGCTTCATCTCTGAGACCTGGTGAGCAGGCGGTTATATTGTGGCCGGCTGCCGTCGGCCGTGATACACCTCTACTGGGCTGCTGTGAGCTGCCACCTGCTCCCATATGTATGGTGTATTAGTCTGTACCAGGGAAAGTAACAGACTAACAAACAGTTGGGCTGATGGGAAAGGATAGAGCAGTTCACAAAAACACACACACACACACACACACGTTCCACGGCCAAGAAAGAAAAAAAAATGATGAAAAAAAGGAAACGAGCAAGCGTGGGTGTATTTGTCTGCGTGCTACGAGGAGAGGGGAAGGAATCGATAAACGATATAGATCTCTCTCTCTTTATATATATTTATATATATATATATATATATTAATTTTTTTTAATTATTTGCTCGTGTATATATACGGAAAAAAAAAAATACAATCACCGGTATGGATTTTCAATAAATAATCTCCTCACTGTTGCGTGGGGAGTATTATGGTGATGGGAGGTGCAGTGGAGGGGCGAATAAACCTTTGTGTGCTAGTGGTGGTGGTGATGGAGGGAGGGAAGGAGGGATCCGCATAAGGTTTTATAGAAGAATAAAGTAAATAAATATATATATCTATGTATGTCGCATTGCTTCCAGAGATGCGATGTCCTTAGGAGGGGGAGGTGCGCTGCTGGATGCACCTTGACGGCGCATGTATATCTGTCAAGAACTGCTGGGATGATGGCCGCTTAAGGTATGTGCTTCCCTCAGCGAGAGGCCGTCGCGTGCCTGCTCGATCAGAATGTAAATCGATCTTAATTTTTTTTTTTTAAGAACGTTTTCCCGGAGGCGCGGCAGCTAACTGGTTCATCGTTGGCTTCGAGAGCATTCAAAACAACAAAAAATACCATACACGTGAGACCAACTCATGATGAGCTCCTCACCTTTCTTTCCCCCTTCCCCCTTTCCTCAAATCGAGAGCGACCCAATAAGGAGAGGGGGAAGAGACCGGCATACACAGGCTACAGCGCGTGTACTCACGTGTGCGCTTATTCGGTAGTTCTTTTTTCTTGTTGCTTATTGTAGCACTTCAAGCCACTCCCCCCCCCCCCCCAGCTGCTGCTGCTGCTGCGGTGGCACTCTGTTGACAAGGCCACTGCGAAACGTGTTGCACAGCCCGGTGGTATAAGCGCAACAGGGGAGGCGTTGTGGGATACCAGGTACACTCTCCCCTGGATGGCGCGCCTGCTCGACGCGGTGAGCGCAACATGCACGGGGAGGGTGAGTGTCAGATGCAAACATTGCGATGGAGAGCGGGGATGGGGTATGGAGATTTGGTGTCCCCCCCCAAAAAAAAACGGCTTTTCTTTTTTCTTCCTATGGCGGTGTTGGCGTTGGAGGACTCGAAGACCGGGGCGGCTGGTGAGGTGATTCGTAATCGCAGGGTGCGGGGGTGCTGGTGGCTGTAACACCGTGGAGGGGAAGGTGTCGGTGTCGCACGGCTATCCGGGATTAGCACCATTTGTGGAGGTCACAGAGTTTCTACTCACCAGATGATATCCTGGCACCGCTGCAGCCGTGACGGGAGCTAGTTGAAATTTGGAAGGTACATTCCCCTCCTCCGCCCAATGCCACAGTGTCTTGGCGAGTGATGAGGTTGGACTCTACAGGATTTGTTGTCGAGGCGGTTGAGTTTCTATCATCACACAGACGCCATTAGCTCATCATACATCAGCCTTCTCAGGATTGTCTCACTGCTGATTGGACAGATGTGATTCGGTGACGGCGTGCGTGAGCACAGTACCATGTGCTGAGAGGAGGGCTGACATCGACTCTGAAGGCGATCATTGTATATGCATTTTTTTTTATGTCTCTTTCTGTCAGAGACTCAAGTATGTATTCCAAGATGCACACGTCATACACACGTACACAATCGTAGTTGCGCCTCTCTATAAATATGTGAGTGCATATCTATGGGTACACGTACGTGCTGCAGCAATTCGTTGACAGCAGCAGAGTACTAACGTTCGGCGGGAGAATAGGGAGAATAGGTGGTGGTGAAGAGGTGATGTCGAGAGGGCGGCGTTGTGTGTTTGCTCCGCAGGCGTGTGAGTAGTAAGAACGTCAATTCTTACACTTACACATTAACCAACGTGTATATATATATATATACATATATGTCTACGTCTTCTGCAGGAAGCAGCTTGGCTTTTCGATTAAGGCTCATGCGCCCCCTTACGCACCAGACCAGAGGATCGAGAAGCGGGATTAGTGCGTTGTTGGTGGTAGTGGTAGTAGTAGTAGTTTGAAAGTGTATGTTAGTGTGTGTGTGTGTGTGGAGACAGTCAGTAACCCCCTTTCTACATACACACACGTAGTGTTTGAGAGAAAATATGTGATGAAGCATGTGAGCAAGCGTGTGTGGGGTGGTTCCCGAGACTATTCCCAACACTGATGTCAACTTTTAATAAAAATACCCTTGAGTCCGTTTTTTTTTTTGGGGGCATCAAAAGATGGAGAGCAACAGCCACCACCAAAAGGGGGCGAAGTGGAGGGAAAGCAGCAAAAACTCTCAAACTGTGTCTTTAACGTCTAGAAATATCTTCCTCCCCCTTCTCTGCTCTCCATTCTTTCGACAGCCCATTCCATCACATGGGTCACTCAAAGCCATACCCCAGCTGTGCCCACTCGTCCTTCAGTCCTGTCGATTGATGGAGATGTGCTACAGCCGGAACGCAGGAGCCACGTATCCACTCTACCCATCTCCCTATGGGCAGACCTTCGACCATTACGGTGTCGACGTCCATGTCTTCAGGGCGGTCATCGGCTGACAGCATGCGCTGCGTACTCGTGTTACATATTTCCGCTTGTTTATCGTCGGTGTCGGCATCCCCACCACGTGGCGCCACGCGCCGTGCCATGAGCTCTACAGCGTGTAGCGAGCAGATCATGTATTGCAGAACTTCACCTGAGAGTCTCGCTTGTGATACCGTCACGGCGGCACTGTGACCGCTTTCATTTCCATTCTCATAGATCACCCGCTCGTCCATCAGTTCTCCAAGAACTCGTCGAGGACAGCCACAGTGTCGTAGTGTGATGAGGCAAGATGCAAGGGTGAGAGCTGGCCGATAACGAGGAGAGAATTGCATTGTATTTTCGTGTGGGATGGTGACAGTCGGTGGTGGTGCGGTCTCAATATTAGTGATGCCACTCGCTTCCCTTTGTTGATCGTCTAGGCAGCTGGGGTGATCCTCGTCCTGCTCATCGACTTTACCGCCCACACTGGTTGGCTTCCGGTGCTCCGCCAGCACCGCTCTGCGAATCGCCAGTTGAGACCTGCGTTCGCGTCGTGCAACTGTCGCGAATACCTGCCGCACTTGCGTCGACTGGCCCCATTGATCGAGAAGGTGCATGTAGAGGTTGACTGATCCTCTGTGCCACTGGGATTTGTCGTAATACGGGTAACACAGTTTCTGCAACACAGCCGGCGCGTCTCCACGACCGCCAGAGCCTCCCCAGGCGCTAGGGAAAGTGGAGGCACTGTTGTCAGCAACACCACTGTGGAGGTCAAAGGATGTAAGCTGGCCTCGCACTGCAGCATCAAGGATAGTTGCCCAAACCAACTGCTGTACCCGACGCAGTCGCTGAGCACGACGATGTAACGCATCACTCGTTGACCGAAGGCTCTTGGCGGGTGTGCAGGTCACCTGCACGTGCCGATGCAGTTCCGTGACCAGCTGAGTCGCCAGTGCCAACGTAGATACCCCCTTGGTGTTGTCATGCGTCGGGTCCCCTGAGGGCGCTTTTCTAGTCCCGTGCTTCTGTCTTTGCAGAGCATCCTCGTGGACAAGTACGCGCAGGATCCACGCACACCATGGCAGCGAGGAGGTCGGGGGGCGCGGCGATACAACATGTGCATCTGACTCCTGAGTGTCAGTGTGTGAGGAGGCTTCGCCACTGCTTAACGTCAACAGGGAGTTCGGATTGCAAAGCGTAGCGACAACCCCCTCACGGGTTTGATCACACTGACGACGCCTGTCCGTCGTCTGTGGTTCTGAGATAGGCGCCATTGTCGTCGTCGCAGCTGATGCTGCGGTGGTGTACGTTGAGAGTAGCATCCGCATACCGGTTGCTGTTGCCAGAGCGGGCGGGCTTGATGCAGATCCACTCGGATCGTGAGGTTCTTTAGCAGGGCCGACGAGTGGCCCATCTTCAGAAGTACCGAGCGACTGGTTCTGTTGTGAGGGCACGCTGAGGCGGCGTGTTGTCCATGAGCCAGCTAGCACAAAGCGATCAACAGCCCGCAGCTGAGCCAGGAGGCGGCTCTCGGACATACGCGGTATGTGAACGATCGTGAGGAAGGCCACGTAAAGTACCACTGCATCCTCCTGCAGGCGGTGGAGCTGATGTTGCTTTTCCGTATTCGTAGCCGTGGGCGTGTGCACGGGAGGGCCCATAGATGCGTTTCTGATGATATACTCGAAGGCCTCTCGCGCCACAGCCGCAAGAGCGGTGCGAGCCAGCGGAGGACACACCGTTGGTGCCACCTGATGCACACCCCCGTCCTCGGCGCTTTCCCACAAGTGAGCAAGAAACGGGAAGTTGCCAGGCAGAGCAGCACTGGGTTGCATCGATGATTGCCTTTGAAGCTGTGCGGCATGCCGCACAGCTTCAAGTATAAGCAGAGCAGTGGTGGGGCGTAGTGAAGTCGGACTGCAGCCGTCTTTCCGCGAGCGAGGTACTTGCACACCATACGTCCGCTCCGTGACCTTACCAGCCGAACCCGAGGCTGCAGCCGCTGCGTCTTGCGGAAGATGTACGAGGAGAACTTCCAAAACGCGATTGAGGATGTAATGGGCACGGTGGGTGAGTGTCACCCATTCTGAGTTTACATCTCCGGTGGACGTGGGTCCGTTGTTGTTCCCAGCGCCTCCATTGATGCACCCGTCTCCACCTCTGTTTGTTGCCCTGTACACCTCGAAAGCCGTCTGGACGCGGTGCAGCTCATGCAGAAGATACACAGCGTAGTGATAGTGAACGCCTTTGGGAGTGAAGGGGGGGCGGCGGTGTGGTGGATCGGCTGGAGGCGAGCGACACGGCGTGGGAGTTTGCGGTGAGGACGCGTGGTGCTTCGGATCCAAAGGTAACGCTGTATCAACGCGGAGGGGAGCGGTTTCCACGTTAGTTGAGTTGTTTATCTGCTTTTGTGTTCGATGTAGGTCCCTCCAGGCGGCGTAGACTCCGTCCAGCACCTCTAACGGTGCCCCGGATGACGAGCCTGCAGCGACGGCTGCCACTTGGTTACTGCGCAGACCTAGAAAAAGAGCCCACTCCATGATGGCCATGCTGGGGTTCAGGAATTTCTGTGCCGCCTCCAACCCTCGCTGCCAGGCTGGTTCACTGTCGCGCGAAAGGGCCACGTTGCTGTCGTCATCAGACTCTGCCGACGCTAGTACAGCCGTCCTAATGGTGTCGCTGTCTACGAGTTTTGTTGCGCGGTGACCGTATGCTCCTCCTCGGTATTCCTTTGCAAGGGTCTGCAGTTGTGAAATAAGCGAGGCTTCCAAGGTGTCTGCGTCGACGTCTGACGTAGCGGTGACAGAGGATGAGGGGGTTGATTTATCAGATGGACCATGCGAGTTGACCAAGGCAGTATCGCATAGCTGATCCTCTCCTATCGCGCCCCCAGCGACATCACTGTGCGAGCGAAGGCGAGATATGGGGGCTACTTGGTGCGTATGACGTCGTTGCAGCCACTGTGCGATTGCGGAGGAGGAGGAGGAGGGGTCAATCGAGATGAGCGTGGCTCTGGATGTCCGCAGTGCAGGTTTATCTTTTGCGCGAAGTATTTTTCTCGAAAATGTATCGCCAAAGACCGATCTTACGTGACGCCGCAGCGAGTCACTGCCACCGTCACCGCCAATCACAGCGCTGCCGATACAGCTTCCAAAAGAGCAGCTCGTGTGCAGCGACGCGGCTGACCGTTTCATCGTGGCAAGGGTATGAGCAGATCTGATATATATATATATATATGTATATGTATATATGTATATATATATTTAAATATATTTAAATATTTTCGGGGGGGGGGAGGCCTCAAGCACATACAAAAAACAATGTGCGTAAACAGAAGGCGGATTGAGGCGAAGAGCGATAAAACGTTTCGCAGAGATGGAAAAAGTGTATGCTAATCATGTGCTCCGAATGTCTTTGCTTCCCAAGATAGGGAAGCACCAAGTGGCAGCCTCATCCCTATTCAATGTGCACGATATATTCGTTCATTCGATATGAAAGAGAGCATTACACGGCGAGCGGTTGGAGTGCATGTGCGTATAAGCACGTGTGTGTGCACACGCGCGAGTGCTATTCGTAAGGGTACAGAGGCGTGACTTAAAAAAAAACGAAAAAAGACCATCTCTAAGATCTTGTAGCTCTCGCTGGGGTCTATTGATGAGCATCGCCTCGGGTGTTTCACTCAATGTTTTCCTCCCACCCCGAGTTCTTGGATATTAGTTCCTCTCACTTGTGCGCGATTACACAGCCATGCGGGTAGACACACACACACACACACACACACACACACACACACGAGCGAGCGCGGATTTCCTCATTGAATCCGTGTGCAGCATTTAACATTGTAAATGACCCCATTTTTTTTTTTAAAGGTCAAAAGGGGTGGAAAAGAAAGGAGGGCAGGTGCTGCGCATTGCTCTCCCTACCTATCACCGATCAACCACCACATACAAGCAACAGGATCAGCCAAACAGTTCCAACACACCGCCAGACCCTCAGCGCGGGGACCATACTCCTTCCGAAAGCCTCGTAGAGAAAGGGAGGTGTGGATGGGGGGAGGGGGGGGGAGTGAGAATGACAAGGTCAAAGGATGGGAAAGAGGAGAAGTGTAAGAGGTGCGGAGCATAAAAGTACCACCAGCTCTTACAGGATAGGCTGCTCCTCCTTCACCTCAGAAGAATAGAACAGTGAAGAGTTTTATACATACACACACACACACACACAGTCAGTCAGTCAGGGATCCATTATCCTCTCAGCGCACCTTCAAGCCCACTCCCTCTTGCTCATCCGTTCCCTCCTCCCGAAATCAAACGCGAAAAAAAAAAAACTCCCTGAAAGCTGCACCCTCCCCAATGCAACTCTGTGTGCGCTAACCACCACCGCCGCATCCACGAGATAGGCCAGTGCCATGGTTCTCTCTCTCTCTCACTTTTTCTCTTCCTCACCTTTTTTACGGCGCTCGACTACGTCGTAATTGTACAGCCGGGAGGTATTGACCTCCAAGATTGTCTGCTGCTCCTGCAGCCACGCAAGATCTTCTTGGGTTGTCGCCAGGTTCTCTGTGGCACTCTTCAGGTTGCGCTCCAGGAGTTTGGTGGCTTCTTCAAAGGTATACTCAACCATGACATTCGCACCGAGCCACAGATGCACTGTTTCCTGTGGCGGCACCTTCGCCTGACAGAAGACGCTTTCCGTCAGCCCGTAGTTGGTCGTGAAGCCCTCGCCACCATTTTCTGCGACGAGCGACTTCTTGAGATAGTCCAGAGTCTGCAGCGTCTTCTTAATGTCAGGTATTTTTGCCTCGAGGTTGGCGGTCGTGCGGATCAGTCGGTGTTCCGCGAGCTTGTATTTGCTGTACTGCTCACTGAAGCGCTTCAAAAGTGTTTCAGCACTGTCGCCGCTTGACTTCACCAGATCCGCCACGTTTTCCACAAATGCGACTTTGGGAATACCGCGCGGACTGACGTAGTCATCCTTAAAGGTATACTTTTCCATGATGGCGCTCATTCTCTCTCTCTCTCTATCTATCTATATATATATATATATATATATACGTGCACTGTCTGTTGTGTTGCTGTCTGCTGGCGTTGAACACTTAAACGGGATTGAAGAAGATGCAGAAAGGGGGAAAATCGGGACGACGACGCGACAAGAAGAAAAGCGGTATGTGTTTATGTGTGCTTGTGTGTGTGTGCAAATGTAGGGGGGGAGGGAGGGAAATGTGCGAGAAGAAGGGTGCAATATAGATGACTTGGGTGATGGCGCGAAAAGAACGCAAGAGGGGGGGGTGTCAATTGGCGAATGATGCCAGAGGACACACACACACACACATGGACGCAGGAGCCGCGTAGAGGAGAGGGAGGTGGGGGGGGGGCGTTACACCAGTGCTTGCGTTGGGGCACGGGAATCAAGTAAAAAAAAAAAGAGAGGTGATCTTTTGACGAATGGCGATGTGCAGTGAGTAGGCGCCGTGAGCTCTACGCAAGGATGGAGATGAGATGACAGAGATGCTACGGCTGGAGGTGAAGCGAATGAATGGAAGGAGAGGATCTCTGCTAAGTTGGTTTACGCCGCGTACGTGATGAACCTTTGAATGAAAGGTGGGGTGAGAGGGGTACACCCCCCTCCCCTCCCCCTCCCAATCCCTCCCTCCCCGTAAAAAAGGAATCGGTTGCTGCTCAGGTGGGGATGCATGCATGGAAGAGAAAACACACACACACACACACACATACGCATACGAGAGGACTGCGTTCTCTTATCAGTGATGTTCCCCTCCCTTTTTTCCTTGTTTGATTTCTCCGCCTGCACGGATGAGACTTCTAGGGAGGAGGGGAGAGAGGGGGGGGGGCGCTATGAAGGATGAGCGGTACTGTGGGGTGCACCAGGGCTGTGCGAGTTCACCACTATGAGCCAGCGACGGGGGTGAGAGTGGGCTTGAACACTGAGAGCAGAAGGTGCGGGCGAATACATTCGCGATACCATGCCGATTGCAGAAGGTTCAGCTCCGGAGGAGCATAGAAGAGTGTGATCCGCCCTTCGTAGGCTTCTTGAAGAAGGGCGATGGCGGCACGGTGGGTGTCAAGGGAGCCCTTGCCACGCTTGACGAGTAGACCGCGCTTCTTCGCATACGCCTCACAGAGCTCATACGAGCTCCAGCCGGTTTCTTGCAGAGCGCATTCGGGCCGCTGCAACCCGTACATCTTCTCAATCGGCAGGTAGGCTGCCAGGAAGCTGATGCTTGTCTGCGGGTCACGTGTTTGGGCGATCTGGTGCGTCCCCAAGACAGCCTGCAGAGGGCGCGGCACGCCGAAGACAGGGAGAGCCAACCCAGGGCTGTCAACCAATGTCAAGTGCTGTTCTGGCACCGGGATTGTTTGAAGGTGTTTCGTGTGACCCGGTGTGGCGCTGACGGAGACCACTTTCGTGCCGCAAATGCAGTTCAGCAGAGATGATTTCCCCACGTTGGGGTGACCCACAAAACCGATGCGGAGCAGAGATGAACAGTCTGGCGCCCGGCACTCCGCGACGACATCGCTGCTATCGTTGTCTGAGCAGTCGCCAGCTAAATCATCAAAGCGGCCATCACTCCGGTTCGCGCCGCGGCAACGAGCTGCAAGTTTTTTATGCGTTTTTTTCTCTTTGCGTGCGGCGCGCGGCGCTGCGCATGGCAGAGGCGACTTTGTGGTCACCTGTGACGATGACGGGGCTGTATTTGATTCTTCAGGGGTTCTGCAATATTCCTGCTGTACACTGCGCCGCGAAGGGGGGGCGGCTAAGCGGCGACATGTTGCCAACAATTCGGTTATCTTGGCGGCTACCACCTGGAGTTCTGTGTAGGCACGGCGATCTTGCTGAAGCGCGCGCTGTGCGGCTTCCATGCCCACGAAGTGTTCTGTGGAGCTATAACGTAGTGCATCCTCTTCCTCGTCGTCGCTGCCGTCGCCCAGGTGCTTCGCAACGTTGATCTGGCCTGTGCGCAGCTGTTCATACATGTGGGCGCGGGGTTTCCTTCGTTCCTTGTGGCGTCGCGTGACGTCTACTTCATCATTCTGTAGCCCCACTGTTTCCGGTCGGGGGTTGGCAGTGAAGGTGCGCAGTACGATGCATCCACTTGCGGGGTTCACATGTGCTGCGCTGTCCTGGTGGCCTTGCGTGCTATTCTTTTTGCTCGGCTGCTCTGTGGCGTCTGGCGGCTCCACAGCGAAGCCCAGGTCATCCAAGTAGCGGTACAGGAATTGTTTCCAGCAACGCAGTGTGGAGGAGGGCACGAGGTCTTCTTTGTTGAGCACGAGCACACAGGATTTCTGCTGCTCCTTCACGATGTAGGTGAGAAGACCGAGGTGGGTGTGGATGATGGGATATCGTGCATCGGCCACGACGACGACGACGTCACTGATTTCGACGGTTCTCCACAGCTGCTGCCAAACCTCCAAGTTGCGCTCGTAAGAGCTTACCTCGAGGCCGGTCAGCGACGCAGGAAGGGGATAGGCGTCCACGCACTCTGTGTACAGGCCAAACCGCTTCCACTCCACACTCTTGACGAGGCGCGCATCATATCGATGGTTCTCCCCGAGAGTGGTATTAGCGTCAGCTACGGAGGCTTCAGCACTCTTCTCCAAATCCGCCGCTTCACCTCGGCTTAAGGCGGTGTGAAGCGCATGCGCGCGGTTTTCTGGTTCGCCTTGAGCAGACAGTGATGCAGGGCTTCTCAGAGCATCGCGAGCAATATCCGCGTTTAGTGTATCGGAGTTGAGTTGCTTTGAAGTATCCCAGTTGCCAATCGTTACCTTGCTGGATTCCGAGCACAGTGCGCCGCTCTCGTGGTCGACATGCCAGCCTCGCGAGGGCAACTCGACTGCTAATGGGAAAAATATACTGCTCGTCACACCACCGAGAGCATCACCGGCAGATGCCACCAATGGGCGGTTCATGCGGCGCTCCTGCTCTGCTATTGCACAGGCACTCTTTTCTTCAGTGCTCATGAATGTATCTCTCCCGCTAGCGCGAGGGTTAGCACACTTGCACGTCTGGCACTGCGACACTGTCGACCCCGATCCCGTTACTGACGATGCCGAGGAAGGAAAGGTGAACCAATCTCCGAATGCAATCCCCGTAGGTGGTATCGTTGTGCGGTACGGAATCGGCTGATAGCTGAGCTGCTTGCGCGCAGCAATGGCGTCGGCGGATTCTCGAGCGAAAACGCTGCGCACACCGTGCCGACGATCTGCGCTATACATAACCGTCGACGGTACGCTGCACCGTTTCTCGTCCTCCCGTTTGTGCCCCGAGTCGCCTGAAGAAGAGCGACCGGAGTCACACTTGTCTTTCCTGTCACTCGCGCTGCGACATATGTTCAGATAGGTTGAGGTACCCGCTGTATCGACTTTGTTTCCCCCCGATCCAGGGCGGCGTCCCCGCGTCGCGTGCCCTTGCAGACCTACTCGCCCGTGCAGAGAGGCATCAAGCACATCATCTGAGGCATCTTTTCCACAGTTTATGAGTTCTTCGCGCATCAGCTCCCTCTCACGGTCACGGGCTTTGATGCACTCTGCCTCATCACGCTTACGCTGTCGCTTCGCCTGCAGCTGTTCTTTCTTTTTCTTACCACTGAACGGTGGCATTGGAGTAGGTCGAGAAATTCGGGCGTGTGTGTGCGTGTGTGGGGGGGCGGGGCAGGAGAGGAGGACACGCTGACAGCCTTCGGATTACGCTTTCTCTTAATTTTTTTCTTTCGTCCCCACAATTAGGGGTTTGGCGATCGCATCCAGCGACCATTCGTGTTCGAAAAAAAAAAAGTGTATGCAAGTATGTGCAAGTGTCAGGATAATATAGAGCGAGAAATAAAGAGATGAGAAGACGAAAGAATAGAAATGAGGGAAAGATGTGTTCGCCCTCGTCTGCTGAGCAGAGAAAACTTTTTTTTTTTTTACTGCCAGACCGCCGATGTGGCCATTTGGCGCTACACATTTCCAGACTTGAACGCTCTTTGCCTTTCTGTATTTTGTTTCCTTCGGTCCCCTGTAATGGGCAGTGCAGGCCATGGGGGGGGGGTGGAAGGCGAGATGCTCTGGAGTCACGCGGACATACGACCTGCCACGTGGACAGGGGGTGGGTGGGTGAGATGGTAGGGCATTGCTGCGCTTGGGGGAGGGAAGGAGCGGATCGGGAGGTTCAAGGAAGGCGGTGATGTTCGACGTGCCCATAATATAGTTGCAATCACTGCTGTTTGGGCTTTCGTGTGATCAACGCTTCACGCATGTAGAGGTGGGGAGGGCGGGGAGGGGTGAGAGAGGGCCCAGGTGAGCAAGGTAGCAACGAGAGTTGACGTGTGTGAGGAAGCAGAAGGGATGGGGGGGGAGAAAAAAAAAAGCGGTCGGAAAATGCAAAAAAATGAAAGAAAACAAAACAAAAACAAAAAGGAAACGGAAGCAAAAAAGCAACACGTCCACACGCACAGGTACACACATACACACTAACTTATGCGCAATAATAATGATACTAATAATAATAATAGTAATAATAATACACAAGACGGAGAAAAGGACATTATCACATAGTTCGCTTCTTCTGCTCACCTGAGGACAGTGCGCATACATTCACATTGAGGTGTGAGTATGCATATACAAGCCAGTTTATACATAAGTGTACATATTTGTATATGATGTATTTGTTGACTACTACTCATTTCACTTGTGTATGTGTGTGTGTATGTGTGGAGGGGGGGGGCAGTGCAATGCAGTAAAAGATTTTATCTTCGGATAAGGGATCGAGGTTGGCATCGGTAGCGCTGTCGCTCAGCTAGAGGCTCTGCATCATTTCTTCGAAGCCGTACAAGGCCTTGCGCAGCTCCTTACTAAACATCTCTAGAGATAGGGTGAAGGAGTGCAGTCCCTCGGCATCCTGTACTGTGACCGGTGTGTTGAAGCTTTCATTGAAAAGAACCAACGACTCTTCGCTGGGGTCACTGGGGGTGCTGCTGTCGCTATGACTCCCGAAGTCGTCGTCCTCGCTATCGGGGGGCAAAGACGAGGAGTGGCGCAATGATGGTGATGCGGCGCCAGTGTGATCATCTTTTGCTTTGCGCAAGTCGATATGACCACCGACGCTGTCAGCGGAGACTCCTCGACCTATGCAGTCGCCATGGATAATGGGCCTCTGTGTACCAGTCCTCTGGGTTAACGGCGATACGGCTCTCGAGGCGGGGTCAGCGGCGTTGGTACCCAGGTTAAGGTACTCTTTTTGGGAGAGATCGAAATCCGTGAAACATGTCGTTCCGCCCTCCGTCGTGCGGGTCACAGCTTCCTGCACCACCGCATTCGTCTCACAGCCACTGTGTGCGGAGAAGCCTTCAGCACCAGTGCCGTATACCGTGCCACCGCCGTTCGTGCTGTTGCCTCTGTCCCCATCGTTTAGATGCCGTACCCCGTCCAAACGGGTTGCAGTTCTCCACCTTTCTTCCTCTACATAGTCATGGCCTCGCTGTCCCTTCAAGTGGCTGCGGGGTACACGATGGTGCGTGCGACCACCCTGGCGGTGGCTGCTCTCTCCCAGAGACGCGTCGTCCTGTGAGTTGAGATATGTTCGCAATTCCGTTAGGTCTGTGTAGTTCACGCCGTAGCTGGCACCAAACGGGCGCATCCAGGCGCTTCGACGCCGTTTCGTGTGCGTCGAGTTCGACGACTGTCGCTGAAAAATTCGGATGTTCTCACGCAACTTCTCGGCCCGCCGGGTTGCCGGGTCGAGCGCCACTGCCTCTTTGCGCCTGACGGGGGGCGACGAGGGATGTCCTTTTGAATGGTGCCGCGTGGAGCGGAGCAGGTCGATCGGCATGGGTAGACTTGTCAACGCAGGCGACGATGACACGAGGGTGTTGCTGTAGAAGTCGTTACCCCTATCGCAAGACGTGCTGAAGGGACTAGACGCCGCCGGTGCCCTGCTGCCGTGGGCATTGTCCCGTCGCATCACATCCACTTGCCCACGATCGAGCACCGGAGACGGGGATTCACCTACGCCGAAGACGTGAGTTGCACCTGCCCTGGCGCCATGTACAGTATGCATTGGGTTGGACAGGGGTGTTTCAGTGGAGTTTCTACGAGCTGCACGACTGTAGCGGCCACTACTGCCCCTCCGAGCACCCCAATCACGACGAGGGGCCGCGTCGCTGTAGTGTGTTGTATACCGACTAGTGTAGGAGGCATTGGAGCTTTTATTGCCATCTTGACGTTTGGTGCCACCTGGCCAATTCTTCTTACCTCGGGGTCTTGGAGCAGTACCACCGCCCCGCTCTTTCGCCATCCATCGCGTTTGGCTGTGGTTCTTACCTTTGCTCTGTTCAGAGCGCCACCTGCGGGGGTATCGGTGTGAGACACTCGCCCCGTGTGAGGCACTCCCCTCACTGCCGCTGTCGGCTTCACTGCGGTGGTTTCTGTTCTTTTTTTGTCGGATACGATGCTTCCTGATCGTCTGGCGGGCCACAGCGAAGAGATCACGCTCCTTACGTATGTTAAGCTCGAGGCACATGAACCGAAGCTGCGTTACGCTTTTCGTCAGCTCTGACGACAGCCCGGAGGACGGTGTGCGCAGATAAAAATCCATGACGTGAACAAAGCGGTCGAGGCAGCTCCCAATGTCGTTCACGATGGGGGCCAGGTTATGAAATATGTGCAGCATTTCAGAGGTGAAATAGTTTTTTTCTCGCATCATTTTCCAGCTGCACGTCATTGTATACACGAGGGCACAGAGTCGGTAGAGCGCTGCATGGATATCGCCGCTCGCGCGCAGAGGGTAGTTTTGCGGGGTGAGTTGGAACTCATCTGTTGCGAGTGGCATCAGTGACGTCGTTTCCTTCATGATGTCCAGCATTTCGAAAACATCAACAAAGAGTTCTTTCACCTTCGTGTCTTCTGGGGCAGTGATGAACGTTCCAGGCATGGCGGCAAACAATCCTGAAGGGTCACCTTGAGAGAACCGCCTTCCGGGAAGGCCGTAGCTTGCGAGGTCGAAGGCGAGGATGTTGCCGACACTACCCGCCAATTTTTGATTACCGTTGCTGAGTTCCTCATCGTTGTTGTGGCGCGCCGGCGTGCTCGTGGTGACAATAGTGGCCATACTGTTGACTGCTTTGTCGCCTTTATTTTCGTCGGTGTTTATCTTGGAATAACTCTGTGCCGCATCGTTAAACAGCGCCGTCAGCTTCTGTATCGCATTGTTCAGGCCGCGCATCACAGCCATCCGCTTTTTGAGGAGGACTTCGTTCGGGCTCACTGGAAACACGGCAACGCTGATGAGGCAGTAGATAAAAATGGCGAAGGTGTTCTGCTGGATGCGGCTGATGGTCACCGCAGCCGTTTGCTTTGACGGCGCTAGGGCACTTACGGAGACGAAATTGCAGTACATACAGACCACACCAAACTTTGGCCCTGGACGCAGAAATGTCATGACAAACGTGATGACGCAGAGCGCAGCGACACGGTCGGCGGCGGTATTGCATAGCGAGGCAGCGAAGAACCCGAGAACTGAGCCAATCAGTGTGCCACTCATCCGTGCCGCACCGGCCTGAACTGCCTCGACAGGGTTCATACCTGACACAAATGCAATGATCGTCGGCCCGGAAAACAGCAGGTTTCCTTTGTCGATGTAGTAGAAAAAGATGACGGAGATGAGCATCGCGACACTGACCTTCGCTGCCTCCAGCACAATGCGCAGCTCTGGCTCCGCTCGGCGCACGCAAAGGAGTCGAATGAGCACCGCATTTTCTACGAACGGCTCTCGAAGTACGCTTCGGATGAATACAATTGTGCTTTTCCACGTCTTCGTGGCGTCACGGCGGTGAATAAAGAGACCGAATTCTTCGAGTGTGTTCCAAAAGTTGACGATCGAGAAAACAAAAAAAGTGATGAGCGGCAGAAACTCCTCCATGCGATTCTCTGCGTTGAGGAGTGATTTCCCGTTCTCGTACAGCAGCACGCGACGGCCAACAGAAAACTCATTTTGAAGGCGCTTCACTGCTCGCCCGGCGGCGTCAAAGTATCCACTCAGTGTCTTCAGCTCATCGTATCTTTTTGCAGCACTGATGTTCCACAAGAGAGCTTCCATGGAGCGTGAAATATCATCCATCGGGGCGGAGAGGTAATCGCGCAGCAGCGAGCAGCGCTGGCTTTGGTTGATCATCTGCGGCTTCTCCTGGAGCATGTTGACGACACGCTCCATCGCGCGCAGATCCATCTTCAACTTCAACAGCAGCTGTACTTTTTCCCTCCGTACCTCGCGACACTCGCGTGTTTCATAGATAAGCACCTCGTAAAAGGTGTGAACGTCATATGAGTCAAATTTTTCGACGAGGCTGTCCATCGTGCGGACGAGGGAGCGGATTCGCACCATGGACATGCTGCGCTCTGTGTTGCTAAGTGCCCAGAAGCAGGACAAGATGCCAGTGAAGCATGTGGCTGTATTGCTGAACATAATCTTCGTAATTTTCGCAGAAGTGCGAGTGGCGAGGAGGGGATAAGGAATGAGCATTGCGACTAGCGCAAACGTTGCCCCCAAGGCCCAGTCCGCCAGCGCGCGTGCAGGAAACACGAGACTCTCGTCGCCCGTCAAAAGGTTCACCATACAAATGTTGAAGAGCAACAGGCAAAGTCGTCGTGTCATCTTTTCAGTGAAAGCGGCCATCAGAAAAAGAACCACCACGTAAACGAAAAACCAAACAACAAGGTGGCGGTTCAGCTTCAGTGCCACACATAAGGTGGATATAGGCAGCCAAATCACACTGGCCCTGATGCAGTGCACCAGGAAGAGGCTCACTTGGCCGGAGTTTGTGCCAGCCGCGAGCACGACACTGGTTAAGGCAAACGTCGGTGATACAAAGGGTTTGTGCGGTAGCGAGGTATTGATGAGGGCTGCTGGCACCAGCATTGCGATGATCGTGACACGCAGCGCGTACTCGATCAAGAACCAGAAGTATCTCGTGCTGAGAAATGCAAACGTCTTTGCGTTTTGATCAGAGAAGTTCCGCAGGTCCCACGGAACGTCACTCATCATTGGCGCGTGCAGAGCTTTTTCTGGTGGGCCCGAGTCACCGCTACTACCCGCCCAAGCCGCGATAGCCCGCTGGTACCGGGGCCCTACTGTTTTCACGCGAGTCGCAGTGCTGTCAAATACATTTGAGTCGCGAAGGGTTGTGGTATAACGGAATATGGGGTGGTAGGCAGCGTAGCCGAAGCTGTCTCGAGTAATGAGTGTGGAAACCGAGTCTACGCTGCAAGTGGCTGCCGTGTCACACAAATGGGCTTTGTGTGACTTGGAGCTGCGGGCCGTCGGGCTGAGGGGTAGAGACGACCGGCCGAACCGCTGTTCCTCAACACCTTGTTTGGGGGCATACGCTGGAGTGCTGGGGCTCTCCACTCTTTCCCCGGGGATGGATGAGGTTTGTGGAGGGATCACCTCCGTCGGCGAGAACACACTTGTGGATTGATAGGGCAGGGGGGGCTGCGCCAAGACCTGGTCGATTTCTTTTGCTTCGAGAGCTTCTCCTTCAAGCGGTAATGTCGACTGTATGGAGTCCTGGTGGTGGGCGAAGTGGGGGAGTGACGTTGCCGTGACTAGCTCGACATTTATACCTTCCATCTCTTGCTGCCAGTTGCCTTGGCGATGCTGCTGATCGCTGTTTCTCTCGTAGTAACTCGCAGATGTACCTTGGTCCTCGCGTATACCTGCCCAGGAGGCGCGGTCGCTTGGCCATTGGTAAAACGGGATGCTGTCATGGTTGTTCGTCCCCTCTCGGCCCTCGGCCAAGCAACACGCCGGGGTCGCTGCGTCACTCTGAGCGTCAGGGCCCTCATGTGAGTGTGCGCGCATTCGAACTTCAGCAGGTATGTTCTCGTTCACAAAGATGGGCTCTGCCTGCTGACCTGCACCATCGTCACGCTCTTGTGAAGTGCCAGCCGACGTTGAGTGGAGTGAGGTATTCACAGAATGTTTTGACATATTGTATTGATTGTGTGGGCGTGCGGCTATTGTACTGTGTTATATACATATAAGTGGATCGATGGGTTAGAGACAGTCACTGACAGCACGAGTGCCCACCCCGTGGAGAAGTGAATCATGAAAAAAAAAAAAAGAGTTGGGGTGGGTGCGGAGGTGTGTGTGTGTGGGTGGGGGGTAGGGGGGGAGGGGGAGGGGGAGGGGGTAGGGTAGGGAGGGTAGGGAGGGTACGAACGTAGGTAAGGGAAGGAAGTAGGTAGGACGACGACGGACGACGGTAGGTTACTTAGTAAGTAATATATTATTAATTAA
>CM007346.1:401200-461549 GCA_000333855.2 Endotrypanum monterogeii | reverse complement strand
AGAGAGAGAGAGAGAGAGAGAGAGAGAGAGAGAGGAGAGAGAGGGGAGGAGAGAGAGGGGGGGGGGGAGGGGGAGGGTAGGAGGGTGAAGGGTGACCAATGGAAAGGAGAATGGAAGCAGCGACAGGGTTATTCTAGAATATATATATTTATAAATATATGGCAAACATAGTGGTAATATATTGGTATGTGTCACATCAGCAGAGGCGGCAGCACACACAATCCCATCAGTTAAGAGGGCGGTTACCGTCATAGGAGAAGGGAAGGGTTCGCTGCTACGTCGCGAGGTCTCGCTCACGTCGCAGCTGATATGATACTCAGGTGTGTATGTGTGGGGAGGGGGAGGGGGGGAGTCGGCGCAGAGACATGTGCAGTGAAAGAAAGAGAAGACCGAAGAATGCAGAGGAGCCTGTGGGGTATGTTTGAACAACCATCGGTGCCCACTGCTGATTTGTCAACGTGTACCTCTTTTCTGACTGAGAGTTGTGGATGGATAAAGCGATGGTTTTTTTTTTTTTCCTGGTCGAAGTTCTTCACAGGGTCTATTTGTATTCATCTGGTCTTCAGTCTCCTATTCCGTCGACATGGAGAAACGTGACTTTTTTCACTGGTGAGCGGAGGGGAGGGGAAAGGGTTGGCGATACGGGTTGTGATGGGAGTGACTTCGGGCGGAGGGGAGGGTGCATGTGGGAAGCGAGGTGCAGTGCTTACACTCCTTGCCTAGCGCCTGTACACTCTTCGAAAGATAAAAAAAAAAATACGTACTGAAAGGCCCAGTCAATGTACACACACACACACACAGACATATTTATAGTTTATATATATATATATATATATATATATACCTGTGTGTGTGTGTGTGTGTGTGTGTTATCCATTGTCCTCCCCTCACCGACAACGGATTTCTTCAGTAGAGTACAGAGGACAAACGGGACCGCGCGTCTTGACTTTTTGGGTCTGTCGGGTAAAGCTGAAGAAGGGAAATGATCAATGTTCGAAGCTGTGGTACTCGAGTCTGCGCGGTGAGTACGCGCGTAGTGGTCGTGTCGAGAGATTTTCCGTCTAGAAGATTTTTCATGCTCTCCTCGGATCTGTCTGCGCTTGTCGCCGAAGGCCCTGAGTGACTGCATGCGTGCGGCAGACGCGTCCAACTAAGCTTCAGGCTGTCCTTCAGCAGCGTGAACAGTTGGTCCACCACAGCAGACGGGAACTCGCTGCCGTCTACGGTTCGACTATCGATGTTCGCATCAATGATGCTCAGCATATCCAGGCAGTATTGTTTCTGACCCGCGATGAATGTCTCCATTTTCTTCAAGGCGTCGCGATGGTGTACACTGCTCTCATCTTTCGCATCTATTGCGGTGAGCACGCTACCGAGAAGGTTTGCATCCTGTGCTGCCAGCATTGCACCGGTGCGTAGCTCGGCACGAGCGATGTTTACATCCACCAAAGCCAGCACCCGTCGCAATGTGGGATCACCTTGAATGGCCTCGAAGTCTTTCTGCACAGCATGACGTGCCCAATCCACGTTTTTGCGAGACACGTCGCCGAGCGTCGCGTGCGATCGCGCGAGGTAAAGCGCCTCAAGCGCAGAAAGAACACCGAGTGCGTGGAACTTCGGCGAGTTGAAGTACTGAGTTCGCATCTCGGTTTCTGTGAGGCGGCGCACGTTCATGCCAAGCTGCTTCTGGAGCTCCTGCAGCTCGGTGTG
The DNA here is from genome assembly GCA_000333855.2 of Endotrypanum monterogeii. Classification (NCBI taxonomy): domain Eukaryota; phylum Euglenozoa; class Kinetoplastea; order Trypanosomatida; family Trypanosomatidae; genus Endotrypanum; species Endotrypanum monterogeii. The sequence goes on along the minus strand of CM007346.1, from coordinate 459,839 downwards.
CGCTTTCTTTTTCGCCTCCTGCAACGTGCGTCGCAGACCATCTAATTTTTCAGCTTCCTCGGGTAGCCGAATCATGTCCGCGCCGACCAGGGCGTTCATGATCTTGTCCTGCAAAAAGGCTGTCGAGGTACCCTGGAGCAAGTCTACTGTCGCGGCGGTGGGCAGCGGGCTGTTGCTGCCACCACTCGTCTTGTCGGATGTTTTTTGCCGTGCAAGAAGATCCACATTCATTTCCTTCTGGTAGTGCTCCAGAAACTTGAGCAGGATGCTGTTCAGTCGCACCTCTGCCACATGACCTACGATTTTATCGACGATAGTGCCATTCATCACGAAGTATGTGATGGGCAGCTTTGCACGCTCTACCGAGAAGGCCGACGCCAGATTTCGATTTTCGTCTGCGTTGATCGTACAAAGCTTTAGCCACTCCACCTTTTGCCGCTGCATGGGTACAACCGATTTAGCGTCTACGGCCGCTGGCGACGACGCGGACGAATCTGCACCGGCTTCCCCAGTTAGTTCCGAGCAGGCTTTCCTCGCAGGACCTCTGCCGTCGCCGCTGCAGCTAGCCGGCACAGTCACCTCCAGCCCTGATGTCTGAGAGTTGACCGAGTCCACCAGTTGTTCCGCAGTTTTTAAGTACGCCGAGCAGTTTCCATTGGGTATGTAGTAGACAAGGCAGATTGCTTGCTGCGAGTGGAGCACCTCCGTCTCAAAGTTGGATGCATTCGTGACGTATGAGATGCTGCGAGTGGCGTGGCGGTGTAGAGGCGGCGGTGTGCTGGTCTCGGCACCGCTGCCGCCCCGCCACGCCACTCGCGTACGAAGCAGTGCTGACGATGATGAGGGGATACGGTAGCCGACATGGCATGACGGCCACACCTTCGAAGAGGATGATCTATTTGTAGTCGCTTTTCTTCGCTGCCACCCATTGACTGCGCTGCCGGTCATCCCGCCGGGGCCAGACACATCAAACGGAATGGCTGTGCGCCTACCGAGACTTCGCAGCATGGTGAAGGCAACGGTAAGAAAGTGGGAAGTGATACAGTAGGGTCGATGTGTGCATGCTCTGAGAACTACAGCGTACACGTGAAGAAGAAAAGGGGGGGCATAGGAGTGGATCAGAAAAGCACCTAAGAGAGCATCATTGCAAGAAATATGGCTTGAGTACAAGACTTCTCGAGCACAGACAGAGAAGCTGAGACCTTATTTTTTTTCCCTTTCGTTACCGCGTATCACTTCGCGAGAATGGGAGCTCGGCGAGTTATTTAGAGAGATACATTCCAGTGAGTCATGCGTGGTAATGAAGGAAAAGCAAAGCAGCAACGTCGAGATGAGTCGTGCGTACACCTCCGTGCGCCCCTCTCTCACCCTTACTGTTTTTCCTTGCAAGGAAAATACCGTTATTATATATATATATATCTTTTTTTTTTTCAACCTGCAGGTTCGTCCTTCCCGGAGTTTTGGTAGAGGTTATCACACGCAGGGACACAACACCCGATTTTATCGATTTCTGTAAGTGGGATCGTGCCCCCCGTTACCTCATTATTTCCTCCACAAAGAAAGAGGTAGTGGGTCCCGCTGGGCTTTGTCGCTGCCGCAGCCGGTGGTGCACACAAAGAAACCCAACTCTGAACTCAAATAGAAAAGATACGCTCATGTACAGGATGGGAGGGTAGAAAAGAAAAAAGGCGCAGCGTCTGAAGTCACGATCATGCAGAGAGACGTTCACTCATTCTGATTCGGCAGATTGGTCACAATAAGCCATATACATATATATACATATATATATATATATCCTTAGTTGTGATCTCATATATATCTATATATATTTGTTATTATTATTATAGCCACTCTTTTCTATTATCACCGCCGCGAAGGGCTTTGGCGATGGGAAAGCGCGGGACATTCTGCGAGGAGAGCTCCTGGTACTGCACCGTCAGGTACTTGCCTAGGTACTCCGCACGCTCCCCCCAGAGTTCAATGCGGCGCTTCCAGGAAACCTTGGGTGATGTGTGAAAGCGATGGCCATCTTTGGTCTCACAGACGAAGGCGCCAAGACCGTTCTTAAACTTACCCTCACCCGGCACGAAACCGACGATCTTAAACTCCGCGTCATGCATTTGTTTGTATTTTAACAGCCCAAAGCTGCGCTTGCCGTGCTCATAAGGGAACTCAGGAAGGCGGATCATGACACCTTCAAACCCCTGAGAACACGCCTCGTTCAGCACGTCCTCCATTTCACTTGGGTGGACCTGTGCGGCAGGAACATGATAAATCTTAACTGCCTGACCGTTGGTTGCCGTGTCCATGCTTCCACTGGTGTCTCTATGCTTCGCCCGGATGACTTTCTTTTTTGTTTCGTCGTGCATATAGTTGCTAATGCGCTTGGCTCCGCAGACAGGGATAAGCTTTTTCAGGAGTCGGTATCGCTCATCGAAAGGCGCTTGCACCGACGAGAGTTGCGCACTGTACATGATGTCGAACGCAAAGTATTCCAGAAGCCGTGCCTGCGCTTCCATGATGGTGGGGTCTGCCTTCTTGTTCAGTCGGCGCACGAGTCCGTTCAGCTGCTCGAAGCTGCACTCCGGCGCGAATAGTTCTCCATCTAGCATGAGTGTAGGGTCCTCTTCGAAGAGGGGCTGCAACTGTGGCACGAGACCGTGGCAACACTCCAGCAGAATGCCGCCGCGAGAGAAGAACTGAGCCTCGCGATTCTTCTCGTTGTACCCGATCATGCACCGAATTCCGTCGATCTTGGGGGAGGCGAGAAGAAGATTCGTATCCGAAGCGGTATCACTGCCGCTGCAACCGCGGTCGCCATCGCTGCCCTTGGTGAGCTCATCCGCGACAAGCTCCCAACGTTGCGCTAGCATCGGTTGGATGTTGAGAGACTCCCACTCTGGGTTTGTGAAGAGCACGCTGCGGTAGTTTGAATGAATCATTCGCGGCGCCTTCACGTATCCTGGTTTTTTTACCAGCAGCTCCCCCGCCTCGTTGCGTACCGTCACAGCGTCGAGTTTCTTTTGTGGGTTGTGACAGTGCGGGCAAACCCCGCCGTTGTCGATAAAACGTGCAATGGCCATCTCAAACTCCTGCAGGCAGCGAGAACAGCGCCATACGGCCATTTTGGAACACACAGGCGAAACATTGCTTGGCGTCTGCATAACAGTGCCCCAGCACGGCCCGACCCAGCAGGCGGCAATATGAGGGAATGCCTCTTGGAGGGTGGTCGCCTTCAGCTGCTTATAGACATTCCTCTGCACTGCGGTGCGGCTGCGACTATCACCAAACAATCTTCTACTGGTTGCCGGTGCCTTCAGCAGCAAAAAACAGCGACGAAGCATTCCTGACCGGTGAGTGGGTTGACGAGTGTATGTGCTTCTATAGATATATGTGTATACGTCTTGCAGGGGTGATATATAGACAAGGGGGAGTGGCGGTGGGGTGCGGGGTGTTTCCCTGTTGTGTAGGACGAGTTACTTCAATGTGACATCAAAAAAAAAAAAGTTTAACTGGGCGTCGACGGCGTTGAGGAGTTCCGTGTGCCGAGGTATTCGTGTTTCTCTGTATGTGTGTGCACGCGAGTAGGGTCCAAACGGAATAGAGGTAAGCTACTATATCACAGGAAATCTGCGTGTGCTTGGTAGGGAAGGGGGGGGGGAGGTATTTTGATCTATAATCCAGAGGACAAAAGGAGCGGGGGGGGGGAATGATATCTATAATTTGAATGGGCTGGAGACGTGTCTATGAAGTCACAGAGTGTGCATCATATATATATATATATATATAGTTGATATAGGGCTGAATGTGTGCGGGGCTGTGTGGAGGGCTTGGGTGGCTATACCTGTCTGTGTATGAACTCGTTTGCTTCCCAGGCGAATGGAAAAGCTGCAAATAGAGAGACGCCGAAATGTAGTGATCACACTGGGCAGATCTGGTAGCAGAGCCGGCCGTGGTAGTCAGCGAGTACTCAAAAAAAAAAAAAAATGAACTCTGGCAACAGAGAGATGTAGGTGAATGTTCAACAAAGGGGGAGGGAGAGAGGGGGAGACGGGGTAAGGGTACCTGAAGCGTCGAGAGGTGCATCCGTCGGTAACGAGTGTCATATTAACATACAATGGCACCATAAGCTGAGAATCGGTAAGGAAAGGAGGTGGTGGGGAAGGGTGACTACACGCGTAAAGGACGCTTCTCTCTCCAACACCGAGAAGAGCCCCCTCCTTCCCCCGCCCCGCCCCGCCCCGAAAGAGCAGCAAATCTCTGTCACGATGGCTTACTGTGAAACGAGGGAAGGCTGTGTATATGTGTCTGTGTGTGTTTGTGAAATAATATTGATGTGGTGTAATACAAGAGGGAGCATATTCACGAGAACATGACAAAAGGGTGGGTACAAACAAATGTGCTGAGGGCTATATATAATTTTTTTACAGAAATGAAAAAAAAAAACAGGGGGAAGGGAGGACACCAAATCACGGTACACTATATATATATATACGTATCTATGCAAACATATCGACACGCGAAATGATTCCACGCCTGCTTCACTTGCCTTTGACCTTTACCACCCCTCCTCCCTCTCCCACCGACACATTATCCTCCCTCACCGTGACCTGCCTTTCCACCCTCCCCCTTTTTTTCCTTCGCGTGAATTGAGAAATTCGTTACGGAGGCGGGAGGGGGGGTGGTGGTGGTGGTGAGGAGCTATCCAGTCCACAACGAGTTTGCGTGTAACAGAGAGAGGGGCGACACTCACAGGAGCCAAGCCGACATGTATCAGCACAAGTATATGAAGATGATGGGAGAGGAGGGAAGGGAGGCCCCGGGCTAAACACGAGAGAGCATAGCGCTCAGTGGAGTGTAACGACCGAAACACAAAGGAAGAGGAAACATTAGTAAGCGAAACGATTCTCACCGCGATGGGGTCCGAAGCGAAGAAATAATTAAACAATCGCAGAGAGATCAAAAGTGTGCTCACGATAATATGTCCACATATATCAAGGAGGGCGAAGGTGACGGAAGGGGGGGGGGAGGGAGGGAGGAGGCAAGCGCATCTATGGTTGGGCTAAAAAAGGGTGTCCTTTGTGAAGTAATCCAGGATTGTGTACCGTAACAGAAGAAATGGACCTAATGAAGAATGTATCAGGCCAGATGATCTATTGGCAATGTGTCCACGACGTCGTAAGCAGACTATTCCCTAGCGGCCTGTGGGGGAGGATCGGAGGCGATGGGGTTCACCGGGTCAGTTGGTTTTAACGTGAGGCGCAATCTTCTCACACAAAGCCTGGAACAGGCATTGATGTCTGAAAATGCAAACTGAGGGGGGGGGACGGGGCCACCACGTGAGTCTGACAGCTCAAAGTGTGTGTGTGTGTGGTGGGGAGGGGGGGGATGAGAATGGGGAGGATTCTGTACGCCGCGTTGTGCGCTTCTCCTTGCCCTCCCCCCCTATTGTCGCTGTCGTTACGGGAACTCATTAGATCCAATCGTATCCCTCAGCTGCACCGCGAACGCATTTACCGACAGGAAATCTCGGTACACCGTCAGGGGTAATTTCTTGGTACTGCACCGTCAGTGCTTTTCCCATGTATGCCTTCTTCCACGACTGCCACATGCGCCGCTTGTCGGCATCGGTGCTGGCTGGTGTCACCGTGAAGCGGTGCTTCTTGTTGGCGGTTACGCATATAAAGGATCCGAGGGATCCTTTCCATTTTCCGGAGCCCTCCAAAGCCCCAACAATGACGTACTCCGCGTCCTGCATCACCTTGTACTTGAGTAGCGTGCTACTGCGCTGACCATAGTTGTACCCGCCATCACTATCCCCCATCGCAGTACCGGCAGTGAATATGCGTGCACTCAATGGGGATTTCCGTTTGAGTTTCTTCCTAGCGGACTCCACCCTCTTGTTGCCGTTGATAACGGAGGACGCCGTGTTGCCCTTGCACTCACGGCGTACCATGACGCCTTCGTAGCCAAGTCCCATAGCCGCCTGCAGCAGCGCGTCCACTGCATTTATTGTACATGGATAGCTCGGCACACGCCGTAGCACCAGCGGATTATAATTCGGAATGTGTGCTAGGTTGTGTGCCGTCACGGATTCGAGGAGTCGCTCCAAAACGCGGTAGCGTAAACTGAAGGGGACTGCCGAGCCACACCCGCCGGGGAGCTCGCGGCTGTAAAGGACGTCAAAAACGTGATACTGTAGCTGGCGCTGCAAGGCTGCAACCTCAGGAGTGAGCCCCTGCCGAGTCGTTCGGATTGCAGAGGTCAGCTGCTCGAAGCGAATCACCACCGGTGTATCCTGCTGTCCCACAGCACTTCGCTTCTTCTTTCCGGAGGCAGCGGCGAGGAGGGCATTTCGGAATGCGGAGGCTGGGTCTTCTCCGGACAATGCCGCTGCTGAGGAAACCCGAGATGATTTTCCTGCTCTTGTTAGCACGGTGTTAAGCTGCACTAGGTTGACGGAGTCGTTGTACAGTTCGCCATCCAAAACAAGTGTTGGGTCTTTCTCAAAAAGGTGCCGCAGCGCTGGTTCGATGGCGTCGTCGCAGCACTCAAATAATGTACCGGAACGGCTGAAAAAGAGTACCTGCTTTGTGTCAAGTCGGTACGCCGCTACACAGCGAATGCCATCTAGCTTGGGAGACACATAGAGTACTTCGTCCGACGCAATCTTCCAACGCTCCTTATCGAGGTTCTTCGCTAGCATCGGCAGCAGGTTGCGCGTTTCTTGAAGGCGCAGATAGTGGTTATCCGCCACGCTCTTGCTGAGAAGATTTGCGTTTCCAGCAGCGATGGTGTGGTGCGTGGAGTTAGGGCGGCAACGGTGTCGAAGCGCACCTGCCGCATGCACGGGATCTTGCGTCAGTGCCGCCGACGCACGTTTTTTTGTTGATGAAGAGAGGCTAGCACTGGAATCGCGGGCACTCGATGCACCCTTCCTCGAAGACGCATTGTCCACCAAGGGTGGCTTCGCTTTGCATTTGGGGCACGCACCACCAGCGGCGAGGTGCAAATCGATGCGCTTGTTGTGCTGGTGGTGGCAGGATGGGCAGATCCACCAGGCCAGTTTTCGACTATCCGGAGTGACGTGCTGTGGCTGCAACATTTTGTTTGACGCTGCTGCAATCCATGTTCGAGCAATTGCAGGGTGGAAGTCAGCTAAAGACAACTTGGGCGAACCCTGACCACGGTCCGCGCTTGGCGCAGCAACCCTCTTCGCCTTGCCACCATTTGCAGTGCCTTTCGCTTTCGTCAGGGTCATCCTCCGTGCTGGCTGCAGCCGACGGAGCGTCGGACTACCAATTGCACTTCCCCCGCCCAGTCGCAGTAACGTAGTCGCCTCCATTGGTTCCTCAATCGGCGTGCGTCGAGACTCTCCCTTGTGTATACTTGTGTGCGCACGCGCGCTTGTATATATATATATATATATAAATATAAATAAATATATGGCGGCGGTCTGGAAGGTGTGCCTTATTGATCGGTTTAGAAACCGGCTAAGAACACACGCGTGATCTTCCCTCCTTCCTTCCGCGTTACAAAAAAAAAACCTACAGAGCAACACGGCCGCCGTCCTACTCCTTCTCCTCGATATATTTATATATATATATATATCAAGGGTGTGAGAGCGTCACTTGAGGAGTCTCAGACAGCAGCCACTACATCCGCCGTGGCGAGCGCGGTGGAGACGGGGCGCGGGTGCACACGCTGGTATATCCTTCCTTGACTATCCCGGAAAAAAGAAAAAAGTACGAGGGAACGAGATTTGTGTGTGTGTGGAAAGGCTCCGCCGGTGGACAAGCTGCTTTGGCGGCGGCAGCGGTTCGGATACCTTGTATGCACAAGTCGGCTCCTCCTTTCCACTTGGATATATACCTGTAAATATATATATATTTACAGGTATACGCCGGGCACAGCTTCAGAGGTCAACAGCAGATGCGCTGTTTGTACGCAAATGCTGCCGTTTCTGTACGTGTCTCTCTAGTCTGGGATTTAACCTTTGTGATGCCTTCCTCTGCTTCGAAAAAAAAAGGAGAAAAAATGTGTATTCCGCGCGTACTCCGCTTTTTTTTCTTAATCTGTGTCTGTGTAGCGCGCGCGCTGCGTCACCAACACTGTTCGATGAGACTAACACTTCTGCTTTCCCCACCTCAAAATGTGTCCATACGCGGTGTAGTCGCCTACTTCCTACACCACCCCCGCTATGGGATCACTCAGGTACTCTAGCTGGAGGCTTTGACAAGGAGAAGCGGCTGGTGTCTGTCTGTCTGTATGTGTTGGTAAGGGGGAGAGGACAGTCCCGTTCGCGTGACTGTACGGCGATGGACGTGTGTGCGTCTGTGTGGGCAACGTGACGGTGCCTGTATGAGACGTTGCATGCATATGCCACAGATGATGAAGGGCACGTTTGATAGAGGGAAGGATGAGGAGTCAGGCGAAGGTTAGGTGCGCAGAGCAGTCGGTGAGGTGGGGTGAGGTGGGGTGACCGTGATTCGAGAAAAAAAAAAGGAGATGACTTGTCGGAAGGAGAAGTTCTGCATACGCATCACGTGCACTTCAGAACGCCGTGTCCCCTCCCTCGTTGTGGCCTGCATATCTTCTCTTCCTCCCTGATGTACCATCCATGTGAAAGCACTAAAGGAAATATATAAACGACAACGGAGCCTGGACACAGACTAACATGGTGCAGCTGGTTTGAGGCTCAAGGAATGCCTGGTCCACGCAGGGTTCGGCGGCTGATTTCGTTGAGCTGGCTGTTCACGTGCTCGAGAATGTCGCCACTTGCTTCCTCGTTTTTGTGTACCTTGCTGATGCCGGCGAAGGGCGAAGAGGACACTAAAGGTCGAGCAACCCACGCTTCGCACGCCCTACACAACGGCCCATCACCCAATTTTGAGTCTCTCTCGTGGGAAAATATATTCACTGTGCAACTGCTTCTGCTGCCGCCGACGCAGGAGTCCGGGCTCAGTAGGTCGACCAGGTCTGCTTGAGCAAGCGCCAACTGAGTTTCAGTTACCGTGTCCAACGAGGTTGCAGAAAAACTTAATTCATCTACAGAGATGTGACGCGTCTGAAAGCTGTCGACGACATCACTTCCGATTTTTTTAGTTAGGGGACCTTTCGGCGTCTGATCACTGCCACTGAGCGCGTCGATGCAGCGACGCAACTCCAGTGCCAGAGAGATTTCCTGTTCGGTCAACACAGCTGATCCGGGATACGGCACTGTTTTATCTTGCGGTGCCTCCCGCCACGTTACAACAAAGCTCGACAGGAGGAGTACAAGCGCGTGTCGTACTATACGTCTCGAGGATGCCAAGTGATGGTGCTGATATGATACAGTTGTGGGCGCTGAAGGTCCGGCGAATAAAGTTAGGTAGTCGAGAGGAGGGATCACATTTTGCACCAGGCAGGCAGCGAGCACTTCGCTGACTGTAGCTGGTGCAGTGCCCTTACACCCAGCAAGATGATTGGAGGATACAGCGACTGAAGTCTCGTGAGGTGTTTGAGCTACAGAGAGGAGCATGTGTGCACTCCAGGTAGCCAGCAACGTCTCCATGTCAAACGACTTAGTCACCGGTGATGACGGAGAGGACAGCGGTTGATGTGGAATACCACATATCTCCTCAGAAGAATGCACCTGGACAGGCTTGTACACCTCGTCGAGACGGGCACACGTCACCGTAAGGAGTACTTGATCAACCCAATGCTGTGCAATGGATTTCAGTAGTGGCGCTGGCACGGAGTCAAATCTGGCAATGTCTGTATTGTCAGCGCCGCCTCCGTGCAGCTGCAGTTCATTAAAAAAGACTCTCCAGGAATGAATCCACGCGTCGGCGGCGCTAGCACCGCGAGGCACCGCCGCCAATGATTTTGCCCATCGCGCAGAGAAGCGAGGGAATGTTTGAGCGATCATGGCGAGTCTCCGCGCTTAACGGAGATGTAGAAGCAACACGAGGGAAACGAAATTTGGACACGCTGTGCAGACATCTCAGCACCATATCCTCCCCCCTCCTCCCCCAATTAAGTGAGGCAGCAATCGAGGGGAGAGAAATGTAGCACAACGAGAAACAGGGGATTGATAGAAGAGGGTAGAGGTACTGAGAATGAAAACAGATACGCAGGGGAGAAGGCGCAACCGACACACCACCCGTTGAGCTTGAGGTCACTGTGCCTCGCGTAAGCTACTCAGCGGGGGTTTCAGGGGGCTCTCTGTTCCTGTGTGTTTTTTTTTTGGTTGTAGAGGTTCAGTCGTCCATCTTATGGAGCGAAGCCACTGCTGAACCGAATCGCAAGCCCACACCTTGGTGCTGGCACAGGAGTGCAAAGACACGTCCCCAGCCTTTCCGTTACCAGGTCATGGAGAGTGGGTGGGTGGGTGGGGAGGAGAGGAGACTGTGCTGGAACGGTCGGGTAGGGGCGGTTGTGCATTTTCAGTATTTACGCGCGGGTGTGTGTATAGGTGCGCGTGTAGAAGAGGAGGCGCATAACACGGAAGAGTTACCCCACTCGTGAAACAGAAAGTGGTGAGTTCACCGGTGGTACCTCTCCGCTTTATCGGACCCTAGGCCGCCCCAAAACCATTGATGAGTGCTGTGCACCACATCTCCACAGGGGTAACAGGTACGCCCTCTACAACTACACACACACACACACACACACACACAAGGACTTGCAGTCTCCACGTCCGTGAAGAACCAAGTTCTAGCCATCTCAGCAACTGGGGCAACGGGGTGAGGAGGCGCGGGGGATGGGGCAGTACCTGTACATGCACAAGACATCACCCAACCCCGCGGAGACGTACCTCGCCTCCTTTTTTTCTTCTCTCTCTCTCTCTCTCCAAACATAGAAACAAACACGCACACACAAACATTATATCAACGTCCCCTTTTAAACTTGATACTTGGACTTTGGACGAGTGCGTTTGCCTTTGCTCTTGGTTGCACCAGCCGATGTCCGCGCTGCAGTAACAAGCTGGGAGGACAGACCCATGTCCACAGTATCGCCTTTCTTGGTTTTGCTACTCTTGAGCTCAGGCAGCATGCCGACACGGATCATCTTTGCGAAAGGGAGGTTCGCCACAGCTGCTAGCTTGTAGCGGCGAAAGCGGAAGCGCTTGAGAATGCGATGCTTTTTCATTTGGAAGCGACGGGCCAGCCAGCGTGACGAGGGGTAGGGAAAATTCCGTGGACCGAATGTTACCTTCCCGTAGAACTTCGCTGCCCAGCGACACGAAAACTGCTCCAGCAACTCACCGTATTTGGACCTGCCACTCGCTCTGGTTGCCGCCGCCGGGCTGGTGGGGCGGACATCGGCAGCGAGACCATTCAATGCCCCTGCGTCGTCGAGTAGCAGCAACAACGGTCGCATGGAGACATCGGTGGCGCTGCAGACACGCTGACGAAACGAATTGATCTCGTTGTTCCTGTTGAAGCTCGTGCTGATGGTCGAGGAACTTGGGTCAATGAAAGTGGATCCATTGTCGCACGCGGCGCGGGGGGCTAGCGCCTGTATGGAGGAAGATACGGTTCCCAGGCGACAGGGATTGAAGCGCGCGCTGAGATGACTTGGCTCGATCAACATCGACTTGAAGTTTTTAATTCGGGCTGTCTTGGCCATCCCGTCCTCTTTTTTGTATGGAGTGTTGCTCTGCTTCGTAGGGAAAGCGGCGGCAGCTACTGCCGACGCCGCAGAATACAAGGTCGCGCTGCACTTCATCAGGAGAAGGGGTGGTGCAAAGAAAGTCCCAGAAGGTGTTCGGTAAAGCTGTGGGCTCGTATGTGCGGACGTATGTATATGAGAGTTCAGGTGTTGCCAAAAGAGAGGAGGGGGAAGTGTGTGTCTGTGGAAGGAGAGGGTTGGGGTTGGGGTAACGTTACTCTGACGTCTGCCTCCGCTCTTTCAAGAAATTTTTGTTGAGCTTCGTTTTTTTCTTTTTCTGTCATTGTTGTTCGTGTGTGAATGTGTGGCCAGCGGAGGGTAGGGTGGGTGGGGAAAGAGAGACTCCTTCCTTGCATCGAATGCGTTCTTATGCCGGAGTGCTTGGTTACTTTGCACATGAGCACGAACAACACACTCACGCACGTTCACGGAAGCACAGGGAGAAAGAGGTGTGCCACTAAGGGTTGTATCGACATTCACATGACATTGATGTAGTGGGGAGGAGAGTGAGGAGGGGTCGCGCCACTTGGGTCTAGATTAGCGGATCACCAACATCGACACCCGTAATTATCCCTTCCCCCTCAGTGGCCAGCTTTTAAGATAACGGGAAAAAAAGATGACCCTAACGTAAACTCGGCACATCACCTCTTTGTGTATCAGATGACTCGAGATAGCACCCCATCCCCCTCCCTTCCATTCACACTTCCACCTTCAATGATCACTGTTGTTTAGCTGATTGGGTACACAGGGTCGTACGTGCGCTGACGGCTTTCAAACAGAAGACCACACATACACCTCTACACACCACACCTTCACATGGAAACCGAGTAGCACAGGAGAGGGAAGCAAAAAAAAAAAACTATATATATATATATATATATATAGAGAGAGAGAGAGAGAGAGCTAGCTGATGCGTGTATACTGCTTACAGACACACGTGTACATATCTTCAGATACGTATACGTTACCTCGCCTAGTCGTATGAGAATTACGACACGAGGTCAGACCACGACACACTTTCCCTCCCCCAGCCATATCGACTCGCCCACGTACACAGAGAGGAAAAAAAACAGAATAGAGCGACATGAAAACACCGGCACGGCATTTAATCAGACGAGTATGTGCGTCAGTGTGTGTATGTGCGCTTTTTTTTTTTTTCATGTCAGGGTGAGAAGGGAGGTAGGTGAATGTCGAGAGAAAGGTGAATGCGCTGAGGAACACGAAGCACAAAAATGAGAGAGCGAAACAGAGGGTAGGCGTCCACAACGGTCACTGGAATAAAAAAAATCCTTCTAGGGAAGTGATCTGGAAGAAATTTGAAGCGATGCATACTTCTCACTGTTTATATAAAATGCAGACAACATATATATACATATATATATATATATATATATGTATATACACTCTTCACCGAGACACGTGTGCACAGCAGCACGGTTAGCGTCACCAACACTCTCCATTACCCCCATAAATAAAAAAACTCACATTGCACACACACACACACACACACACACACACACACACACACACACCAGTTTATAATTTAGTCCGGTCCGACTCGTTTCGTTCTATCTTCAAGGCCACCGAGAGACAGCACAAACGTATACTCACCTAGAGAGATACACCACAGCGAGCACACAAAAAGAGGGAAAGCGGTAGCCCCCGCGAGCGCTGCCCCCCTCCCCCCCCCCTCCCTACCGTTTCCCGGGGAGGATACAGAGAATACATCAATTTGTTTGACAAGGGAAAGCACGCACGTGTGCGTCGGCACACTTGGACGGCGCATGGGAAGCAGGGGAGTGCATCCAAACCCACAGGCAGACATAAGCCAACGAGGAGAGGGAGGGAGAGGGAGGGAGATACGGCACAGCCTCTCCCTCGGTCTATCGTAGACACTGCTTCCTCAAGTCTTTTCCCCTCCCATCTCTTGGACCATATTTTATTTTGCTACCATTAGTTCCCAGTGAGTGTAGCTCAAAGAACACATAGAATAGAGAAGATGGCAAGCAAGACCATCAAGACACGCGTCCACCAAGTACGGCGCGCTGCCTCTGTCTGCAACTGGAGCTGCATCTCCCGCTGCTTGCGCTCCTTCGCCTTTGGGTGCGCGTCGTCGGCAAGGTGTTGTGCACGGTTTGCGAGGTTTTCAGCTGAGGCGGCGCCCCAGTTCACCTGAGGGAAGTTCTCCATCAGAAAACCAACAACGGGGTCGATCACCGGCTGTGCGGAGCGCACCAGCCACACGAGTCCGTACACGCACCCCGAGAAAAGGAGCCGCGGTATGTGCAAAACGTGTTCTTCAATGTTTTTTAGCCCCTCCCGTGCGGGCGGGTTCACCCAAGCGCGGAACATGAGATAGCCCTGCACGACGAGCGACACGAAAACGGCCCAGAGGTAGAAATAAAGGCACTTGTACGTGAAGGTGGCGAGATGGCTGACACGCAGCTGGCTCGTGTAGAAGCGTGGCTGCGAGCACCTGATGGCAAGCATATCACGGAATTGCTGATCATCGCCGTAGCTTCCCACGTGCTCTGGCGGGATCTCGACGGTGAAATTATGACCGCCTTGTATCGACTGGGCGGTGGGCGTGGCCGTTTTCATTCCCTGACGCGTCGCATCCGCAGCTGCTTGATTTTCAGCCGCGCTCTTCGCCGCTGCTGCCGCCGCTGCCTCCGACTGTTTCTTCTGCCAGCGTTGACGCTCCTGCGCCACGAAGGTCTGCAACTTGCGGCTTGCCTTGTAGTGCATCGGGTAGCCGTCCTCGAGCACGTTCACACCGCTCATATCAGAGCTAAGAAAAGCTGAGCTTTGGCTACCCGGGGCACCTAGCGTGACAGCAGTCCATCCACCAAAGCTTTGTTTGCGGTGGGCTGGAAAGAAGATGACATTACCAGCAAAGTCGAGTCCCAGAAACCGTGGCAGGATGCGGTACCTCGTGAGGCTCCAAAAGTGACCCTCCACCATTGACTGCATGTCCTGCTTCCTGGAGAAAAACCCCCGCATTAACGGTGCCGTTCGCGTGTACATTTGGAATGCTCCCCAACCCCTTTTTTTTGTATGTTATGATGTTTTTTTTTTTTTAGGGTCCGTTGCTCAGAAAAATTTTCTTTTTTCTCTCCCACTCTCCGTCTCTTACTGTCTTTCCCTTATCGTACTCCAGAGGTATTCGATTTCAGATGCGCCAGCGTATGCGTGTGGCCGTGTGTGTGTGTGTGTCTGTCTACGCGTGTGCTTTCGTAGAACCTGGGGTGCTTGTAGAAGCCGTAAAACACGGAGGCAAAAAAAAAAAAATGTACCCAGCGAAAAGGAAAAGAAAAAAAAACGAAGGAGACAGAGGGAGAGGTTAAACGGAATGTTGGGAGCGTCTCAACCATCTTTCAGGGTGTGTCCACGCTACGCCCTCTTTCCGATGCACGCACTATACACATATATACACAGACATACATTGGGGCAGAGCGAAATTCATGCGCTCCCTCTGTTTATCGGTGGAGAGGTAACCATGGTGTAGCATTCCAAAAAGTGAAATGGATCCGTTACAGACACAACACCTCGACAGAGACTAAAGAGTCTGAGTGGATATACGAGCGTACAGGCGCTCGGATTCGCTGCAGAGATTTGCTATTACACCTCGACCCTTGCAGAGGTCCATGTTACCGTTCAATTCAGTAAAAGATACTCGCGCTGTCTCTCTCTCGATATATATATATATATATGTATATATATTCAGTTCATGCAGTGGTTAAACGTGTACGCATATATATATATATGGGTGAGTGTGAGAGTGAGTGTCGTGCGTACAGACAATCAATACTAACACTGATTTAAAAGGAAACAATATATATATAAATTAATCAACGGAAACACACACACACACACACACACATACACACACACACAAATTCGTTTTTAAATTCGCCGTGTCTCGTGTCCGCTTAGAAACCTGTTCGAGCAAAGTTATCTCCCCCTCCCCCCAAACCACACACACACACACACAATCGCCTCGCGACAGTGGTAGGGAGGAGGGCACGAACCACCCCGGTAGTGACACTCGATATTATTTTTTTTTTCTCCATCAGGGGTTTGTTCGCCCTCTGCCCTCTTCTGATACGACTGCCTTTTCTTAAATTATTTGGTTACAGGGAACACAGACACAGCTGTGCATACGAGAAGGAATTTTGTTCTCTGCACCAATTTCACACGCTGTGCAGACGATCTGCTCGTCACAACCTCTCCATCGAAAATCCCTTTTGTTTAGTCGATGCGGACCTTCTTCGTCTTGCGGCGGTCTGTGCGATCCTCATTGTCATCATGACGAGTCAGGAGCTCCTTCATGTTTTCGTCCATGCCGTCGTCGTCCATGCCGTCGTCGTCGTCGTCATCGGACGCCTTCACTGCGACGTCATCAGCGCTCTCCTCCTCTTCCTCGCCATCGCTGTCGTCGGTGTCTGCATCACCTCCACCCTGGTCATCGGCGAGGTCGGAGTCCACCTCGTCATCGCTACCAGAAGAAAACTCAGCTTCGCTACTGTCAAGGGCTTCATTGTAATCCTCGTCGTCGTCGTCGTCACTTCCTTCATCCTCGGCGTCGGCAAGCATCTCATCCGTGACACCGGTGTCCCTGCGAGCTTTCTTTTTCTTGCTACCGTCAGCGGTGGGGTTCTTCCCTTCCTCCTCCTCATCACTGGAGCTCAAAGTTGTTCCTCCTTCGAGATCAGATGCGTCATCGCTCGTCATGTCCTCATCGCTCGCGTCATCGGCGAGGTCCATCGCCTCTAGCGCATCCAGGTCAATTCTTCCGTCCTTGCCCTCCATCTCATCGATCATGATCTGGTTCATGACATCCAGGCTACCAAGTCCCCCACCCTGCATCATGTCACTGTCGCCGTCCAGGATGCTGTGCCCAGGCTTAGAGCTCGCCAGCTGCTTATGCGCCAGCGCGCGGGCGCGTTTGTGTAGAGCTGCGTCACCGTTCTCGCGCTTCCGCCGCTTCTTCTCGATTTCGATTTTGCTACGAACACGCACCACCCGGTGGCCGGAGCGCGAGCGCGATTCCTTGAACATCACTGGGAAGATGATGTCGTCATCGACGACGCTGCTTCGCCCTGTGAGGTGTAGACGTCGCTTGTCAGGCCCGCTACTGGTGGCAAGACCGCCGTTCGCTGCTGGCGCGGGACGGCCCATTTCCAAATTGGAGGATAAAGACTTGCGGGGGATGTTCGTGAATTCGTTCTTCTGCGAGGGCCGGACGGACTTGAAGATCGACAGTCGTCCGTAGAGAACTGCGAGTTTGTCGTACTGACTGCACAATGTCTCGTAGTGGTGTAATATAGGAGCGAGGAAGTCCTTCGGGGGAGATGCGACCGTCGGCCCTGTTGCCTCGCTCGTCTCACCGGCCGCTTCTCGCGCGTCCCAGTCGCGCTGCACCGCCAGCAGCTCGCTTCCACGGTAGCGCACAATGGCGTCGATCCACTCCAGCAGCGAGGAGCGGATGGAAAAGGTCCCCACGCCTCCGCGAAGGGCGGCACCACCGTTGCTAGTACCATTGCTGATGTTTTTTTTCTCGTCGACAGACTGTGCTGTTGCATCGACTGTGGTGCTGTCGTTCGTGGCGACGCTTGTTTGATTCGTTGCCGTAGACACGTCACCGTCCCTCACATCACCCTGCGGAGGTGGGTCGACTCTCTCAACTGCCTTACTGCACATACCTAGACGTTCAGAAACAACGTGCAGCAGCTGAAGGCAGTAGGGAAGCTGCAGAGAAAGTACCGTTGCGCGCATGCCCTCGGCGGACCGGGCTGTCATGTTCAGAAGGTCCATCACAGCTGACGTGTCGTTCGCGTGCAACGCTTGATACAGAGGCACAGTGGCGAGGCCGAGGGCATGGTGCGATGCGACACTGCGACTGTCATCAGCCGCGCCTACCTGGGACTGATCCAGGGCGTCGTCAGTATTGCTGTCCCCTTTGGCAGCTGCTGCATTGTCAGTGGGCAGTTGCCTCCGTCGCGCAGCGGCAGCTGCCTCGTCACGGGCCACCTGACGAAGCCGCTGTTCGAGTGTGTACTGCTTAACTGGCAGGCTTTGAATAGACTTGGCGTGGTACAGCTGCGGAGCCTTAAAGGCGTCCGTCATAGACTGGTTCGCCTTGGCGGCAACCTGTTGCTGGTGTGCCGCCCAGACTGTGTCCATCACAACGAAGGCGCTTGTTGTCGCGTCTGTGGTGCGCTGAAGAAGGTATTCTGCATCGCGTTGGTTTGCCAGGAGTGAGGCGTGCGCTGTGTTTAGTGGCAATTCCACGACGGTGACGGCGCCCGCGGTGGTGCCGGCCACACCAAGAGCGAGAGTGGCAAGAGCCGTGCGTCGCGCGGTGGCAGCGTTAGTCGTCGGTGCTTTCGCCTTTCCCTTTAGACCAGCAGCGGCGTCCCTCGTGTCTACTGGCGAAGGTGTTGTGGCAGCGGCAGATGAGGCCTGATCCACTGCATCACCGATATTCTTTGTTTCAAATATGGGCAATGCGAAGCGACCTCGCAGCAGGGTCATCTCGAGCGCATGGAGAAGGGTGCCCGATGAATTGATGCGAGTAGGCGTACCAGACGCTGATCGTAACGCCCCAAAGAGAAGTCGACCAGCCGCCACGGCAGACACGAGCACCACGTCTGGCTTCAGAGGAACGGGCTCGACTACAGGCGGCAGGATACAGTCGCCAAGGCTCCAGAGGAGTACCGAGCCAGTCAGAGTCGTTACCATCACATAGTTTCCCTTACGGGTACCGTTTTTATTATCTTGTAGGACAGAAATGTTGAGCATACGCTGTCCACACAGCAGTGTACGACGGCAGCGCGCCGTCACTGCAGATGACGACGCGGTGGCGCTATCGAGGGCAGCTGCGGGCAGTAGGGCAGCGGCAGACGAGAGAGATGGCGTATGCTGAACGTCCCAAATGCGCACAACACCGTCTTGCACACTGGCTGTGATGGCAGGTAGAGAGGCTGGCGTGGCTGGCACACCACCAGTGGATACTGCTGCTGGGGTCACACTGCTCACCCACGCAAACTCGGCACTCGTCCCTTGTGATGGGAACGCCAGTAGTTTGGTGGCGTGGACTTGAAGCGTGTCTGCCATGTTGTTGGCACCCGATCCAGTAATGTCCCCGCTTCCACTGATGTTGGGCTTGCTTGCCAGTGCACGTATTTCGTACAGTGCGTTTGTTGGTCCCGCAACGAGCACACGAAAGACGCGATGCGAGGCCGTAGTGCCAGGTGCCGTGGAGGCCGCCGATACCATTGCAGTGTCCGCATCCTTTAGGAGGGTCACGGCGATGGTGCTCGCGTCGGGCTGTACGCGCAGACGAAGGCAGGGCCCAGCGGATGCGTTCTGGATGCTCAACACGTAAAGCATATGGTTGGCAGCTAAGCAGAACACGTAACCGCTACATATTTGCAGCGATATAATTGGCTGTTGCGTCTCCGAGACTTGCACGTGAGCTACCTGGACATCACGGCGAACGTCGTGCAGGATCACCGAGCCGTTACTGAGACCAACCGCAGCGTAATACGTTGTGACCTGGTCGTCAATAAGTGCCTCGCTGCGATGGCGAGATGTGGCATTGCCGCTCACACATGAGACTGCCACACCCGTCTCCTCCTCCGCTGGACGAATCGCGACTGAAGTCAGTGTCAGCGCCGCAAGCGATACTGCACGACTGCGCAGGGGCAACTCCACGACGGCAGCCAGAGACGAGGTCGTCGTGTCAAAGACGCGTGCGGCGGGGAAATCTGTGCCAACGATGAAATAATGCCCTGCGAAGTCGCACTTCAGAAGAAGTGATTTTTCCGTCATCACGCCGTCGATGCTTGAGCGGCGGCGAATGCCAAGACTCGTTGTCGATGGAGGGAATCAGGTCTGTGGGAGGAGGAGGGGGGGGGCAACGTTTCTTAAAGCACGCAGGAATATACGCGTTCCTCAAAGGTGCGAGCTGCGTGAGTAGGCCAAAATGTCACAAATGAAAAAAGTGTGTCATGTGTGCGACGTGAAATACGTTCATGGAAAAAAAAATCGAGAGGGGAATAATATACTCAGGAAACAGCGGAAAAGAAAGGGTTGACATGGGGTCGTTTTAAATTGGTGGAGGCGTGATCACAGATAGATCTGGGCAGGGGTGAGGTATTTCCTGGGTTGTTGCTGTACACGCAGGGGTGTCTGTGTGTGAGGCATAGGGAAATTGTGACAAGGGAACACCCTTTCCGATACGCTAAGGACCAACGCACGGTCACGCATACAACCCAACTGTTCTAAATGCTGTGGGGTGAGGGTATGATGCCCTCGATTTAAAAATATATACAAATATATATATATATATATATATATATTTTTTTATCATAACGATGAGTGTACGACGGGCGATGCCGCCCCACACATTCTCTGATATGGGGGGCAGACGTCAACGCACAGCGTCGATCCTCTCTCTGCGGAAGAAAATGCAGGTTTAAATGCAGCGACCATCCCCTCTCGTTTATCGTCTCAAATATGTCTTCATAAATGCGGCTTTATCATCCACCGCACCACAACCCCTTGACACCTCTTTTTCCACGCAAATCTTGTACTCGGTGCAGGTCGAAACCAATGGGGTGCGTGCGCCAACGTGTGCGCAACGAAACAAAGGGTGTAGATAACACTCAAACCTTAGAAGCTGAGGTGCTACTTCACAGCAGAAGTCCAAACTCGCGCAACAGTACAACTGCCGGGTTGCTGAAGCTCATGTCATACCAGTAGTTGACCGCAGCGGTGAGTGGGAGTGGAAGTGCTGTGGCGGAGACAGCATCGTTGGCCGCTCCACGGTGCTGCGCACGCGCGTGCAGGTCAGCGCTATCGGCATGCTGGGCGACACGGTGAAGCCACATTGCCGGGAGGTAAAGCATTTCACCGGGGTGAACGTAGGCAACCAAAGGATGTAATGGCTTTCGGTCAACCTCCTCACGCACGGCGGCCGTATCTTCCTCGACAAGCATTTTCCGTCCATCGGCGCTGTGCAACACCGATCTGGTAATGTGACGCTTCTCGAGGAGTCGACTCTCCAGCTCGGCACGCGCCGAGCCCTCGGCGTTCACCTCAACGTCTGCGCCGGTGAGATCAAAGTCCATCCATGGCACTACCGTGCCATCCTTCACCGGATACTGCTTGAATTGAATGGACCAGCCCTCAGCACGGTCGTCCTCGGGGTCCATTCGACTCGCCGTCTCGTCGATGGCAAATGCCGCGGCTGGAATCTCCGGTTTGGGCACGAAGGGACCCTCCCATGGGGGGATAAGCACAAATTCCTTCACGCCGCGCACGACACAGTAGAGATTTTCAACCCAGTCCTGGTGCATCGCGGACACCGACGCAGGGATGCCAAACCACACATTCGCCGCCTCTGTTGCCTCCTTGCTGAACACGCGGCAGCCAAAGCGCTCCACATTTGGGCACAAGTCAACGTGAAGGTACCTGTACTCTGTGTTGAGACAGTTGTTCTGTAGTTGTGCGTACGCGACGACGGGTGTTTGCTGCTTATCGGCGTATGTGCGCATGTCGATGTCGATGGGATGCGGGGGCGTGCACACAGGGCTGCGCTGCAGCAACCCATACAGCTGCGACAGGGTCACGCGCAGCTCCGCCGCGGACATGAAAATTTTCTCTTGTCGAACAGCGTCTTCTCCGTCTGTGTCTCCGGCATTGGGGCGAGGGGTAAGTGGCGGTGCGTGCCTGCCAGTTTCATATGCTGAGAACACGCTCGTTTTATCCTCTGCTGGCACGGCGGCAGTCGCGTACGTGACGCGGGTCACGGCATCTGCGCGGCCGTTCGGCGTCAGCGCCACGGTGACACTTTTATGTCTCATTGCCCCGTGTTCGGTTGAGGCAGTCGCGTCTGCCCTCACACAGACTGGTTCTTCAATCCCGCTGTCGTCGTCGTCGTCGTCGTCGTCATCGTCGTCGTCATCGAATTTCGTCTCCGCCTCCAGTGGCAGCTGATGGTCGAGATCGAATACGTACCGATCATTTCTCCACTTGTGCATCGCCGGCCATGCCGCCAGCGCGTCAAGAATGATACAAGGGCGAGAGTGAAACACAAACTTGTGCATAAATTCCTGTTCCGTCACGATTGGCACATCTTGATGCGCGGTCGTCTCGTGGTTTGAGAATTGTCCATGGGGGATAGGGTGGCTGTCAACATTTCGTTTTTCGCGTAGACAGCGCAGGCTGCTCTCCTGGAGCAGGGTGTCGACATCTTTTCCATCAGGACGGGTCCTCTGATGCTCGTAATCCTGTTGTGTGCACCCATCGCTGAGCCCCACGACACGGATGCGAGGAATACCATACTGCCGAAGGGCTGCTGCACTGCTCGCGAACGCCTCCAGCAGCGTCGGGAGACGCACAGCCGACGTGGACGAGGAAACGGTGCCAGCTGGCATGATTATGGCGTGTGTGGGGGGGAGTGTGGGGGGAGTGGGGGAGTGGGTGGGAGGGGGTTGCTGTGCGCCAACGCGGTCTTTCTGGAGCCACCTTTTTGGTTTGAAGCTGTCCAGTCGCTGGAGGAAGGAGTGGTCGGCGGGAGAGCAGTGACCGAGGATAAGTGAAGTAGAACAGGAACGGAGACAATAGAGGATCGGTGATGGACCTTCTGCACACGCATCCATGGATGCACCACAGTCCCCGGGGTGCAGGGGGCTGTACGTGATTCAAGAGAAACAGAGAGTGGAGAGAGAAAAAAGAAAATGCATTTTAATATATATAGTCAACACAACCCAACGGATGTGTGTGCGTGGGGGAGGGGGGGGGCGTGGAGCCGCAACTGCGCGGCTGCTGCAGCTCCTCCTCCTTTTTTTTTTTGGCAAACACACAATCTCCCTTGACGTATGCCACAAGCATTGCCATTCAAGAGCGTTGCTAGCCTCCTCTTTTTTTTTTTTCGTGCTTGTGCGTCTGTGCAAAGGGATGGGGCAAGGCGGGTGGCAGGGGGAGGGAGGACGCTTATCGATTACACAGCGGGCGGTCGCTTCGACGGAGGTGCCCTCGTTAGCGCACCCAAAGCATTGACTGACATAAACATGACCATAAGTGTGTGTGTGTGTGTGTGTGTGTGTGTAGCGGAGCATTCAGGCATAGGACAGGGATCGAATGCAATCACCAACACACACACACACATATATATATATACGCACGCGTGGTCGCCCGCGGTGGGGAGGGGTCACACGGTGCCATACCGCACTACCTGAGACGACCGCACCTCTCCCTCCTCGGCATACAGCACAATGTTCGCGAAGGCGCCTTCGCATGTGGCACAGTTCAGTACGATCGGCGGCGGGTGCCTTGACGAGGATGCCGAAGGAGTGGTGCCGCCGCACATCCACGCAGTGTCACCACCCGTGAGAGGTGCCGCTGACCACAACCGAAGGCACTGCGGCAACTCCGCGAGAGGAGTGCCCCAGACATCTCCGCTTCCTCGCCGAGGCTGCACCTCAGGTGACCAGGGGGAGAAGGCGAGTGCATCCCCAATATTCCTCAATGCCCCGGCTGCACTGACGCGTGAGGAGCGCGTCCGACTTGACAGGTGAAGGCCTTCAGCCGGGGTATGGGCGTTGAGTTTATCCTCATCAGCGCCAGCGAGTGCGGCGTTTTTTGCACTGTCCGACGGCAGCATCGCCGGGGCTTCAGTGGGTGGCCTAGACTCCACAGTCGAGGTAGAGCGTGTAGGGACAAGCTCTTTTTCGCGAATGCTAGTGCCGTGTGAGGGAGCAGGACGATCTTGCGAGGAAATGGGGATTCCTTGACTCTGGGCACAGATCCATCGGGGCAGAAACGTGGGGTCGCTGGAAGGCAGTCGGCCAGAGCAGGAGGACCATGCCTGACGGGTATAGGCCTCCAGTCGGCTCGACAACACCTGAGGAAGATATTTATGCATCATGGAGAGGCGAGAGTATCGGTTGTGCTCGGCCGCCACACGGTCTTTGCACATGTTCCTTGCCTCCTGAGCGGTCTCGCGTGCGCTGGTCGAGAAGATACTTATGATATCCGTGCCGTGAATGCACAACAGGTACGCACCATTGCCAATAAACTGCAAATGCTGCACGGTCATCGGCCCTGTTCTAGAGGATGCCACCGCACCAGCAGCCCCCGAAGCCCAGGAGGTGGTCGCGCCAATGCCGTAAACAAAGGACGAGTGTGGGGTGGATTGGGTAACTATGTCACTGGGCAGACCTGAGGTGGCAGTGCGTGGTGCCATAGTCTTGTCCCCGGCGCTAGATCTGTTCCTCAGAGGCCTTGCGTTAGTCTCGGACTCTGTCCTGGGACGGCCATCACCAAAACCAGTAGCAGCACCGTCGGGCGCCTCTGCCAAAGTCGTGTGGCTGCGTGTAGCGTATCGCGAGACTCCCGGGAGAGACGCCATGACGACTCGAGGGGCAGTCAGTCGCATACCCACGCGAAACTCACGCAGAAGAACAAAGGCAGCCTCCGCAGTTGTCGCTGCGAGTGAAGAAGGGGAGCAGCCTTCCTGCAGCGCCGCGATCTCCTGTTGCGGTTTCTGAAGTATCCAAAGGGTCAGGCGGGTGGCGTATTCGCTCGCCGCGGCGACAAGCGTCACAAGCCCCCCGCTGCTTGTTACATGCAGGTCTCTATTTTCGCTTGAGTCATTCGTCTGGTTGCTTTTCCCAACCTCATCTGACGACAGCAGCCGCGTAATGGATGCGGGCCACCCAACGTATAGGGCTAGGTTGTACAGAGGGTTACGATGGGCGGTGGGTCGCGTGGCAATGTGCTGTAAGAAACACGTCGTCCGCCCGGTGGCCACGGCGATGCTACCGGTAGAGAAACGATGTTCCGATTCTGAGTTCAAGTGTTGGCTCGGTGAGCCGGTCGCACCGATCGTATCGCTGGCGGCGACTGGATTGGGGTATTGCACTTCTGGCCCCGACACGTATCGGTACAGCGCAAATCCGTTACCCTCTTCCCCAGTCGGCAGCAGTACAAGATTTCGAGCATAGTCCACCACCACCGGTATGACAGGCAGCGATACCGCTGCGGCCGGCGTACCGCAGCTCTCACGATGCTCCTCAGCGGCTTCGAGCGCCGCGACTGTATCCGCGGCGCTTTGCGCCCAGCCTGGGTTCGGCACTTTCCCCCAAACACGCAAAGAGGCATTGACGGCGGCGGGGGGGAAAGCAACGGTGTAGCGAGCTGCCACAGCGGCTGATATGGGAAGTGACTGCCGCAGACATGCCCAATCTCGTTCTATTGGGTTGGTATACATACGCAGCTCGGTTGTGGTGACGACGAAAAGCAGCCGCGCATCGAGAAAGAGGTGCACCACCGGGTCTGGCATAAGAAGGCGGTGCTGCCATTCGCCGTCACGGACAAACTGAACGCATTGTGGCTCTCCCATCGGCGTTGGGCCGCCGCCGACCAGCGCCATCCATGTCTGCTCATAGAGGAACGCCATCACGGCAACACCGCCGCCTTCGAACCCAATGTAATCCTCTTCGTTCTCTTCAACCCCTGGGTCTTCTCCTTGTTCGGAGGCGACGGACAACGTCAAGGAAGTTGAGGAAGAAGAGATGAGGCTATCTTTTTGCTTCATCACCACAGGTGCGACATCGTCGTGGTTGCTGGCGTCCATGCAAGAAGGGTCTACATGGATGTTTTCATTTTTATCTCCCTCCAACACAAGGCTTGAGTTCAAGGGAGGGGCCCTGGACTGCGGGAGGTTTGCCTCATCACACATGGGAAGCGTCTCCGCAGGTGCGTTGCTGCCAGTTCTGTGACTACACTCTCTCGCAAAGGTGGATGTTGTCACACCCATGACAGGCGCTGCGGCGGCATGTTTCGCGCCAGACATCAACTTCTCATTTGGCTGCTGCTGCAGTGATGAAGAGACTGCCACAGCCCTCCCAGTGCGTACGCAGAGGTTCCGACGGTCGCGCTTTATCTGCGCGAAGGCATGGCCGGCGGTGGTCAAGAAGGAGCTGAGCTCGCCAAAGGAGTCTGTGGTGTTGTCCCTGTCATTCCCCAGAAGCCCATCTGCGTGGGGTGGCAGTGAGTCCTCTGAAGCAGAGACGCATTGGTAAGTACAATCACTGTGAGCAACGCCTTCTGTCACCACCGCGCGTTGCGCAGAAAATGTCGCTTCCGCGGTCGTTGACGTCGCTGGTGTAGGTAAGGCATCTTTGTCAAATCGCTGCTGACGCATGCGCTCGCGGATGTTAGAGAAGGTCAGAAGATCGACATTGTATTGCGGGTCCAGGAGAAGCTGACTGTGCGCGGGAGGCATCGGCATTGCCCCCGTCGTCTTTTCCCCAGCACCTTGTGCTGGCTTCGCTGATCGCTTCTGTTCCTCTGGCACCCATGGTGAGGCTGCCGGCGTCGTTGCACTGCTTACAGTTTCTCCAGGCTCGTGTGCAGAATCCGCAACCGAAGCAGCAGCAACGCGGAACACGAGGAAGCCGCGTGTGTGGCCGACGCCAATGCGCGTCCCAGTCTGGTTCAGCGTCAAACACAGCGGTATAAGCATTGCCTCATAGTCCGCCTTACTCATAGAATCACAACGGGCATTTTGTCTTACATTTCCCTCTTCAAGTGCACCACCTGCCGTGAGAGTGGACGCTGTGGATGAAGTCTGCAATGGCTGCGGGGTCTGCTCATAACTGCTGGCCGACAGCACCTCCCATTCTGAGTCGGACATGATTTCTTACAGCAAGATATATATTTTTTTGAATCTATGTGTACGCGCATACACTCATGCACGCAATATTCATATATATATATATACAATTGTGTGTGTGGGTGTGTGCACGCGGTACTGGTCCTCTGAAGAACGAGTGAAAAAAATTGCGCTCTCCTACACAGTGTACATATGTGAATGTGATATGGGCAACAGTTGATGGTGACCACACATGCGTGGAATTTATCACACACACGAAAAACAGCAACAACAACAACAATAAAAAAAAAAACAGCACCGAGAGTCAATGTGAACGGGGGGAGAGGAGGAGTGCAGACAACGAGTGGGTGGGTGGGGTGGGGGAGGGATCTACAATGGAAAGGCGAAACAAGTAGCAGCAGCAGTAGATACTGGTGTAAAAAAAAAACGAAAAAGATGCAGAGTGGGGAGGGGTAAGAATTGATGATAAAACATATACACACTCACAGAATTTGGATCGCAATACGGAGTGCTTAGTTGACGTGCTTTTGGGGCCGTTCTATCTTACCTTCCTCCCCCCCCCACGCACTCCTCTACGCCGCAGGAGAGGCACGTTGAAATGAGAAGCGACAAAAGGGTGTGCGTGTGTGTGTATGAGGAGAGATGTGGCGGTAGCGAAGGAAGCGAGGAAGAGAACAAGTCAGCTGCGTGAAAGCGATCTAACCTGTCCAGAATACCATGAACAAATGAATATATACATATATATTTCATTCATAGACACTTCACCACCTTCAATGCTTATACCGAGCCAGGAAATCAGCGACCCAAAGCGAGAGACCGGATAGAGAAAAGGGAAAGATGAGAAGCGTATGCAACACTCTGTTCGCTTTGCTTGACAGAAATGAATATTTGGGGTAGGGGAGGGGAATTCGAAGAAAAAATGGGTTTTGCGTATGTGTACACACAGACGCGTGTGTGTATATGTGCGTGGTCGTTTTGGCGAAGATATGTATAGCGACAAACAGTTTTGAGTGCATTACAGGAAAGGCGCAGCGGACGAAAAACCAAGGCGATGGCGGGGTGGAAGTGATGAAGACATCCGATGGAAGGGAGCGTCGTTGCGTCTCCGTTTGCTTTATTTTTTCCCACTTCCTCTGCGTCTTTCTCCCATCCCCATCCTCAAACGGGGGAATAGGCCCCTCTTTTTTTTTTTGGGGGGGGGGGTGAGCAAACCACCGCTGCTCTTCCTTTAGAGAGGAAAGGCAGCACGGCGTGCATGTAGGTTAGCTTGCATTCGGGGAGACACGTCCCCCTCCCGGGAGTTCCAGCCTCTGAGCGCAAGTTTGTTGTTCCTGATGCGCATGTATAGATGTATATATGTGTATATACTATTTCATTTGAACATCTTCGATATGGGATTCCTTGTTAGGGGGAATATATATATAATAATAACGTTTGTGAAGGATGTGTTGCGAGACACATACCCTTGGAGACGACAATAATGAGCATCAGCATCTTCCATTAGACGAGTGCCATGTAATCAGCAAAGATTGGCCATCGCCGGCGCAGCCGCTTCTTTACCCAACCCACATCTCCCCTTCTCTCTCCCTTTTTTTTTTTTGGTGAGTGCAGGGGATATGGAAGGGAAGGGGGTGGGGCGTAATGTGGTCAAGCATCTTTTCATATTTTGACCACGTAGCACACGCCTCCCGGCGGCGGCCAATGTCGTGTAGTGCTCTCGCTTCCTCGGCGACATGAGTTGACTACTGATACAGCCCCTTCGGCAGTAGAAGGTTCCATCAAAACGTGGGCGGCTTACTTGTCGTGGCTGTAGACGTGGCTGCTTGCTGGATGTAGGCAACCAAATCCTCATCACTTGCAATGCGTGTCGTCCAGCGCTCACCGACGGTCATCATTTTTTCTCCCAAGTACCACACCGCGTAGCACCGTTTGCGGCGCACCTCATCGGTCTCGACGACGTCTTGCAGCACCATCTGCACTGCGTAGCGCAACACACAGTGGATATCCGCAACGACCGTGTCGTATTCCATATTAAAGTACTCGGCCATCAACTTGCGTGACACATCTTGGGACGTGAGTCGTGTCTTATCGGAGAAAGCCTCGTAGATGCGATCCATGCCGGAGAAAATCTTTCGCGTGACGAGCATCTTCGGCGCGTAGAAAGGGCGAATACCCAGAAAGCGCTGCGCCCCAATAACATAAGCCTCCCCGACTTCATAAAGGAGCTGCCTCCCAAAGCATGCCTCGGCCATGTGACGTACAAACCTGTCGCAGCGCTCCTCAAAATCGCGCGAAAAACAGTTGTACTCGTTGCTTCCGGGGTGCAACACAAAGGGAGATTGCAACACAGCCTCTGACGGGGTTGCCGAGGCCGCTCCAATGTTCTGTGCTCCTGCACGACTGCCCACTGGAGACTTCCCACCACCCCCAGGCGCGCCACCACCTAACTCTTTCATGATGGAGTCGTGTATTTCACGACCCATGCCGGTGTCGGTGGATACACCCGTGCCGCGCGCGCTCCCGCGACGACCGGCTGCGGCGACGGGGCTGCTACGCACCTTTCCCGACCTCAAGTAATCTGGAAGGCTGCTGCTGGAGGAGGCATGGTAGGCAGTGGTGTGACGATGGCTGGCCTGTGCACCGCCAGTACCCGTTGCTGCTGACGCTCCCCTGTAGTAGGGAGTAGTGGGCCGCTGCGCATGTACGTCGGCGATCGCGGCCAGCTCTATGGCCACCTGCCGCACTCGAATGCATTGCAGCTCCTCTAACTCATGAATAGACACGCTCACCTGTGCCTCATTTCGAAGCGCCCAGTGCGAGCGGAGAAGCTCACCAATTAACACCCGGCGAAAACCCTCGCCACCGAAGACACTCTGCACCATTTCCGCTGGTGTACGTGACATAAACTTTCCAAACCTCGTCTCATGCAGGCGAACGCCTTGCTCCCCACCGAGATCGTAAGCCTTGCGTTTTTCCGGGTTCGACAACACTTGGTAGGCACCTGTAATCTCCTCGAACTTATGCTGAGCCTCAGCCTTCTCCTCTGGTGAGAGCGACCCACCACCACTGCTACGGCTCTGAGCGACGTCGGGATGAAACACCATGGCGAGCCTCTTGTACTGCTTCTTGATCTCCTGGGCACTAGCAGTGCGGCGCACTTGCAGTACTTCGTACGGATTGCGCATCTGGCTACCGCCACCAAGGCCATCGGTATCTGCCGACGCTCCGCGCATACCGCGAGTCCCTCTCGGCATAAACTTATCCTTCATCATATCCACGCTGAAGCCCATAGAGGCCATTCTGTCGACCCACCTGTGCTCCACTTTCATTCGCTTTCGGCGGAACTCGGCACGTCCCACGGTGCGTATGACACGCTTCTCGCGCTGTAGCTCGTGGTGAAAGAAGCGTGCGTCAGCCACGGTACACCTCATCCAGCGACCACTGAGCGCATCGAACATGTACTTCCCCGTGATGCTGCTCACTGGACCGTACATGGTGTTGCACAAGCCACGGGTGAGATGAAGCAGTGGCGACACGACCCAGCCATAGCACAAGAACTTCATTGCGTTCAGCAGACCCGTGGCGGCACCCCTACACGTTCCTTCCATCACGCCATGGTCCCTTATACCGCGGAGAACGCCGAACACTACACAGCCGATGCCATCCTGCACAGAAACAGCACAGTTCCACAGGATTTGGTATATCGATAACCAAATATGGCGCTTGGGGATGAGGTTAAGCCGACTGTAATAATTCAGTTGATGCAGTGCGCGCGCTCGACGGAGGTAGTCGAGATTAGCGTTAAGGGTAGCAAGCTCGCCGCTGTGGTGCGCGCCGCATGTCACCTGAGCGGCGCGCGGCCAGAGAACCCTCATGCTAAGAAAACGAAGCAGAGGAGCCGATGTGCCATGCCATGAGGCGTAAGGAGACGCGCTCAGTTCCTCCACAAGAGTAGATACACAGCTCCCCCTGAGCGGTGCCTTCGTAGCATCGCCGCCGCCTTGCTGTTGGTTGCCCCCACGCTTTAAAATCTCCATCACTTTGTCCATTCGAGTAGGACGGCCTGATACGGTCGCTGGAGACGTGTCGACTAGAAACTGAGCCCGGTCGCACAGGCAGTACCGGATGCGCAGCAGCTCGGCATCAAGTGCGTCGGCCTTGCGTGCGAGACGGAAAGTGACTGGCATGAGCTCGTCGTCGTCGCCGGCATCGCGAAGGGCAGCGAACTCCTCGTCTTCCAGCACTCGATCCTCTTCATCTTCTTTGGTTTGATTGTAGTAGTCGCCGTGTGCGTTGCGGAAGCTTTCACTGTTGTGAGCGCGGCTGGAAGATGTGTGTGTGCCTGTCGTGTACGAGCGGGTACCACTCGGCCACAAGTCGCTGCCTCCAGACTCGCAACTCTTTTTCAGAAAGAGGTGCTGCTGATCGAAAGGCCTGAGCGGCTTCCCGAGGCGCTGTCTTATACCGTGCCTTGGCGCTACACGCCACATCACAGCAAACACGATGAAGGGCTGTCGCATACATGAGCGTGCGTATTGGGATAGGTCATGGGAGGGGGGGGGAGAGAGAGAAAGTGAGGCGCACAAAAAGAGGATAGCCGAAAGAAAAGGTAGGAGGTGTTAAGTAGCGAGGCAGGTATGAGGACGGAATTTGTTGATCAATCGTGGATTCCAGTTCAACCACAGAGTGTGACGCACACACTGGCACAGGTCAATAGGGGGGACATTACGATGCATTATGCCATCCTCCCCTCTCCGTTGATGACAAGTTGCAGTGATGATGAAGGGGAGGGGGAGGGGGGGCATCAGGGGATGGACTCAGCCGTGCGTAGCTGTGAGTAAGCTTCACTAGACATTTATAACATGTGGCGAATTGACTATCCCTCCTCCCGCTACCCTTATCACTCCTCCACCTTTTCTGCGTGCCCCTGTGCATTGTTATGTTGTGTTCAATATTATGTTGCTCTGAATCAGATCATTACGTAATCGAAAGTGTATACACACACACACACACACACACACACAGACGGACAGACAAACAGTCACGCTAGCGGGAATAGCCAAACGAGTACAAATAAAAAAACAAAACAAAACAAAAAGGGTGTGTGGCCCTATGGCAGTCACATTCGCCACGGCAGCAAAAACGTCAGTGCCTCGTCTGTGGCAGAGGGGGGGGGCAGGGGTATTGCCCTACAAAGGCTCTCGAACACAATCCAGAGAGATGCCCACGGACTGCATTTCTCTGCACCCCTTCCGCCCCCCCCCTTTTTTTTAAACTCCCTCCGAAAGAATGAAGCATGTGATGCTCACACCAACAAAAAAGTGTGAGGCGTGTTGCTGGGTTATGGAAGATCGCGCACGGCTGTGCCCTCTACTGCGTGAGCGTGGCACTAATGTCTCGGTAGACTAGCGTGGCTACAAGCGACTCTAGTGCGCGTGCGAGCACAGCGTCACTACCTCCACCTACGTGGCCCACCTCAACTTCAGATGGGGTTTGAGCCACAGGCAGTGATGTTCTTAAGGTAGTTTGTACCGCCGCTGTCGGATGGTTGTCTCTGGGGTCGGGGGAAGATGGGCTTCCCATCGTTGGCGACGTCGTCGCGGTGGCGTATGTCAAACTACAGGTGGTCACTCCAAGTTGCCGTGCCGTAAAGCGGAGAGACCTCATCGCGTGATCTAGCGCGGTCGCCGGTGCTTCCGAAGCCAACTGCAGCTTCTTGCCCGGCACAACACCCACAGAGGCAGACATCTGCCGCTTCTCCTCCAAGTCGTTCTTCGGAGGTGCCGTTCGTACGTCCGCTGTGTCGTGTGGCGGAGATGCCGCAGGGCTTGTGAGCACACTCGAGAGCCAACCGACATGGGTCGATACGGCTGATGACGCCGTTGATGTAGCCGAGTCCGACGAGGTGGGGCTTTGCAAACAAAGTTTCATGGGGCCTAGGCCACCCTCTGTGGCACCACTCTTCCCTCGGGCAGCTGGGTGGGCCCTGAGGTACGACAAGACGGGCGTGTCGAGCTCGCTGTGGCAGAGGCTCGCCTCCTTCGGCGAATTCTTGGCGCCGACAAGCGACGAGGGTAACAGATTTGGCATGCAGACCTCGGCCGCGTCACTCACTTCGGCAACGCTTATGACCGGGCTCGCTACCCCACAATTCTCGAGCTGTTGGTAGAGTGATCGAAGATGATGTCCCTTGAACAGCTCAGTGACCCGGTGTCGACGGCGGTGCTTCCGAGTCGGGCTTTGGGGATGCGGTGAAAGCGGAGCAGCGCACTTGTCGTCTTCCCGTTGTGTGGAAGAAACACAGGTGCTAGAGGCTAGCCATGGCGCGCTTGTTTTCCGGCGCGGGTTACCGTGAGCTTGCATCGAGTTCTTCCCGAGGTTGCGGCTGCTGTTGCCCGTTGGAACAACAGGAGCACGCACAGATGAGCCATCGTTGGAGTCAGGACGCGCAACAGTGGCGCCCCCGCCCAGTAAGTCTTTGTGGGCCCGCGCTGTAGATTTGCTGCTCTGACGCCGAAAGATAACCACAACGTAGCCGTCGAGGTTGGTGCTTCGTTTCGCAAGTTGCGAGAGGAATTCAGTCATCGTGAATGGGCGTGAGTTCATGCCAGCAATATCACCACCCATGAGCCTTGAGGTGATAGTCGTCCCGGAGCCAAGAGTGCCGCTGCGCACACCAGTAGGCATGAGCCTTGATGTGAGCATCGATACCGTATTAGGTGCAGCTGCGGCAGGCGCAGACGGCCCTGTTGCACTCACGGCCGCGGTTGTATCAATGGGTATTCCTACAAGCTCCACCTGGGTGGACACAGGCAAAAGGGTGAGACTGGTTGCAGCTGGTAGGAGGGAGTTCGCAGCCGCAGGCGGCCGCAACTGGAAGTGCGTCGTCACCGGCGCAATCACGCGCTCGCACGCCGTCGTTGTAGAATACCCACTAGGATTGATACTGGTCGAGTTCACGTAGTTGCCACCACCGATCCGACCCAGGGCACGACCACGCTGACCCGTTGTTCCAGAGAAATGTTGCGCTTCGTGATGTTCCACTGCGCCTATGTAAGCACTACCTTGGGAAGCGCCGGGGAAAAACGAAGACACCACTCCAGAAAGGTGCACACCTGCGGTATTCTTAAACTGCCCGATCATGTCTAGCACCAGTGCCTGACGCTGTGCAGCGCACACCTTGGGATCGATTCCCCGGAGAGGCGTGGATGTGGCTTGTAGGTTTCCATAGAGAGTAGGGTCCACGAAGGAGCCGCCTGCGGTGGGGGTGCTCACTCTCAGAGAACCGTTACTTCCTCTCCAGTCTCCTGCTACATGTGGCGCCAGAGTCGGCGTTGACGTTGGGCATACAGTGGCGGTTGGCGTCGTCGCCGCCGGCGTCGTCGTCGTCGTCGTGGGGCTCGCCGCTGCACCGATCTGCCAAAACAGTGTTCGTAGCACACACGCATGGCTGTCGAGGGAGACGGGCAGCGCGGGCAAACTCCCATCCTCCCGCGTTGTTGTTGCCGCCGACAAAGTGCCGTGAGTAGAGAAGGCCACCGCAGGCTGAGAACATTTAACGACGCACGAAATAGGTTTGCTCGTTGCGACGGACCCACTGCCTACATCAGCGCCGGTAGAAAATGGAGCCCCGGGTGTGCCAAGGGAGGGACGTCCCTGTAGCGACGACGATGACAGAGATGACCAGGTTCGCGTCGTTGAGGCCGAGTGTACCGACGCCGCCGCTTGTATAGGAAGGCGAGGTGCAAGCCAATCCGTAGGGTTTAGCTCTCGTGGAGGCCATCCATCTGAGCCGCTGCCACCAATGCAATATGCGGATGTTCCATCGTCACCGTGGATAACGTTATCCACGAAAACCGACAGGTGAGGCTTCGTTGCCGCTGTGTGGGCTGCAGCGTGTGGTGCTGTTTTGTCTTCCCTTGCGCGGCTCGGTTGGTGGACGTCATCCTTCTCGCCTGTCGCGCTCTGAGGTGCAGCGGAGGTGATATGTAGCTTATCGCTCGCATGCCGCGTGACAGGACTCTGTTTACCGACTGCGCTGAGTTGGAGGGCCGTCTCTGCCTGAGAATTTGTGGGAGGCCGGGCAGACGGGGTCGCACATGAGCCCTCACGCTGGTTCAGCAGCGGGACTTCGTTGTTGTCGTCGTCTGCGCTGGAGACATCACGCTCATCCACCAATATGACGGCTATTCGTCGTCGCCGCCGTGCCAGTGCCACCGCTTGGCGCACAGAGTCAGAGCTACTGTCGATACTGATAAGACGGCGGCGGG
Organism: Endotrypanum monterogeii; assembly: GCA_000333855.2. Taxonomy (NCBI): domain Eukaryota; phylum Euglenozoa; class Kinetoplastea; order Trypanosomatida; family Trypanosomatidae; genus Endotrypanum; species Endotrypanum monterogeii. The sequence goes on along the minus strand of CM007346.1, from coordinate 425,225 downwards.
GTGGAGAGATGATGCGATGAGTGGCTGGGGAGAGTGAGGGTGGAGGCAGCGACAGAGTCGAGTTACCCATTTGAGGGGTTTCAAAGTGAACAGAAGGTGTGTATCTGCCTCGGGCCAATGTGGAGGAGGACCGTGGTGCGACGGTGGTGGGGGTTGACCTGTGGGTCACCTGCTTGCTTCCGATACAAAGCTCCTTAAGGGTGCTGCGAGGCTTCGATATCGATGAGGAGGACAGCGGTGACGTGGTCGATGCAGTCATACCTGGTAGAGTAGTTAAGGATAATTCGCGAGAGGAGGGCTCTGAGAACCAGGCTCGAAATCGAGCCCACGCTGCGGTCCCAAAGGATTGAGGCTCGTTTGACTCAGCTGCTGTCTGTCGCACCGCTGCCGTGGCTGGGGTGGGAGGCCCGGGATGTGGTGCTTCAGGGGTGTCTTTGTGACGAGGGCTTTCTGACCAGCCCTCAATCTCGCGTGGTTCACGGGGGCTGGAAAGGCGAACATAGTACCACAGGGGTAGTTCCCAGCTAGATTGACACGCAGGAGGGGAGAAGACGGCGGTGGCGGCAGCTGCAGTGGGTGCTTCGTTGGCATCGAGGATACTATCTAGGAGAAGGTCGTAGCAGTTGCGACACACCCGGCAAAGGTACCAGGTGATGTTCCGTCTCTTGTCCACATTGACCTTGTAGCTTCGACGGCGGTAAGCGTCGTCCTCGTTGATGGATATTTCGGTTGTGCTGTAGGCACTGCCACCGTCGCCACCTCCGGTTGCATAGGGTGCAGTGCCCATGGAGGTGATGCCCCCCACGTTGTGCGTATCCGATGGATCATTCAAAACACTGCCGTCACGAGTCTCTATTCCGCGTTGGTCTCGCTTATCGTTAAGGTGGTACTCCGGTAGACGATGTCGCTGTGGTAGGGAGTCAGAGGCAAACGATGCACATCTGCTGGGAACCCCTCCGAGGAGGCCAGAGCTGTTGCGCAACTGTTGTGACGAGGAGCTCTTTTCGAGGTTGGCGTGAGTCTCGGGTGCATCGAAGGTCTGGGGCGACATAGCACCGGTGGTGGTGACCGTGGCATGAGAGATGACGTGGAGACTTGTGGAGAAGGGACTACCCGACATCTGGCGGTGGTGATGCCCGCTTCGCGTCTCTTGAATGCTGCAACTGTCATGCGATGGGGTCAGAGGTACCTGCTGCTCCTTCGACCCTGTGGATGTCGACTTTGCGGAGGTTTGTGGGCATATTTTGTGTATTATTCTTTCGGTGCCCTCACGGCGCACCTTTGGGGCCGTCGCCGTCCACAGCGGTGCGGGCACTTCAACCTCCACAAATGAAGCAGCGAGCCGCTCGCCACTTGTGCGGCGTGCATGTGAGACTGCGGAAGTGGCTGTTGTGATGCTGTTGTTAATCGTGCTGCACTGGGCATCGTTCTCTGACGGCTCAGAGGTGGATAATACCGCACCACGCAGCGATAAACCGCAATTGAGTAGTGAGGAAACATTGGCTGCGTTGGTAGGTGTCTCGACACTAGGCGGTGGTGACGACACAGGCGGAGACCCTCTTTGCGATCGACGATAGGCGCCACAGGAGCGGAATTTCGATGGCCTGGGTCGAAGCCAGAGACGACTTGTGGTGCATGCGTTGCAGAAAACCCCACCGCAGTGGCGGCAGTGGTGACGACGGCAGCGGATGAGCGAGAAGGCAACCGCGCACGACGTGCACTGCTCCGTCGAGTGATCGTCACACCACTGCCGTGGATGAAGCATGGGGGAGTGAGTGACAAGTAAACAATTTTCTATTATGCGTCTCTCGATACGCCCCCTCAAAAAAAAAAAAAAATTGAGGCGGACAGAGGTGCACAGAAAGGCCTCTTGTAGAAGTAGATAAAAAGAAAAATACGCGAAGATGAAGGGCACAAACAAACAAACAAAAAAAGAATAACGCCGACTGAACAGGCAGACAAACAAAAATGCACAGCAGGTAAGAAGGGGTAACGGTGTTAGTCGTAGAGCACAGCCTCCACTCACCACTGAATCACTAACAGCCACACACAACACACACACACAACAAAAATAATTTATAAAAAAAAAAAACAGGGAAGAAGGGAACTGTGTCACTTTTTCAAACAACAGCGGGGGCCTGGCGGGAGGGAGGGGGGGACAGCAGGAAGGAAACAATGAACACCAAATCAAGAGAGAAAAGCTGGCAGCAACACATGAGCAGATACAGGTATGATTATTTGGTCTGCCTATACACGCCGAGAAGGGTTGCGGGGCACAAACGCACAGTTGTATTGCCGTACCGCTACCGATATTATGATGATGGCAAGACTCAAACAGAAAAAAGAGAAAAAAGGGCACAAATTAACCGAACGCGTGCGTGCGTGCGTGTGTGTGTGTGTACGTGCGTATCGAAAGGAGTCGTATATTTGCTCGAAAAAACAAAAAAAGCAGACAAATGAAGGAGGGGTAGAAGGGGTCGGGGAAAAAGACATATATATATATATAAAGAGCAGGTGTGGTGTTTTTCGTTCGAGATGCAGACAAGACGCCAGATAGCTACTGCAGAAAGAAGAAATGCTGAAAGAAAAAAAAATGAAGTAAGAAGAGAGACTAGAAGAGGGGAAGACAGAAAGAAAGCCCAAGTCAGCTTTGACAGCCGTGGAGGTTCTTGAAAAGACGGAAACACGACCCACTTGGCCGACACACACACACACACACACACAACAAAAAACAAAAAAAACCGAAGTGAAATCAGATCTAAAGGAAATGAGGTAGATAGGGAACAAGCAGAGGCGCGGTGGAGCACGAACGGAAGGAAGGAGTCAGAGCACAATAAGACTTCCAGTAGTACCAGCAGCAGCAGCAGCAGAACCTTGTGCGGAAAAAACAAATGTGTCGTCACCTGAAAGGAGATGATCAGATGGGAGTAGGGAGAGGAGGGGGAGGGGTAACAAAAAATCGTTAATGCACAGAAAGAGGAGGCGACACGCTTCAGATAAAAGGAAAACAGAAAAAAAGGGGAAGCAAGGTCGGCAGTGGGGAGAAGGACGCACCGTTTGTGGTGCTAAACACCACTACCCTTGGGCCTATAGATGCAAAGGGTAATTTTTCCTAGAATCCCTACTAGTTCCTGAATGACAGTGGTAACAACAACAAAAATAACGACAACAGCGGCACCGGCAAAAAAAAAAAAAATACAAAAGGTGGGAAGAATAAAGTTGCTACAAGTCAGTGGAATAGAACACACGTTAAAAGGAAATGGAAAGACGAAGGGGTTAATGACCGTGTGTGTGGGGGGGGGGGGAAGAAGGGAACAAAAGAAAGGCGATATATGAGAATGTAGAGAGCGCAAGATGATCTCGATGAGAACACTACAGCACGTTACAAATCAGCAACCCGGAGAGATCACTCAACGAGCGAATGGAAACAAAAGGAAAAAAATTAGAAAAAAAAGAAGGACAGTGGTGTAGACAAAGAAGAAGCAGGCGAAAGTAAGATAGTCAATCTCTCAGAGAGAATAGATAGAGCAAGACTGAGAGTTGTTGTGTACGGGGTGGGGAGAAGAGAAAAAAAAAGAGATGCTGTGTCTTTTTTTGAGCTACGAGTACCCTCCTTTGCGGTGTTGAAGGGGAAAAAAAATCAAATATCTACAAACGAAAGAACAAAAAAAAAAAATACGGAAGCAATAGTAGCGAGTCAGGTGTGACGAGACTCACCTACACGCGCTTTCAGACTACAGACTAATAAATATCCCACTCACTCATCGTTTCGAATCTATATGTGTCCCTCCGCTCTCTCTTTCTCTCTTTTTTTCTTTCCCAGGACGCGTAGAGGTGTTCAAGACGCAACCAACGTTCGAGAGAAATGAGAATCAGTGCTTCCTTCAAATTTAGATTTGCGTGTTTGTTCACTTGTGTCGAAGTTTGATGCGATATGGATGGAGGCGCGAAGTCGGAGATCTGTGCGATTAACACAAAAGCCAATGGATTGGCAGATGCCCACGTGCACAAGCTGTACACAATCCTTAAAGCAAACGACAAGAAGAACGGTGATGGTGAGGAAGGGGTGGAGAAATATTTCAGCGATTGAGACGAAAAATAAATGATGGGATACTTGACTAATAAAATAAAAAAAAGGGTACACAGACACCGATAAACCTTTCGGGGCTGTGGCCTTTGAAAGAAAAAAAAAAGCTGGGGAAGAAAGATAGACAGAGGTACAAAGGGGAGAGGAGGACGCACTAGGAGCCGTTGGTCAACAAGCGATACTGAAAAGAAAAAAAAAAAAAAGAGGTCGGACGAACGTTTCGGGAAGAGGGAGAAGCAAAAGGAAAACAAAAAGAAGCAGCAGGAAGAGAAAAGGGAAAAGTGCAGAGGGAAAGAAGACGCGAGAAAAAAAACAAAAAAAAAAGCAGCGGCTGGAACTTTACGGCACTTCAGGTGGACAACGTAACAGTGAACAAGAGTGAAATCCAAATATACATATGGCGTTTAAAATGCGCACACCCACACAGAGCGCGAGAGAGAGGCCCACCTGGAAAAGATTTGGATTCTTCCAGTTGCCGTCGCCAGGAGGGCGAAGAGGCAAAGGACAAGGACGGTGAATAGGAAAAGAAAGAGGAGGTAGAGGGAGAAACAAATGCCTCTCTATACCCTCTTTGACAACAGGGGATGATTGAGATTTTTTTTTTTTAAAGGGAAGTCAAGAGAGACAGCACTTCTCTAACACCTCAACCCACCTTGCTCTCTCTCTCGTGTTTCCTGTTGACGTAAATATATATATATATATATATATATATATGTTTATATATATGTATGTAGAAAGAGGCAAAAAAAAAAACAACAACAGCAGAGGAACACAAACACAGATACAGATACAGAAGAACCGGAAAACAACAAAAGCAAGCAGTTAGGAGGAGGAGGGGGAGAGAAAAAAAAGCGTCGGAGAGGTCAACGGGGGAGTGTCGGAGAGGAAGATGAGAAAGGGAAAATAGAGATCAAAAATCGACAGACAAACAAACAAGACCTAGGGAAGGATAACAAATGAACCCAATGATACCGCACACACACACAAAAGGATACACTGTGTGTTCGTACGTATATATATATATATATATATATATATGTTGATTTATATATGTGTTTGTGTGTGTGTGTGTGTGTGTGTGTGAATGAGCAAGTTGGGTAGGCTTGGATCAGGAGTGGATCAGGCATAAAAAAAAAAACAGAAAAAGTGGATAAGACCGAGAATGTACGAGAGAGCAAGAGAAATGGAATGAGGAAGGCAGAGGGCGTGCAAAGGTACAGACTGAAGGCAAGAAGCAGCAGCAGCGGGCAGCGGGGCAAAAAAATGAAAAAAAAATTTCTGGGGGGGAGGGATGAGGGGAGGAGGACAGAAGGTGCGCAGAAAGGCTCTACAATAGACACACGCGTGATCAGGCACAATCCGCAACGAATTCGAGGCGAGATAGTAGAAGCGAAGGGCACAGCGAGGGTGGGGGATATCGATTCACTACGTGGGGTGGGGGGGATGGGGGGGAGGCGGGACAAAGCAAAAAGATGAAACGTCCGTTGGACTTCAGGCAAAGAGGGGGGACAAAGCAAGCACGTAGGAGGGAGGAGGGGGGGGGGAAGGGGGGAGGAGGAGCAGGGGGGGGGAGGAGGGAGGAGGAGGGGGGGGGGAGAAAGAAGTCAAATTGATTCTATTTGCCTCACTGTGAACTCGTTTTCAGGCACACGCCAGCCCGAGAAATCTACTTTCAACTGGAGAACCACAACTCTCTATTGACACGTTCCAAGGTGAGACTGTCGACGACGACGACGTGCGTGTTAATGTATGTCGTCGTCTTTTTTTTTATCGCACGGTTTGCGCGCGTGTAGTAAAAATTAGCGCAGGTGAGATAAGTAGCAGTTTTTTTTGTTTGGAGAGAGAAAAGAACGGCCGGGGTTACAACCCGTGAAGCGATCAGCAATACAATCGAAGCACCCACCCACTCACGAACTGTAAGAAAAGAGAGGGAGGCACAGACGGAAAGATGCGATGGAGAAGAAGACTTGGAAGGCCCCAAGAAACACACCTGCTTGCGTCTATACCTACCTGTCCGCTCTGCAATTTTATGCGACAGATGCCGGGGGGGGAGAACGGGAGAGCCTCGTTTCTTGTCTTTACTTTTTTCGATGAATCCCCTGAGAAGGGCCGGGGAGGGGGAGCCGGCGCACGCTCAAAGGTTGAGAACGGGGAGACAGGATTAGCCCGGAGTGTGCGCGTCGACTTCGTATTTCTCCTTCCTTGCTTGCTCACTGCCTTTCGACACCAGATCGGGATAGGGAAAAAAAAAGGTAGATGGATGTGCTAGCAGCAACTGCACTTCCTCTCTCTGTGATACACGTCCTTCTTTTTTTTGTGTGTGTGTATGCGTGTATTTTTTTTTCTTTTTACGCAGGGGATGTAGGGGGCATTACCTGTGCATATCCGCGTATTGAGAAAGGAGGGAAGACAAGAAAGGGGAGATTAGTGGATGAGTAGACCAGCGGGTCAATGAGTGGGCAGCGGGTCAATGAGTGGGCAGCGGTTCGTCATCGGTGACAAACACCTAGAACAAGAGAAAGGGAAAAAGAACAGCGGGGGAGGGGGAAACTCAGCAGAGATCAAGTGAGTTGTTCATCCCCCTCTACGCCATCTTCCCCTGTAAATACGCAAGCTGCAGCTCAATATGCGCAAGCAAAGTTATTCGGAAAGTGACCAAATGAAATGAACTACTTTTTTTTTAAATGTTTCTCTCCCCCCTTTCCCCTTTGTCGCTTGTTGGCACCCCTGTCGCCGAAGATCGGAAGAACACAGAGGAAACAACAGCAAGAAGACGCGTGGCAAAAAAAAAAAAATGAGACAGCACACCAGAGACCCTACAACAGACAAACACAATGATGGGTGATGCTATTGCCATACACCTCTGGATCGAGGCTGATGCTGCGCCTCAGGGCACAGTGGGGGGGGGGGGGCACTACTTGTCTGGGAAAGAGACTTTCTTTATTCATGGCAGAAGGGAAAAGGGTCCCTCAATAAAGGACCACCACCTGCTACACACATACACACACACCACCTCCTTTCTATTCATGAGATCACCCCGCTCCCACCCCCGCTCACATGGCATCGTTTGATATAGTGTGTCATATTGGGAGTGCGTCACAATTACAAGTGCCCGTGCACACGTCCTCGTTCTGCAAGACAAAAACACGGAATGCATCGTCAAGCGCTCGACCTTTTCTTCTTTTTGCTTTGATGACCCTCTTCCTCCTCGACCTGCATTTGAAGTGTGTGACGATGTGCCCAGAGTGAATTTGGATCCAGGGAATAGGACAGAAGATAGTGCGAGAGATGCATATGCAAGTCCCAGCTTACGCGATCGCTTAGTTAAATGCGGTGGGGACGACAATCAAGTTCAACGGGTACCGTCACACATGAGACGAAGCACCTGCTCATGCCTGGGTAGGCACACAACCACACACACACACACACACACACACACACCCTTAATCACGCTATCAGAGTCTGAGGTCATCGAGCGAATCATCTGAGAAATGACTACTTCGCTGAGCCCTTTTGTTTGAGGCGTTCGCCAAGCGTCAGCTTCTCCGTCCGCGACTTCTTTCGAATAGCGTGAACCTGTTTATCATTTCGCAAGAAAATGTCGGTGTTCTGCTTCGATACCTCAAACATTTTCACTTTCTTCCCGGAAGCATCAGACTTTTCCTTCACAGACGTTGCCGAGCTGCGCTTCGATGCCTTTGCGCTTGCGGCTGCTTGGTGCTCATGTGGAGTGCGTCGCGTCACTCGGCCACTGCTCTGTACTCCGCGTAGATGGTGGCGCGCATCTTCGTTCTCGTCGGTTTCTGTGGCAGTGGCGGCAGCAGGCGAGACATTTTTTTCGTAGTTAGCTGACTCGTCCCCTCCGTCAACGTCAGGGACTAGAGTGAACATATCCGCTTCATAGCGCTCCCGGCGTGCCGAGGCCTTGGCGCGCCGCTCGCTAATGGTTTGAAGCAGCTTCGCGTACTCGGGATTGTGTCGGTCGAGTGCGAAGGAGGAGGCAGCACGACCCGTTATGGGGTCAAAGGCGCGTGAGAATCGTGGATCTGCCTTCGCTGCAGCAAGTGCGGAAGTGCCCTTGGCTTCTCCCGCGGTATCCCCACTGACCTCGGCGTTGTCATCGCCCTCGCCCTCACCGTCTTCCTGAACTCTTCGGAAGCGGCTGATGCGGTCAGACCACCGCTTCGACTGCCTTTCCTTCGCCTTCGAAGCGACATACTTGTTAAAGGCGGCCGGGTTCACTACGGCGTGCAGCTCCCTGTAGAGCCTGTTTTCGATGAAGGCGCCGTGCATGACTGGTCGAACCTTGCCACCCGCGAGGTCACCCGCGGCGATGCCCAGCCCATCCATCTCTTCCTTGGATATGAACGTAAAGTCATCATACACCGTTGTTGCCTCCTTCTCCTCGAGCTCCTCCGTCATCACCTCCAGGAATGAGGCCCAGCGCGGGGCTGAGCCGAGCTGCGGAATGAAATGTACCTGCACACGCGGCACGTCACAGCAGATGGCCACAACACCGCTGTCGTCACTCTCGTATGGCGCCACCATGTTGTGCTGACATTTGAAAAGAGTGAAGTCTGTGATATCCGCCGGGGCATCGATGGTTGTAAAATTGCTGCCATCGTGCTTGTTCCACACCTTCAGCGACCGCGTGTCCGCTGACAGGACAAAGCTAGCCTCGCCGGTCGCGGTGCTCTTGCCATTGAAGAAGTATGTTTTAACGATGGGGAGGCTGTTCATGTGGTCCTTAACGAGAAGCGGCTTTTGCAGGCGGACATCATACAGTAGCACCTCACCACTCTCCAGGCCACAAGTGAAAAGGAGGCCACCCCTTTCTTCCGTAGCGATGTGACGAACCTCACATTGCACATGTACACCAGAGCTGCTGCCAATGCCAGCCACTTGCACACGAGCCACAGCCGCACCCACACGACTATCCCAAGCCTCGATCGCGCCATCGCATCCGGCAGTTAGCACCACACCACTTACCGGTCCGCTCCGCCCGAATACCTCCACATGGTTCACGCCTTCCACACTGCTCGTCTGGTAGCTTTCTGCAAAGGCACCGGTCTCCAGATTGATACGGTAGACTTCCGGCGAGACACCAGTAGACAAGAGCTCTGCTTGAAGCTGATTATACGCAAGGGAGCGCTGCAGGTGCGGCACACGCACCCTGTCCACAATTGCTGAAGTATGGTGCACGGTGATCTGCCGCCCCTCTCCGCGTAGCGCAAACTTTCGGTAGTCCGGCGAGAGGCACACACCAGAGAGAATGTTCATGTCCGCGTTGAAGCTGAACTTCATGCTGAGGTCGTTCACGTCGAAGCACTTGAGGCGGTACGGGTAGTCACCCGCGGCAAACAGATGCGTTCCGTTGGCGCACCGAAAGATGCATCGTGCGCAGTGTGAGAACTCGAGGTCGTGAAGCAGTTCCACACGATTCTCCTGACCGGCAGTGGCCCGCTTGCTCTTGCGGCGCTCGCTGAGCCATTCCGGCAGCGACTTGCCGGCGGTGAGGTTATAAGTCTTTACCGTGTTATGAAGGGAGACCTGCATGTTTGTTGATGAGGTAGAGGGGGGGGGTAAATAAAAGACGCGCACGGATGGCGCGAAAACTTGTACAAGTGGCTGCAGTGTGTCGGAGGAGAAGCGCAGATGGAAAGAAAAGGGGGGAGACGCATGAAGCAGAAGTCAAGGTGAAATAGTCAGCAGAGCAAAGCGAAGAAAGGGTGGCGGTGATGTACACGCTGGCAGACGACGACACATCTGCAAAACACCAAATCCGTGACCCATACCTCGACCCCAAAAGGCTTAGAGCACAGGAAAGGTCTCACGAATAGAGCAGAAGACAAGAGGCAGCCTCCAAATTTAATGCTGACCGAGCCGGAAACGCGGTCGTGTGCGCAAGCGCTTAGGTACATCTGACGATGGTTGAGCATGATATTTGATTGTAGCAGACTAGTTGCCTATCTCTGTTCAGAAACGAGAAATGATTTTGGAAAAAAAACTATGAATACCCCCTCTAATTTCCTATATATATATATATATATATATATATACCTTATGTGTTGTAGTAGAGAGGGGAGGATGGATCTCAAATTCCAGGAGCGTGTTCCACGCAGTACGCTGCCCACTAGTATGACAGGTGAAAAACGAAGGTAGGGTGGTGGGATAGGTCGAAGGGGAGGAGTCCCCTCATGCTATACAATGGGCTGTTGTGCACAGAGAAAGCCCGTAAAGGAAAACAGTCGATGGTTTGGGACTGCGACGGTGTGATGAAGTCTTAGAGTGTCAACGACACTCAAGGGTAAGGAAAGCAGTGAGGAGAGGGGAGAGAAGTAAGCGCAAAGTGTCCAACTGCTGCAGAAGAGAGGGGTGAAGGTGGGGGGGGGGGGGAGGGGGAGGGGGAGGGTCATCTTCCCTACTTGAGCGGGTGGTCAAGTGTGCAGTGATTTCCCTTCCCTTTCTTTTGGCTACGCCACGGCTCCGGAAGCCAAGGAATCCCCCCACCTCACCCCCGCACGCTCGACCACTACAGTTGCAGTATCATCACTACGAGTGTCGCCCGGAGAGGATCATTAACGGTGGTGAGGAAAAGCGAAGGGAGAGACTGGAACAACAAAGCATCGAATTCAGATCTTCTTCAAGTATGCCCCAACTCCTCCCCTTTCCAGGTCCCCTACTTTGTGTGTGTCTGACATTGCTAATACTCGCTTTATGCACCGCTATCAGTTCAACTATTGGTTTGCCCTCGAGCCTCTCCGTAACCACTCTCCCTAGCCTTTTTTTTTTCTCCTTCGTACTTCTCACGCGCTCTGCTGTGTCCTACCTTTCCTTGCACGATATCGTTTCTTACATTAGGATGCACGTCGCTACTAGTTAAGCCAGAACGCTAAGAGGGCTAATATGGAAAAAAAAAATGGAGAGAAGACGAAGCTAGTGAAGATGACATAAAAATAAATAAAACATCCAGACACACACACACACACATACACAAGCGAAACAGAAATCAAAATCCATCCAATTTCATTACTCCCACTGTGTGTTATAATGTGTAAGTGTTGCATGCAGGTGTATGGAAGACACGTCCAGCATCCCCAAAAGAAAAACCGATCCTACCGCTGGGAGCAGCCCTCTCACGCCCAAGATGAGGCTGGTGCTATATCGCTCCTTCCCAACACCACCACTTCTTTCTCCTCTCGTATATATATATATATATATGTGTGTGTGTGTGTGTGTGATTTATAATAATAATGCTCGTGGTAACCTCTCCATCCTCCTCCTCTCGATATGCGTGTTGTCTTGTGTCTCAGAGGAAAAAAAAAACAATTTGAAACCGCACCAAAAACATGGTGTGAGTCGGTCCTTTGGCATCTGTACTTATTATCATTCTTATAGATATATATATGTGTATATACATATATATATATTGTGTGTGTGTGTGTGTGTGTGTGTGTGTGTATATGATTTGAAGATTTCCCTTTTCTTTGTCTCCTCCCTCCCTACCTCTTCCTCCCCAATCGCCGGTACTCGACCTACATGCCTACCCCCTGTGATGTATACATATATGCACATACATATATTGTCAACACACGCACATATGCAGAGCCGGGGCGAAGGTGGCGAGGGGGGGGAGGAAGGAGTGAGAGTAGTGAGCCTCAGTAAGCCGCGATGTGAGGACGTTGGGTTATTGGGGAGGTTTTCTGGGGGGGGGGAGGTAAGGAGGCAATAGGGAAGCCACAATCAATGTTGTACATGCATTCGACTCATTGACACCCGAAAAGAAGCGGGCGAATTATGGGGGAGGAGAAATGAACGGGCAGCGATCGGCATGACTTCCTAGACAGCACAGGCGATGACTAACAAGAACAGGCGAGACGGAAGGAAAAACAGCAACAACAACAAAATCAAATATACCAAAATGAAAATCGATTCTGGAAGGTCGGATTTCAGACGATTGATGCCCCACCGTCACCCTTTTTCCCCTCTCCCCTTTTTTTTCTCATCCTCTCCAATTAAACGACACAGTAGATGCGATAGGGAAAGAGGTACACACAGCGAAACCAAACCTATACAGGGAGGATAGGGCAGTTATGAACATGTTCGAGACGGGGGGTGGGGGGGGGGGGAGGGATAAGAACACTTGCATGTGCGCACATATGGAGAGGGCAGAAACCCTCGTGGACGGGGTCCGCTCACATATGCTTGTTTGACCACCTCTCTCTCCTTTTCATGAAGCCTTAGTCTACATCCTCTGCTTTCGGCTGTCCCTCTGGGGCTGCGTCGCCTTCTGGCTGCTCATGCGCCGCTGCCCCTTCGCTCGGTGGCGCCTCCATGACCCGTTTCTTGTAAAATTCAGACAAAATCGGGTGAGCAACGGCTTCGATCGTCTTCGCCTGCGCCAAGTAGTCTTCCTTGGTCGCCTCTTGATTGCTCTCGAGCCAGTTTGAGGCGACGCTCACGGCAGCCTGGATCTTCTGGCGGTCCTCTAGGCTGACGCCATTCTGTACCTCCGGGTCGTCCAGAGTAGCCCGCATCGAGAAGGTAAAGTTCTCCAGCGTGTTGCGAGCCTCGATGCGCTCGCTGTTCGCTTTGTCCTCGTCCGCGAAACGCTGCGCCTCTTGCACCATCTTCTCGATCTGATCCTTGCTCAGACGGCCCATATCGTTTTGGATTGTGATCGCCTCCTTGCGCCCGCCCGACTCCTCAACAGCGCTCACGAGAAGGATACCGTCCGTGTTCACGTCAAAGGTCACATTGATGCGTGCCTTGCCGCGCGGCATCGGCGGAATGTCCGTCAGCGTGAAGGTGCCGAGACACTGGCACTGCGAGACCAAAGGGCGCTCGCCTTCGTAGACTTTGATCTCGACATTGCGCTGATTATCGGCGTTGTTCGAGTAGGTCTGTGTCTTCTGCACCGGCATCGTTGAGTTGCGCGGGATGAGCACAGACATAACACCCCCGGCTGTCTCCACACCGAGAGAAAGCGGCGTCACATCGAGCAGCAGCAGTCCGTCCGTTTTCGTAGATTGACCACCGGCAAGAATGTGCGCCTGCACGGCTGCGCCGTAGGCGACAGCTTCATCGGGGTTGATGGAGCGGTTTAGCTCCTTGCCGCCGAAGAACTGGGAGACCATCTGCTGCACCTTCGGAATCCGAGTCGATCCACCGACGAGGACGACGTCATGTACATCCTGCGGCTTCATCTCGGCATCCTCCAGCACCTTTTTGACCGGCACCAGGCACCGCTCGAACTGGTCGCGGCACATTTCTTCGAAGCGAGCGCGGGTGATTTTAGAGAAGAGGTCGACACCCTCATAGAGTGCATCGATCTCGATGTTGGCGATTGTGGAGCTCGAGAGTGTTCGCTTCACACGCTCGCACGCCGTGCGCAGACGGCGCGTGGCACGGGCATTACCGCGGCAGTCCTTTCCGCAGCGCATCTTGAGCTCCGTGGCGAAGTAATCCACAAGTCGATTATCAAAGTCCTCGCCACCGAGGTGAGTGTCACCCGCCGTCGCCTTCACCTCGAATACGCCGGATTCGATCGTCAGCAGCGTCACATCGAACGTGCCGCCGCCAAGGTCGAAGATAAGCACATTCTTTTCCCCCTTCTCCCCTTTGCGGTCCATGCCGTACGCGATGGCAGCGGCCGTCGGCTCGTTAATGATACGCATAACGTTGAGACCAGCAATGGTGCCGGCGTCTTTTGTTGCCTGGCGCTGCGAGTCATTAAAATATGCGGGAACAGTGATGACGGCATCCTTCACAGTGGTGCCGAGGTAGGACTCCGCTGTTTCCTTCATCTTCTGAAGCACCATCGCAGAAATCTCCTCTGGGAGAAAAATCTTGCCCTCGCCTTGGTACTGCACCTCGATGACCGGCTTCCCGTTCCGGACGGTCACTTTAAAGGGCCAGTGTTTCATGTCGGACTGCAGGTCGGGGTCGTCGTACTTGCGACCAATCATGCGCTTCGCATCAAACACGGTGTTGTGCGGGTTCATGGCCACCTGGTTCTTCGCCGCATCGCCAATCAGGCGCTCCGTCTCAGTGAAGGCCACATAGGACGGCGTCGTGCGGTTACCCTGATCGTTGGCAATAATATCCACCTGATCGTTCTTGAAGACACCAACGCACGAGTAGGTCGTGCCCAGATCGATGCCGATGGCGTTGGTGGAGGACATGATGTGCGTGTAGAGGAGGGGGAGAGGAAGGAAGAGAGGTGATCAACACAGCCGTCAGTGTAATAGCGAAGATCTCAACTACGCTGCAGAACTTTATATATATATGTGTGTGTGTATATGTCTTACACCGTGATGGGGAAAAAAAAAACGAAGTGGCCCGTGCACGTGGGTTCGTACTGTTGACCACAACCACAGGAGCTGCGTCGCAGTCGCGAAAAAGGTGGAGGCAAATAGTCTGCAGGGATCTCGAGCGAAAAAAAAAAATACGAACACCGAACGATCAAGTTAGAGTGACTAAAGAACAACAACAAAAGAAAAACAGCACACAGTGAGAACGACGAGACTTCACAGGTGGTGAGGGAACAATCTTTTTTACACATATACATATATGTGTGTGTGTGTATAACGATATAGGAGAAAGGGAATGATAGGTGAGTGAAGATTATTGTTGTGGGAGCAACAGTATCAAACAATAGCAATCCAGAATCACGACTGAGAAAGATAAAGCCTCTCCCCTGAGGCTGCCGCCACAGAAGGAGAAGCAGCAGCAACAGCGGTCGCACCCGCTACGTATTATTTTGGCAGAGGTTTACTTTATCAACAACATAGAAACATACAGAGTGGGTGCCCGGGGTCAGATGGAAACCCGATGTGCGTAAGTATTAATTCCCTTTCTTAAGATGCACACACACATATAATATATTTATGTATATGTATAAGCGACGGCGCAGCACATTATTCTAAAAAGAGAGTCCCGTAGAGTGTCTGTGCCCCACATTCCCTCATCCAGGCGTCAGTTGGTGAGGCCATCACAGCTGTCCCGCCGGCGGCGACGCACGCGCCAACCCAACTTGCGCCTCGGAACTCGATACGGTGAATAGCCTCACGGTCTACAGAGATGCACAACGGGGTCTTTCTACAACCAGCCAGGTTCGTGCACACCTGGCGCACTTCTTCAATGGGAGTGACCTCAAACGGGAGATCCGCGAAAGCGTAAGACGCATCCGCATTTTTCAGTGTGTGTCTTCTGTCGACGATCATCATCGCCGCAGCACAGCAGGCGCGAAGATGGAGTCGCAAGGCTCGTGCAGCCGCCGGCGTATATCTCTGTTGCAACCGCGATGCGCCATCCACCTCAGTCAAGACATCTTCACCATCCGCTGATTCGTGCAGCCAACTGAAGAGCCACGCTGCCACTGAACAATGTCCGGAGGAAGGGAGCGCATCCCCACAGACAGGAAGATGCAGCACTGAAGACACGTAAACTGTGGTGCAGGTGTTGTCACCGCTGCTTACCCTAGTGCCGAGGAGACTCGAGTCGAGCAACACAGTCAGCGCCTCGGATGCACCTCGACAGACGCTCAAGCAGACCAGCCACAGGAGGTCATGATACAGATCCGCATCCATCACCAGCGAGAATGAAGTAGACGTCAGGCTGCCTCGGAGGGCCCGAGGCTTTGGACTCTGGGATGAGAACAGGTGCGCACAGCATCGAAGCCGTGGATGTTCTGGAGGTGTCACGGCTGCAGATGAGGCGAGAACGTCGGTGCCTCCCTCCGTCTTCTCTCCTGGCTCGACTACTGCACATCCTATTTGCACGCTGCCGCAAAGGTGTCCACCACCAACCTCTATGATACGTTCAGTCGCACACACACGCGAAACCGTTCGGGGGTCTCCCGCATCCACTGCGCTAGTCTCAAGCGGGCGCGGTGCCTCCGCTGGATCCGCTTGTGCGGTGAGGGTGCAAAAAAAAAGAATAAATCCGTGCCCTTCGAAAAGGCGGCCACTCAGCGGGCGAGGGGCGGCAGCAGTCGTCCTCACGTCGCCGCTGACCGCACTGCGGCTGGTTGCCCGCCCACGGCATTGACGTTGTCTGCGACTCTGCTGTACCAACGAGCGTTGCATAGGCCAGACGCTACCGCTTTGTAGTGAGTCCCCGGACGCCGGCGCACACGGCAACATCTCCTCAGTCCACTCGTAAGTAGGCAAAGCCTCGCGCAGACGTCTTACGCACAACACCAGTGCCGTTTCCGGCGCGGCATCCGTGGCACGGATCTGCTGCTGCTCTGGTGGCCAGGGTGGCATAGTGCTCCACCGACCGTCATGCAAACTGGGGGAGCTGTGACTGTCCACCTGGCAAGCACCGTCGAGCACGGCAGCGGCGCACTCCAAGAATCCTGGCCGTGCTACCCAGCAGCCAGCCACCACCGCCACAAGGACGCTTTCGCGAAGGTTTATTTCGTGCGTCACCACGACATCCGCCTCCTCACAGCGGCCTACAAAACATAGAGGCAGTGCCAACTGCGAGGTGGGGGGAAGCGTGGAAGAGCGAGAGACGACGTCGACGCTACCGCGGCGCTGCATCAGAACTTTCAGAGACTCCTCGCATCGACGTATACGCGCATCTCGGTGAGGCACATCGTGGAGTACATAGATACGCAACTCATCAGATGGCCAAACTTTTCTTGTCGGTTGCGGTGCAGAGATAGCAGTCGAGCCAGTGGGGGGAACACTCGTCCCCGTGTGCAGAGATGAAGGTGCTGGTGTCGGAGAGCGTGAGGGGCGACGTGACAGATGCAGCGGCATGTGCCGGGACCACGGAGAATGAGCTCGCTGGAGACCGTTGATGTGCGCAGATGGCGTTCCGCATCGATGCTCATCCCTCGAGAAGTCCACTACACAATTCGCCACCGCATCCGCATCCACCGCCATCCTGATCGACAGGGGTGATATACACGAATATGGAAAGGATAGCTGTGGCGCATTACATGACGTCTGGCGAGCCTGCAAAGCCTCCTGCACTAACGGTGTTGCTGTCACTGCTCCTGTGAGAGGCCTGGAAGGAGGAGGAGAGCAGCGACCACTGTCCAAAGCATGGGGTGCAGGAGACAGTGCCTTCTCACCTTTCTTGCGTTGTGTCCCTTCGCGATCGTTGGCTGGGATGGGGCTGGAAATGACATTAGAGTGGTGCACAAAAGCGGTGGTCTCAGCGACCACCCCTGGAGTCGACTCGTATACAAAGGGTGTTGCCTCGATACAGGAGGCAGGCACCAGCACATCCCTGGGTACGGGCTCTACATCAGCGAGCTCCACCACCGCGGCAACATGATGCTGCCGATCTTGCGAATCGGGAATAATATCATGCATCCACGAAAACTCTGCCGATGCAGTGTGACCGCCTTCCTCCTCCGCCTCACAGATACATGCCGTGACTTGGGCTTGTGGCGAGGGCCTACTGGCCGCACCACTCGACTTCTCCACCTCTTCGCCCTCGTCGAGGTCGCCCGGTGTCTGGCAAACCCACACTCTCTCCGCATAGTCACTACTGTGTCGCTGTCGACCCAGGGCACAGGGCCCTTTTTCGACACCAGCGGCTTCTTCCGCCGGGTTGCCGTCACGACTCAGCTCGGTGCTTCCACCAATAAGGTTTGGTAGGGTGAGGCGCTGTGGGGGCGCCGCGTCGGCCTCTATCGACGTGGTCTGCACATCCAGAAGTGCTGCGTGTACCTTCTCTGCTTGCGAGCCGACTGTTGCCCAATTCACAGCGACACTGCCCTCCTCCGCTCGGCGGCGCTGCAGGTCCGGGCTGGCAGGAGCTGACCTCTCGTCTTCGGAAGTGTGAGCCTTCACGACAGCAGAGGTACCGTGAAGTGCACGACACCGCGAGGGTAGAAGAACATCAGAGTCGCCCACCGCCGCGTCTACCGACTTGGCTGCTGACATCTGCGGGGATGTACCACTGGGTGACACTGCGATAACGACTGCGTGCCCGGTCGAGGAGGGTTCTCGGAATTTCCCGCCCTCGCCCGTGACCTCGCAGGGCGGGGACGATGCTGAAGCCAAGGGGACAACCTCCTCTGGCGGGCCCGACGGCGAGCGGCTGTGCGGCTGAAGCAAGGTCTGTAGCATGCTAGGGTGTTCGGCATTCCATTCAACGAACGCTGCGGTCGAGCGCTCACGTTTGCGGCGAGCCGACGAGGGCAACGGAGTTGATCCTGGCGAGAAGAAGTTGAAGAGATGACTGAGGTGCTCCACGTAGGCATCGGCGTCCTGCTGCTCGAGTTGCGAGCGTGTGTTGTGCTGCGATGCAGAGAGTGATGAGTGGCGTCGGCGATGATGATGCTGGCTTCCATGACCACCGACCGAAGGAGTGCCGGCGCTGCGAGCACACAAGTCCATCGACTGCGAACCCGAACCAGGTCGGCATGGCGTTCGCGAGCCAGGCGGTGGGGGCACCGGTGAGGAGAGCAGCTTTGGCGGTGAAGACTGCGGGCGGTGCTGAGCAACGTTGACTGACGATTGCCCTTCCCTCAGGGGTGGCGTGCAGGCGTCTAGAGCGCAGCCATTCCACTCATGTGACGCAACAGGGACGTGGCGCCCGACCGGAGTGCGGCACTCGTCGTGCTCCCTCGACTCTGATTTGTGTTTGTTAGGCAGTGAGACACAGTCTATCGGCCGGGGCGGCGACGGCGACGGTGTGTGTGGTGCCACCACCTTCGACACGCCACGTGGTGGGGTGCTCATTCGCTTCGGGTGACGCTCGATGCGCGACGCAAGGCGAGTTGACTGTCGCATCACTGCACTTGACGGTGGCAGGTCGGCTGGAGGAGTCCCAGCTATATGACCCCTGTGCCTATTGAGACGACAGTGTTCTGCTGTTTGTTGTGGCGGCAGCTTTCTCTGAGCGTGTGCCGCTCGTTGGCGCCTCTTTGTCTGGGCGTCCTGGGCGGAGACTAACGCGACCCTCTGCCTCTCCGCCTGCACGAGCTGAAGCAGGTCTGACGGTGGCGTGTACACCGACTCCTCGACAAAGGCACCCCATTCCACGCATGCCGCCAACCACTCGATTCCGACGAGCGAGACCGTGTCGTTCGCAGCGCAGCGCACGATGGACTCGATATCCTCCATCGGCCAGTACGCCAAAGGCTCACCGCTTACACCGCCACTGACGACGACAGTGTCCTTGTCCCCCACGCCGATGGAGAACGCATCAGAAAGAGTGCCAGAGACAATACCAGCTACATCTACCACCAAAACGTGCGTGACAGCAGACGCAGAAAATGTTTCGGCAACATGGCCGCCCAAGGCCTCTGCTGCATTTCGAAACCCAAGAAGCAATACGCGAAGCAGCGGCACCAGGGAAGGGTCCGGCATCAGACAGTGTTCGACGGCGGTGGCCGCCGTCTTCGCCGCTGGAGAAGCCGTGGAAACGCGCGACCAGCACCGCTCGCCTTGCCTGACGGATGGGGTGGGAAGCTTCCATAGGGGCGATATGCACACACCAACCGAGTCAGTCTTACTGTACCGCCGCTCCAGCACCCAACTGGAGAGAGCCGGTCGGCATCGCGCTGGTGTGATCTGCTCTGTGCGGCCATTCGCAACACCCACCGCCCCGATACTCTTGCCTTTGGGCGCAGCACCTCTAGCAAAACCTGGGCCTGGAGCACAGTCTGTGTCCTGCGCAGTGACCTCCTGCGAAGCTGCGCAACCCTTGATTCCTCTCCCTCGAGACTTTACCTGGTGGTTAAAAAGACGTATGTCCGGTGCACTAGGGATAGAGGTGTGAAACAGAAAGCAACTGTTTGGATGGAGACAGTAGCCAGCAGCGAGGCACGAAAGGATGTAGTCCATCGTCACGGCAGGAATACGGTGGAGGACGTGAAGGTGATTGTGTGGCGACGCAGTCTCCTCTCTTGCACGACACTTCTTGTTTCCATGTGTTGTATTAGAGGCACTCGCCGTTCCGTCCTCGGCGACGGTGGCGCGCTGAAAGCTGTGCGGGAGGAGACACAGTGCCGGGGCCTGCTGACAAAGTATCGACACCCTCTGCAGCTTTGCCGTGAGACGGGCTATCTCCGCCATGTTCTCTGTGGTACCGGGACCTCCATGCGTCGCCCCAGTACACTCTGAATTGACACGGGAGTCAGCCTGGTCGCTGGTCTCGTATGCCCCCTCGAGGCTCCGCAAAGCACGCATCAACTTTTGTCGAATCTTTGTGTACTCTGCGATGCGACACACCGTAGGAGCCGAGTCCCTCGCCTGCGCATCCGGATGCACGATATTACTTGTCGGCGTGGAGGCGACGAGGGGACGCTGCCGCAACGCCACTTTCCAGTCGTCTGCTGGCCTCTTATCGACGCGGCCGCCACCATACCGTATGAGACCACGCACTACTGCCCAGTCCACACGTGCGTAATCGTCCTCAGTACAGCAAAAATCGCACGCCGCGAGTATTGTTGAGCGTTTCTGGCGGCTATCTTCGCCGACATCACAACTCTCTCGCGCCTGGTCGCCGTCTCCGTCCTCGGGAACACGTAGGAGGGCGACGAGATGATTAAAGCGACGCTCTGCCGCCGCCAAGGCTGCTGCGAATGAGTGATCCGCATTAGTCTCGTTGGGAGTCGTCGCCAGGAGACGTCGCCGATGACCAGAAAACGATTCGGCTGTTGCTGTTGTAGCTGAAGGGCTAAGATCCGAAGGCACCGAAACTGTAGAGAAAGTCATCGCTGCTTTTCGACAGTCTTTCTCCTCCGGTTCGTTGTCTGTCTGCATTTTCCCGACTGCATCTTTGGTGAGTAGTGGCGGGCTGCCCGGAGCTGGATGATTTGAGCCGTCACTCAGAACTTGATGCGCAACGTGGTGCGTCTGACGGATTTTCGTCTGCCTCTGTGCATCCGACCTTGCCAGTGCACCTTCTTGCTCCATATTGTTAAACTTCTCTGCGCTTACGTGCGCGGTGCTGTTTGTCCACTGTGCGCTCCAGGCCCGCCGGAGGCGAATGTAGTAGCTGGGGCTTGCTGTGCTCGGCAGTCGATCTACCGGGACCGGTGGAAGCGGACAAAACAAAGGCGGTGCCGACGATGCTTCATTCGCGTCAGCAAGTCGCTCCGCAAGCAGCTCGGTGAGGTTTTCTGGTGGTGAGGTGGCTGCCGACCAGCGCGTGTCAACAGAACTGTCCTCGCCATCTAGCGGCGGTCTGTCCGCGGCACCCTTGTGTGTAGTTGTCGATTCTTTTTGTTGTTTGGTTGCTTCACAGGCTTTTCGTGCTTCCTTCGCTGCATCCTCTAGCCACTTAAGTGGTACAATACGACTGAGTGGAATACCGTACGTATCTGCCAAAGTCCACGCCACCACGGCATCCATCTCCCAGTACCGTAGAGTGATTGCCACACCATTGTGACCGCGCTCGCTGCGAATTCGAGCAGGCAAAGCGCGACGAACGCCTGCGGGCCGCTGTTTTGCGTTTTCCCCGATGCCGCCCCGGGCGACTTCGGCATCAGTGGGGGAGCGCACGGTGTACCGTTTCCCAGTGAGTACACGGCTCCCAAGAACAACAAGATCTGTGGTGGGTGTCAGCACAGGAGAGCGCAGCAGCCGGCACTGTTCGGAAAAACGCGCAGTCTTGCGCAGCTCCGACTCGGTGCAGCCGAGCACACATATGGTTAGGTAAGGTGGACACATAGCGACTAGAGGCACAGATGGACGTACTGTTGCGACTCGCGGCGCTGTTGCTTTACTGGGGTCAGTATGCTGAACGAATTTCGGATGCAACTCGTCCGCCTCGGCGCAGGACTCAACCAGCACCTGCGACGCAGCTAGGAGTTCCCCTCCGCCAAGCCTCCTTTGCTGCTGTTCGGCTACTGTGGGGGCAGCGAATTCCCCAAAAAGGTGAGTAGGCCCTGCTTCCCGCGAAGTTGACATCGCTCCCCGCGTAGACAGCTGCGGCGGCATACGTAGTGAGCTCTGGTGCATCGCATAATAGTCCGCAATTGGGTGCCTGAGCCCTGAGGCCACCGTATCGTTGCACAGTGAAGGGGAAGGCACATCTGTGGTGCGGTCTGGCGGGTGCGGTGTCGTCGCCCCTCTATGCAGTAACGCGGTCGTCGTCAATCGAGGCGATTCTTCGATGACGGCAATGTCGGCACTGTCCCCTCCGATAGTTGCCAGCACCTCGGGGCCACTATGGTCACCTTGGGGTGCGATATGCGAGGTAACCCCAGTGCCAGTGGTCGCGCTGAAGTAGTCCGGGGAGAAGACGTGCAGCGTCGAAGGGCCGGCCGCCCCAGTATTGCCGAGGTCTTCCACGTCTGCTGTATTCAATGTCAGTTTATCAAGAGGGACCTGCGAGGCTGGCAGGAGTGTGGTCGCGGCAGGCGTGTTAGCTATGGACTGTCGGGCAGCACGGGTACTGTAAGCCGTGTCGGTGACGTCTACAGCGGCCCCCGCGTGTTCAGACCGCCATCCCTCTTCCAATGTCGATACTAGCGCACAGCTCACGAAATCTTCCCACGCGTCCGGGTCAGACACCGTTGATGTGTCGTCCATGCATGAGGATGAGGAGGACTGTACAAAGCTGCTCTGCATCTGGTGAGCACCATCGGGGAAGGACGAGATGAGCCCGCTGTCCACACCACCCTTTTCCGCCGCGCCTACATTGCGCTGAAGATCGTCGTCGGTTCTCAGGACGTCACCCCCGTCGATGAGAGCAGCAAGAATACGCGTCCACTCAGCGCTCCCTCCTGCCGGTGTACCCACACGGCATACATCTATCAGCTCCTCGAAGCCGACACCGCTGAGGGCATCTGTATACTTACGTGTTTTCTCCACCTCGTCCTTGTCGCCTAGCTGGTACGCCCTCCAGCTCGATGTCTGCGGCAATGCTTCTGTTCTCGGCATCCACGTTGGCGGCGGTAGGCGGTCTAGACGTAGCATGGCGAACAATTTCGTGTAGTCTACCACTGGGACATCAAGCTCGAGCGCGAACCGCAGTTTATCGGTCAGCCACGCTGTACATGGCGCTTTGCTACATGCGCTCGATGTCGTTGTTCGTAAAGCCGAGCGCTTCGTCAACTCTGCGTCAGTCTGCTGAGCCTTTGCGTGACTGAGGTGTTGGTTGCGGCGTCTTCGCTCCGCATAATTAGTTTGATTAGTGTGGAGAAGTCCCTGGAGCTCTTGCACACACTCCGCCCGAGTCAACAGCACATCACACCGGTACGTCAGGGAAGACTCTACAACCGCACCATGCGCGGTACAAATGCTTTCTATGGTCGTCCTCTCTGACGTCGACAGTGCGGTCGTTGAAAAAACGTATCCGTGTAGCCATGGTACAGCGTACTTGCTATAGGGAGTGACTGAGTCAGCCGTGTGGATGCCACTGACACCGCCGAGGGCTTCCACCCTCGGGCAACCCACCTCAACCCAATTAGGCAACACCACTGGTATTCCTTGGCGAGCAGCGAGAAGTCGCTTCTTCGTGAACCCGCGACGTGCCACCAATACAGTTGTGGATTCCGTCAGAGTCGATTCCACCCGTACCCCCGGTACGCCCGAGGCCAGTTTCTTGTAGAAGAAAATTGAGCTGAGATCAGGAGTCGCATCAGCACCAGCGGTGTGCGCAACAGGGTGGCCGTGCACGTTGCCGCCATCGTAATCGCTCGCTCGCCATACATCGTCGTCACGGAAACCCGTAAAAGAGATGGAGCACGTGAGGCCTGCACACTCTTCAGCATCGCCGTGACAGTGTCTGTGTGCCGCGCAAGCCATTAGTGCATCTTTTCCGCCACTTTTATTTTCTCTATAAATATTCTCCGCACTGTCGATGTTGTGCCGCGGTGCCGCTTCATCTGCACGACTTCGTTTCCGGGTTTCCGGGTTTGGCCGCACGACGCCGATGATGTTTGTAAGCGACGGCAGAGACAGTTTGTGATCAGCCATTATATATATATATATATATATATATATATATATATATCTG
>CM007346.1:368087-400739 GCA_000333855.2 Endotrypanum monterogeii | reverse complement strand
ATATATATATATATATATATATATATATATATATATCTGCAAAGAGGTATAAAACGCGTGCGTAGTCGCTGCTATGAGTTCAATCGAATGCTTTTCTGTGTCTGTGTGTGTGTGTGTGCGTACGCTGTGTTTCCTGTGTTCCACCTACCTCTAAAAAAGTAGGAAGTACTCCTTCATTTGGAAAGACACAAAGGGGTTGTCGGATTGAAGCGCGCGCGTTGAGCACAGGTATGCGTTGGTGCTAATGTATGTCAGGGAGTGGGGGCTGCGATGAGGGAAGTGGTTGAGATACAAGAGAAAGTTAACTCAAAGTTGGGTGAGGAGCCGCGTTACCCGCCTTGTTTCGGGGATCTTCAAAAGCATAGACGAATATATATATATATATATATATATATATGTGTGTGTGTGTGTGTGTGGTGAGGGTGAAAAGGAGAGGAGCGAGACAACAGCAGATGGACGATTCCAGCCTTCCGAATGGCATTTTGTCGAGAAGATGATGTGGAGGCTATATTTACACACACACACGCCTTTCTCTTCCCCTCCTCCCCTCTCCCTCGTACAACTGCATACCGCATTTCGGCTATGTATCCCTACTTTCCTTTCTTCTTTGATACACCCCCTCCCCCCTACCCCCCCCCACCCCCACACACACACGCAAAAAAAAAAAAAAATGGCCCCTCGGACACACAGCCCGTGTTTTGGTATGGAGTATTCGGGGACGTATGTAGATATGCGAGTGCCCACCCAAGAGGTGGTAGACATTAAGTCGTCTTGGGGAGGAGTCTGACTTGCAGGTCTGGTGCCCTGCACTGATATGGATTAATAGGGAGAAGCGCCAGAGCATGCTTATCGTCTCCCAATTTGATCGGCGTCTGTGCACGTGGTGAGAATGCCAAGCAGGAAAAAAGTCGAGGTGAAAATACTTTTAAAAGATTGACGGAGATGTGCTACCTTTACCAATATCAGACTCGATCTACTTACATATATATATATATATATATATATATATATGCTCATAAATATATACATACTCACAGCTTCACATCAAGAATGGGCTGCGGATGAGGGAGTTGAGATGACCAACGCTTTCGCCAGTCACGGGGACACCTGACGCCTCACGCCAACATCGTTGAACACAAGCGTGCTAAGCACAACTGCATCCCTTAGCACAGTAGTCGAAAAAAATAAAACGGTTTGGGGGAAGAGGGAGAGGGAGAAAGCAAAATCAATTAGGCGCTCGTTTCTGCAGTATAGGTCACTCTCCACCAGCTTTGAGGTGAGCGGCAGCCCCTCCCCACCCCCGCGTCCCCGGGCTTCCCCCGCCACCATTACTACTACATGTGCATCTACCAGGGTGACATCGGCGAGCATCCACAATACACGCCCTGTCACAACATGCGCGGCCTCCTCGTACCCGCGCCTATCTCAATCCCATACCCCCGCCCCATCTTCACGCGGAACCGGGAACGAAAATGTCGTCCTTATCATCGCCATTGTTGCCTGTCACACCCTCAGCGGCACCGTCGGACCCCCTGACCTCGACACACTGATTGGAACTCAAGACACGATGCTGCTGACTGAGAGCTGGTGACAACGAGCCTGGGGCCTCTCTGGGGGGTTTGTTCTCGTTGAAGACGGCAATCTGCATGGCTTCAGGAGCAATATCAGCAGCGAAGTCATCACCCTCAGATATATGAACACCACTCGCCACGACCGTTGTCCTCGTCACAGCTGGGCACACACAGGATAAGCTCCCCCGATGATTGAAGTCAGCAGCGTCGTCCTCACTTTCAGAACTGGTGGAAGATGAGTCCCGTTGCGAAGGGGTTGGACCGCCATTCCGCGGCTGAGGTGTTCTGTCTTCACGACGACCGGTGCCGTTATGGCTGCCATGGCCACCTGTGTCCACCGCCTCCGAAAGCGCTGTCACAGTAGTGATGGCGTTGATGTAGTCTGCGTGCGAAGGATGTGCGGAGCCAGTGCGTTGATGGCGCGATATGAGGCGACGGAAATCCTCCAGGCGCTTCTTTTCGGCCGAGTGCTTTTCTTCCTGGATTGCGCGCCGCTCCTTCTCTTCTCCGTCGCCACCGCCAATGGCCCACGCCGTCACGATGCGGCGCTCTTCCTCGAATACCGGACGGTCGTCCAGATGAAGTAACCTCTTACACCGAGAGAGGACGCGCTTGCGGTAGCGTGGGAGAGACCTAACGAGCGGGTTGCCAGAGAGCTTGAGCGACTGCAAACGAGGGAGACGCTCAAGGATCAGCAGCAGTGCCTCGCCGTCCGAGATCTGATTGTGGCTGAGGTCCAGCACCGCCAGCGAATGAAAGCAGAGGAGACCGAGACAGTCCTCGAAGCTTTCCAAGCGGTTGCCAGCGAGGTTGAGACTGCGCAGAGAGCTGCATGGGTTGCGGTACTCGGGCGCCGGCGGCGGTGGCATCCTGGGGAGCGGTGGTAAGGAGCCAGGCTGGCGCGGTTCTCCCTGCGCCTCCTCCCTCTCCGGCAGCGGGCTGTGCTCGCAGAAGACTGCAAAAATATCGGCGGTATGGCTATACCTCTCCAGCTGCAGAGCACGCTGCCGCTTGGCATCATCAGACGAATCCACCACAATAACATCTGCTGAGGGTGTTGTTCGGTCTATGCTGTGAGGGTCGTTGGTCCACTGCTGACGCAACTGTTCCTGCTCGCGCAGCAAGCTCTTAGATGGTGAGCGGCGTACATCGTGGGTAAGGGACTCTGTTGGGTGCCCAGTGTTCGCCGCCTCGGTGGCACGATGCCGGCGGACCGCAGCGTCGTAGTGAGGGCAGTGCGGTTCTACAGTGCAGAAGAAGTTCCCTGAGAGGTTTACCGTGTCAAGTCGCTCAAACCGCGAGAGGTCCGGCATGACTCGCAAGATATTATTGTGCAGGAATAACTGACGAACCGTGGGGTAGAGAGAGCTGAAGGCGTCACGGTCCTCTGGGGGCACGTCGGACGCCAAGGGAAGCAAGGTTTCCCTCTTCTTCATCGTGTCTTCATTAGGGTCAACGTGCTGCACCGGCGACCCTGGAGCAGCGGAGGCCTCGAATTTCTCCTCTTCTTCTTTGACGGCAAACGGGTCCACTCGCACTGGTGGGCGCACCTGCGTGTAGCCCTCGCCACACGGAAAAGCTGAGAACCCGTTCGCCTCGAGCCAGAGCACCTTCACATCTGTGTAAGGCTCGAAGGCAGTGGGTGCGATGCTGTCATAGCCACGATTGTGCAGGTACAACTTCTCGTTGCAGATGGGGTTTCGATAGAACCCCTGCTTGATGCACTCACGAATGATGCAGTCCGTAGTGAGCTGATTTTCACTGCGGTGATTTGCACCACCATGTGTCGTGACTAAAGACCCGCTTCTGTCTGACGCCGCCGTCGAGGTGACGTCGTTAGTGCTGTTAATGTCAATGGACGACATCACCACAATCACAGGAAAGGGAAGAGCGAAACGATAGAAAAGAAGTGTGTCTGCGTAAGCACGAAAGAAGACGCAAATTCAGATATCGAAAAGGTGTGTGTGTGTGTGTGTGTGTGTGTAGGTGGGGGGGGGCACACGTCAGTCGCCAAAGTATGGTACCTCTGGAAGCGTGGCTGGGCTCCACTAAAGTAGCGGATGAGAGATTAGGGGGAGGCAGGAAAATAAGTGTGTGTGTGTGTGTGTGTGTGTGTGTGTGTATGGGGGAGGGGTGAAAACAGTGAGACACGACAGGTCTAGTAAAAAAACAACGCCACATACATGCGATAAAAGAGAGAATAAAAGGGTGATGTAACGAGGAAAGGTTGGAGGAGGTGGAGGGCCTGTGTGGTGGCGGCACCAGAAACAGTGGAACCACCACGAGGGCAACAACACGGGCGTTTCAGGAGCGAGCGTGTTTGTGTGTCTGGAGGGGGGAGGGGGGGGGAGCTTCTACAAAAACACCTTGTAAGGGTGGCACCACCAAGCTGGAGAGACCCGCTGATATAAGCCCCTGAGGTGAGGTCAGACACGGCACACGCAGAGAGGAGCGAAACGGTTAACCGGACACGGTTGTGCACACGCCATGGTGCAAAACATAAAAAACATTGTCTTATAACTTTCTCTCTCATTCGTCCTTTCCATCGGAGGGATCAGCAGAGTCAGCCTCGGGACCGATAATGATTCCGGGCAGGAGGGCACTGAAAATCTGTGAGGCAAGGGCGATGGGATGAGAAGGCAAGCACACTCGGCACTAGCAACACCATTAATTTCGAAGCCTCGTGGAGAGCTTCACTGCTTTCTAATCGACGAGAAGAGGGCGCGTCAAGCTACTTCGGAACTGTACCAGCAGAGGTGTAACTCAGCATCGCCCTCGACGCCCATATGGGCACGGAGGTGCTGAATCACATCAAGCTGCTCTGCCGTCAGTAGAGCGCGCGAAAACCCATCCGAAGTACTGAACTCATTCATCTCGCTGCTGTCTCCTCCACTCGCTCGCTTTGCAAGGGCCTGCACAGAGGCGAAGTAGTCGAAGCAGGCTTGGAGGTTGGCGCGCAGGTGGTCCGACCTGTGACTGCGCACCAGCGTGCAGTAACCTTGGGCGAGTCCCCACATGAGTATCAAGTCCACCACCGAGTACGAGCTGGACGCCTCCGGTGATGCCGTTGGTGCTGACGGTGACGCCTGATATTTATTCCTTTGATCCAGGAAGTAGCGAGCGTGCACTTCAAGGAGACGGGGGTGCTGCAAGAGGCGTGCGTCCCCTTTGCCGAGGGGTGAGTACTGCTGCAGGATCATACCATGGCGCCCGCGACAGTACCTATCGACGTCTTGCTGAATGCAGAGAGGATGAAGCTCGATTTGATTGAGGATGGGGAGCAAATATGGCTGTGAGGTAGAGGAAGGCAATGGAGACGACGACGAGTCCCCACATATACTGCGGACATTACCTGAGACGGCACCCTCTTCTTTGTGCTTTCTTTCGCTGAAGGTGTGGTGCCCTGCCCCACCGAGAACAGCCGCATCACCCTCGCCTTCACCCTCGTCATCGCTAAAGCAGTTCAGGTCTTTGAAGTGTCTCGGTAGAAAATTTGACACGCCGCAGTATCGTATTTTTCCTTCCGCCTGCAGCTCATGCATCACTCGCCAGCATCGCGCACGAGCAGCGTGCTGACCTGCTGCGTCCTGTGATTTTATTCCGCTGCACCCAGGCCAGTGCATGAGCACACAATCAGCGTATTCGATGCGAAGTTTTCGAAGACTGTCGACGATTCCCTGCCGCACTGCAGCGTCAGAGCCCATGTTTTGCATTGCGATTTTGACAACAATGAATAGGTCCGCGCGTGGCACGCCACTACTGGCGATGCCTTCACCGACGAGCTCTTCGTTCCGGTACACTGCGGCGGTGTCGACAAGACGGTAACCCATTTGAAGAGCCGAACGGACCGCGTTCACGCAGGCGTCCCCGCGAAGCTCATAGGTGCCTATGCCGATGGGTGGAACACCAAATGACAAGACCGGAGGCGCAACCACCTCAGCAGCCGTTTTCGTGGTCATTGTCGCTGTTCTCATGCTTGCTGGTAAATATTCGAGGGTGCAGAGGGAGCGAGGAAAGACTGACATGGAAGGGAACGATGAATGGGGGAAGGGGTGGGGGTGGGGGAGGGGGGAGAGTGAGAACCACTGATGTAAGGAGAAGAGCGGATCTCACGACAACTGTGCGGTTCACTTCTTACACCGCTCCCCCTGCCTTCGCTTCCATCCTCTTCGGTAGCTCTTCTTTTTTTTTTCGCTTTTCTGGCTCTCACACGTGTCGGTTACGTCGCTTAAGAAGAAAACAGCTGATGCGCAGGCACACACCAAAACACTGGGAAGGTGTGTGTGTGTGTGTGTGTGTGATAAAAAGCACGCCGACAAAAAGAGATGTGTGAAGCAAGCAACGAAGAGGAGGACAAGGGAGCTTATGAATGAATACTGAGACTGAATATCGCTGTGCAAGCCTGACACGCTTCTGTGAATACGCACTACCTTGACCAACTTCATCTCTGATTGTCAAAAAAAAAAAAGGAGGAAGGAAAAAGGTGCGCCTATCAGCCCCCCTCCCTCTCCTCTGCCCTTACGCCACAATTTTGTGAAATGTACTAGAACACAAAATAAATGAGAAGAAGTGTCACTACTGCTCACTCTTCTCACGCTGCCTCTGCTGTTGATACTCACGCATCGAGCTCATAAGCTGGTCCATGGTTGACCTATTCGCGCCCTTGTACGGCTGGCCGTAAAGAATGAAGGTGTCAGCCAGTGCTTCCAGCGCATCGCGCCTGCGTGTCGCCTCGACGGCAGGAAGCTGCGGATCATAAAGAACAGAGAAGGCAACCGTACTCGCGGTTGTCTCCAACTCCTGAACAGAGGTGTGCCATGCGAGATCCACTAGCCTTTCAGAGTCCTTGAAGGTGCGACTGCGCACCGCAGCGAGATGACGAAACTTTTGTCTGCGCACCTGCCAACGGTGCGGACCTACAATTGTCAAATAGAGATGCGCGCGACGAAACACGAGAGAAGGGAGACATTCTGTCTGTGAAAAAGTTGGCGGTGCTTCGCTAGCGAGCGACGGCGATACGTCTCCGCTCCTCGTGCTGGCATCACCACCCCCTTGAATCACGTGCCCCCTCTCCAGGTCATAATACGCTATGACTCGCTTGTACTCGTGGCCAATTGTATAAAGCACCTCTTTCGCAAGCCCGGTGCTGATGATCTTGCGCAACTGCGTTGAGAGCACACTCTGCTTCCATGCGTCTGCGCCGCCGCCCCCGCTGCGGCCGCTACCCTTCTTCACATCCGTCGCCGTGCCGCTGGCAACTCCTGCCTGGTTCCCCGCTGCTGCGGCATTGTAGTGTGCGAGGTAGCTATCCAGCAGCTCATCCCTGCACTGCTCATACATGCGTTGGCGCAGCACCGCAAGTTCCTCGCCGGTGTAGTCCAGACCATCAATCACACGCTGCGAGAAGCTGCCGATGAACACGTCACCGGCCACGCGCTGCATCTCTTCGCCACCAAACAGGGCTCGAATCGCCTCCCGCTTTTTTGCGCCGGTGTCCTCGACACCACTTGTACCGCCGATATCAAACTTCTTCCGCTTCTGTGGGTTGGATAAGACGCGGTAAGCCTTTGTGAGACGATCGAACTGCTGCGCAGCGTCCGGGCTCGGGTTTCGGTCTGGGTGAACGAGGAGAACTTTTTCATTGTACGCTGCTTTGATTTGCCGCACCGTGGCATCTGCCGATACACCTAGGAGTTCGTAGTAGTCGTCTTCCGCAGCACCTCCGCCAACGCCTGCCCTGGCGCCGCTGCTGTACTTAGCCTTCTTCTTGAGTGATTCCTTGTTTCGACGGGAGACGCGTTTCATGGCACGCTCGCGCAGCACCGATGGACTTTCATACAGCTGCAGAAGCGGGTGGTGAGCGTGCAGCAGTCCCTGAGGTGCTTCAAAAGCACACCTCAGCCCGTTCCACACCCACGCACGCGAACGTGGCGCGGAAGTCGATTCCAACGCAGCGGCATCCACCAACGGGCGCCGGTTCACACAAAAGTATAGGGGTGCCCCCACGCAACCGTAGTAGCCGCTGAGAATCACCTGTTGTGCTGCTGCGTACTGAGCGCACGCCAGGAAAGCACCGCTCCATAGCAGCCCGTGGCACGGCCCCACCCACAGCGCCCTCACGCCGCTGCCGAGTCGAATACGTTCGAGAGAAACAGCGAGAAAGACCAGTGGTGAAAGAACAAATCCGAGAAATACGTTAAGGGCACCGCCGGCAATGCCGCGCAGGATGGAGCGGGACGGACACGTAGCCAGAACGACGCGGCTCGTCTCACCGTCCTCCCGACGACGCTGGCGGATACGCTGCATCTCCGCCTCCGTGACGAGGCTGAAGTGGGAGGAGGGCCCCGACGTTGTGCTCGAATGGTTGCTGACGAGTATGCGCTGGACCCAATGGACCGTCTTGGAGGGGGGGGCAGACGCAGATGCAGCTTCACCCGTCACGAGGGCCATAGCTGCTGAGGCAACGGTGGTGGAAGGACAGTGTGTCGCCACGGCGAGGATGTTCTGGAGTACGAAGCTCCGCATGGTGAAGCGCGACATGGGCTCACGTAGCACAGGTGAGTGTATATAATAAATAAATTTAGTTCTATACAACAAATTTCAGGCTACAGTGACGGAAGCGCACGTGGACACGGTGCAGCTAGCCGATATGCACGCGTTGGTGATGATGGTGCTGTGTGTTGTCCCGGGGGTGGGGGGGAGTTTGATGACAGTGATGGTGGGGAGTAAGCAAATGAAAAGAATGAATATGAATGGACAGACAGAGAGGGAAGAGATGAACCTGGTGAGTATACATGTGGCGTAGCCGAAGTAGCCTTTCATATCATAAAGTGCTTCACATGGGAACCAGAAGGAGCACACATGGAGGAGGGGGGGGGACATCAAAACGTTTGCTTATATACAGCCATTGTCCATTGTGGAGCCCACCTCTTCTCCCCCTCCTTTACGAGAGCCATGCCCCGGATTGAACAAAGCGCTAAAGTCCCGTTCATCGGGGATACAAGGACATCTCTCCCTAACTCTGGTCTGCTTTGCGCAGATGCGGAGGCAGCGGCGGCCCTTCCAGCATCAGCGTGGTGACAGTCCCACCGCTGGGAGAAATTCCGGTTGTGCTTAGTCAATCGATTGTGATACAAATGCGCACATCGCGATCACGAAGACAGGAGGCCAGACATGGGGAAAGGAGAGGGTGAAAGCTCAGAAGCGTGCGTCTGGATTGCCCGCGATGAACGAAGCGTGTGTGTGTGTGCATTCGTGAAGTTGTCACGTTGCACTTTTTTCTCGAGGGGGATCCACTTTTCTATGCATATATGGTAATCGAAGTCGCCGGTGACATCGGAGGAAGCAGGTGAGAGAAGACCCCTGCACACGAGAGCGACTCGCACGCACAGGCCACCCCCCCCCTTCTGCATTGCCACATATCTCAGCAGCTGTCGGTCGCTGAGTGGGATGACAAGGAAAGATATCTAGTTTTTTTTCTTCCTTTTATCAGCCCAGCAGACGGCGCGACGCCCTGAGGGTCTAAAAAAAAATTGCGGGGAGGGGGGGGAGAGGTGAATATGTTCTAAGTGTGGACAACGAGCAGACGCAAATCGCGAGAGTATCAAACATATCTGTATCTATATTCTGTTTTAAAAGAAGTTTTTTTCGCTAGCCATGCCCGATTCATTCCTCCGGGGTCAAGCAACGGCTTTCGCCCACACCTTTCCTTCAGCTGTTTACATGTGGAACGCCCTCATCACGCTCTCTTTGCCTTCCCGAATCTGCAAATCCAACGCATACTGCAGGGCGTCAGCAAGCTCGCGGTGGAAGCTATTCAGATTCATGGGGCGGAAGCGCAACAAATCACGCTCCGCGTCCTGCAGCGCGCTTTTCTTCGTCTCAGCGTGTGTGCGTCTCTTCCAAGAGTCCAGCGGGGAGTCGGATGGCGAGAATCGACCCCCACTGGGCGACCCGGCACCGCCGAGCCGCCGACGCTTTGTACGTGCCGCAGCAACTGCTGTCTTTGCCTCGGTGAAGAACGCCTGCAGAGTGCTCTCTGCTACGCTGGAGGCGCGGTAAATGGGATAGCGGCGTCGCATCAACGCTTGTATCATCCGTGGCTGGAGCTCCTTCGACGCGCCACTTCTCCCCTGCGCACCACCGGCCAAGTCTGCCAGCGGATCAATTCGACGAAGCGCAGATTCGAAGAAGCTGGGCCGCCGCTGCACCCCTGCAACGGGGGTGCGCGATGTGCGCGGCGAGCGAGATCCCGATCGCATCTCCCTCGCTGGAGAACGTGTGGAGGCCGGGCTCTGAAAGGCTGTGAAAGTGGCCAAATCCTGATGCAAGCGAGCCGAACCGGGCTCAAGAGTCGAGGTTGACGTAGTAGTCAGCCACGTATTCGCTGATGATCTTTGGTGGGCGGCTGCAAATCCTTTCCCTACGGCGGCAGGCTCTTTCACTGCCTGCATACCTGCTGGGTCACTCACGTTGTACCCGAGTAGAGAGAAGATATGATACCGCAGCGCCTCGAGCTCTATCATGTCTGGTACCGAGCCGCTCAGCTCCGATGCGTTGCCACTCAGAAGAAATGCTACGACGAGGTCTCCGTAATCCTCCGCTGTGGGCACTCCATTTTCATTCACCGTGACCGGGCCGCGCTGACGCGCAGCGGTGGCCACGCGGCGAGCTCGCTCTCGCAAGGCATCCCTCCATTGGCCCCCGTCTGCATCCTTACGCTGCCTGGAGCCGCCGCCAAGAAACTTAGAAAGGGGGTTCGTGTTGCCCACAGCAAGGCGGTCCAGTTCCGCCGTCTTGTCGTTTGCCCGCTTGCGCAGAAGCGTTTTATCGTCGTCACCGTCGGTGGCGTTGCGCATCGGCAATGGGGGTAGCACATGGACCGTCTCTGCCTTCCCAAAGGAGTAGACCTGCGACTTCTGTGCAATGACGGCGCGCAAAACCACACACAATTCCTGCTCTCCCTTGACAAAGCGGCTGGCACCAGGGCCGTAGGCAGTTGCTGGCACCCCACCACTTGCGGGTGCGTCCGCACCATTTGCAGTACTGCTAGCGGGCGACAGAATAGACTCCTGGCGCGCTGGTGGCAGCGGCATGGCCCTGATGGGCTTCGTGACGTCAGCGAAATTCTTGATGCGGACTGAGGGCGAATGTGGTGGCGATGAGAGTGTGCGTGTAGCGTCAGTCATAGCATCCTCCAATCGGAACTGCTCAATGACTTGTTGCAAGTCTTCCAGCGCAACAGTGACCGAGCTGCGTCGTAGAGAGGACGGAAATGTTCCCGTAGCGACCGTAGTTGAGGAACCCGCGTGGGATGGGCCGCTTTGCAAAGTACCTGATGGGGACGTGAGGCGGACACGGGGCACGCCACCGACAACGGCGCCTTTGCACTCCGAGCCGCGACGCTGCTCTAATGGGGGCCGCTGGACTGCCCTCTGGGAACGCTGACAATCAAGCGTGGGACTGGCGCTTCGGTGATACGCGTCGTCACTTCCGCTCAAGCTCCTATCCGCGGTGGTGACCCTGCCGCCTCTCTGAGGAGTAGAAATGTGTGGTGCAGACTCTTCGTGTGAGGTACTTCGCAGAAGCCAAGCACCACCGCCTCCAGAGCGCAACGACTTGCTACGGCCCGTGCCGGGCGGACACAGCGATTCATCGGGTGTGTCTCCTGTCATCGGCGAGGCCTCGGCACTGTGAGGCTGAAGCTCGGCCAGGCTCGTCAGGCTCGTACGAAAAGCCCTGTATGGCAAAGAGGAGCGCTCCGTAGGCGCCGAAGCACCGAACTCCTCCAAAGTCGAGAAGCTGGCGCGCCGCTTCGTCGTCGACGACAATGTTCGCATGAGCCTCTCCTCAACAGCGCTCAGCTTCCGCTGTTGCGGCGGTGCGTTGTCCTCAGTGATGTCTTTGCCCACAAAGCTGCCGCTGTCGTTCGCAGAATGGCTACGTGAGCAGCTAGGGGGAGATGCGCCTGGTTTGCTGCCCGTAGGTGATTTCTTCGACGGCAGCGAGCGCCCCCTCCTCTTCGCTTTGGTTGGAGTCAGAGTCGCGACCAGCGGCATAGAAAAGGCAGGCACTTGATTATTAAAAACATCTGAACCTGACAGGCGCTCTCGCAACATGCTTTGTCGCGAGCGCTCTTGCTGCTCCAACTGCCGCCGCTCATCCTCCGCCTCCTGTTCCCTTCTCTCCTCCTCCGACGGGTTATAAAAGACAAGCTCAATGCAGTCTTGTTTGTCCACAACGGGGCTGTACTCGGTGAGCGGGCCGACACGTAGCAAACTCGGCAGCGCCCCTAACGCACGCATGTACAGAATCGCTGACAGCAACACCTTAGCGGCATACGACAGCTCGCAAAATACCTCACCTGGGGGCACGGCATCGCGTAGCATGGAGGCTAGCGCGCCGGGGCGACTAGTGGAAGAAGCAGAGTTACGTGTAATGCTATCCATGCTGTGCATCGCTGAGAGGTATGCGCGGCGGCGCGCAGCGACATGAATCGTCTCCTCGGCGAGATGCTCGCAAGCCAAAAGTGAGAACGGGTCGCGCAGAATGACGGCCTGTTCACCAAGCGTCCTCGTCGCAGGGGCCCTACCAGCTGTCGCTGTCGTAGCACGCACATCCATATTGGCCTCGCTCCTCCCTTCAGATGCCGCTGCTGGAGAGACATCTGCAGTGCCACGGGCGGCAGGAATGTTGCCTTTAAGGTCCCTCACACCGGTGCCCCCGCCAGCTGAGGCCTTCAAGGCCGCGGGGACAAGAGAATCCTCTACACACTCCGGACTCTGGACGCACTGAAACGGTGCGTGGTAGTCGACAGAGAATGGCGCCTGCAGTGCCCCATCGTCGTTGTTAGCGGCTTTCGGCGCAACTGCTTTCGTGGCAGCTTCTGTTGAGGATGAGGAAATAAAAGAGGATCCACGAGTAGGCTTTGCAATGGCGGCCGCGGCGGCTGCCTGCTGCGCCTCCTGCGCAGACGCTGATTTGAGAACCGTCCACGTAGGAGCGGGTTGGATCGGGTCAGGCAGTAACACGTGACCGGGTGGCCTCCACCATCCATCGAGCGTACCGCCACTTGCCTCTCGTCGTAGCCGCACCCCTGCCTCCAAGGCGGCAGCGAAGTCAGCATTGGTCGAGACCACAGGTAAAAGCATGCCAGGGGCAGAGCCATTGAGGTTGGAGTGATGTGCGGGGAGGAGTGCAGCACGGTTTTCGTCAGAAGTGCACGAATACCATGACCCGCATCTTGGGTAGAGGTGATGTGACTTGGCAATGAGGTCGCGCAGCAAGCGCTCCTCACTGTGGCTTTCTTTCTCCTTTCTCAGCTCCTCTTGGGGGAGCGACTTTGCAGGCATAGATGAGCTGAGGACGGTGGCAGTGGCCGGAGCGTTTGCTGTGGATGCGTTTGTGGCCCCCGCCACTGGTGGAACTTCTTGTTGCGCCGTGGATACAGGTTGTGGCTGCGATGCTGCGGTAGCCACAGCCGCCTCCGCCGAGGTGGCGGCAGGCACGGAGCCGGTTCCTAGTGGCGCCGGGGAAGGTTCAGGGGCAGGTATGGCAGCTGCAGCCGTTGGCGCTAAACTAGAACTGGGCCCCGTCGCTGCACCTACCACTTCTGCCACGGGGGGAGAATTTGCAGGTAGGGGAACTGCGGACGTGCCCCCGGGGGCTTCGGGAGCTGGTAAGGGCGCCTGGGTGGGAGCTTGGAGAGCTGTTGCGGCCCTCTGCGGCAACCGGAAGTTCTTGAGCTCAGCATACATTGAATTCTCCTTTCCGTCCGGTGCCGCTTGCGGAGGGGGCATAACAAGAGTCTCATTTGACAAGCGTCTGTCCACCCCGCCAGGGGCACCGACCCTCACACTGAACAACTCCTGTTGCAGGCGCATTCGCATCAAGTCGTGCAACCCCAGCGGACCCAACGTTTTAGTATCACCACCTGCAGTGTGTAGCTGATGCTTGAGTTCGCCATCAGAACTCGAGTGAGGCTGACGGTAGACGCTGGGTGACGTACCCGTGGAGCTATTCGCGTGAAGATCATGCGCGGACTGACCTATGGTGGGGCTATTGTTGGTTGACCTCTGAGTGATTGCTGCCAGTCGCTCAATGATGCTCCCACGCGGCGCCTGCTTTTCTGTTTTGGGGGTGCTAACCGATACTCCTTCGACTGAGGTAGTGGCACCTTTCGCCAATGCACGCTTGGTCACCACCGCCGGTGCGATCGAAGCCCCCGTTGTGCCTCCCCCCTGCAGCCGCCGCACAGTGCTCGCCTCGACCGATATGGCAAGGTTTCCTTGCACACCAGCGCCTCTGTCCCCTCCCGACGAAGGACCAGTGCGGAACTGCTTCGTTGATCCTTTGCCAGTATAGAGAGGATGCTGGCCCAGGTGAATGACGTACCCGCCACCTACACCAGCGGAGAGGGTCGCATTGGTGTGCCCTGCGGATGCACTTCTTGCACTCCTCGAGCCACCTTCGTTTGGGCTGCGTTGTCGCGATGCAGAGATGGTTTGAAACCCCCTAGAATGAGTGGATCTCCCCGTTTTGGGATGCGCTGAAATGGCAGAGGAAACTTTTTGCTGTTGGTGCTGCCGAGACGATGCGAAATCCACAAAGGCTGGGTAGGTACCAAGTTGTTGCATGCCGGAAGAAGCGGAAGGCGATATTTGCAGATCTGCCTCGCGCAAGGTCAGAGGTATTGCACTAGAGCTTTGGCCTGTGCCTTTGGCACCGTGACCAGAACGACTCACCTCACCGCTGCCTGTCAGCGTCACCCGGTTCTTGTCATGACCGGTGAAAGTGGGGTAGGTTAGGTCCTCCCGCAGCGGTGTGGTGCTATCGAACGAGACTCGGTTACCGCCGCCATTGCCACCGTGTCGAGTAGGAGAAACGCGCCTACTGTGGTGGACACCTTCTTGTTGGCGCGTGGTCAGACGCCTCGCAGACGTACTGCCTCCCGCCCCTGGTGATCTGGATGAGTAGGGGGCACCCGCAGAACCGCTGGACACCAGCATGGGCGAGACTTGGGTCTGAGCTTCACTCACGTAAAGAGTATCCCTTTCCATGGGAGAAGGAAAAAAAGACATGGATAATTCAGGTGTTTGATTGGGGGAAAGGATGGAAGGGTGTAAAAATTAGGTGAGGGACAAAAACCGCTTGCCGACGTCACGTCCACCTTTTCCCTCCTCCCTCCACAGTATTGCTGGCCGTCGATGGGCGGGGTGTGCTGGGGCGAGGATGCTCCAGAACCAGTATGCCACCGCTCAGGAAGAAATAAAAACGACGGAGCCGTCTCTCTTCAGCAAAACAAACAAACAAACAAACAAAAAAAAAGATTGAAAAAACAAAAAAAAAAGGCACCGCGGAGTGAGTCCAAGATGCCTCTGCGTGAGAAGCGTTCTAGAAAGATCTACGTCTGGGTGTGGGCACGAGACTGTGTCTGCAGAAACACTCTGTGCGCAACTGGCAAAAGTGAAGGAGCTCGTTGGCCTTTCCTGCAGCCTCTTCCACGTTGGGACTAGATAGAGGTCCCCCCCCCCCAGCAGAGGAAAGAAGGAAGGAAAAGTTGAGTGAGAGAAGACGTTAAAATATAAATAACGGATTAGGGAAACACCGGCGCCTAGAAATGGAGTAACGCTCTCATGATCTTCGCTGGGGCGCCGACACCTTATCTGATGCAAACGATCCCTGATCTACCGATATCTGCATTACAGAGTCGACAAGGCTTTTACACAAAAAGCTCGAGGAGAGAACAACTGATAGGCCCTCGAGTCCGTGTCCACAGGTGCACGCGCGCTGAGAACGACCAGAACGAGGGCTACCATACGCGTATACAGAACGAGCGGGGAGAGGGGTAGAGCACACCGTTACGATTGCAGTCGAGGTGGTGGCACCCCCCCCCTCCCTCCCAGCCTCTGCTCCGTCCTCGTCAATGGGGCGGTGTGAGAACGCCGGAGTCTAACTGGACTGTACATACACTAAGAGAGCAATGCCCACGAACATCTCTATTTTTTTTTTTCAAAGGTAAACAACATACTCATAGGAGGCACTGGAAGGCAAGAAAAAAAAAAAAAGAATCACGGCTCATCTACACACACCATCATGAATACTTTAAGCAGATGGTCGCACACATACGCAGTCATCAGCATGCACGGGGCGTAGGTGTTTCCTCGATGTCCCTGGACATGCACGCGTGAGGGTTCGGATGGG
Source organism: Endotrypanum monterogeii (assembly GCA_000333855.2). Lineage (NCBI taxonomy): Eukaryota > Euglenozoa > Kinetoplastea > Trypanosomatida > Trypanosomatidae > Endotrypanum > Endotrypanum monterogeii. The sequence goes on along the minus strand of CM007346.1, from coordinate 384,966 downwards.
TGGAGCAAGAAGGGCGACACGGTGTTCATAGGCGCCGACCCTTGCCCTTGCCCTTGCCATCGCCCCCCCCCCACCTTCCCAGGGTGCGTTGACGCGTGCGCGCTGCACTGGACTAATATCTTTTTTTTTGTAATGGGATAAAACACGTCGGTTGCTGAACGCGGTGACAGGATGCTAGGTGAAATAGAAGGAGGACAACGGCATCCACGCCCCCTGCCCACGTTGAACAGGTGCTACGACACCTGGGCAACGCACACGAGAAGAAAAGCTCATCTTTCCTTCAGTTTATACATTTAATGTGCACAGCACTCCCCTTCCCTCTCCCTCAGGTAGATAGATAAATAGGCACACGCACGTAGATAGAAATGTGTCCATCTGCCCGTACTTTTGAGGGCGCGGGGGCAATGATCCTAGTGGTGAAGCAAAGGGAACGCAAAGGGCGAATTAAATCAAAAGGCACCGGGGGATAAGAGCGTCCCCCCTCCCCCTCCCCGGCGCCCAACACAAACACAACTGCATATATATATATATATATATATATATATATATGTCTTCAGGTGTATAGGAGAGCATGTCCTCCTCTCCACGATTTGATGTACATCAGCGTTGGAATACGCACCGTCAATTCAATACATAATAAAGAGAAAATAAGGAGGGGGCTGGTGCACACTAAGACCCCTATTGTGGTACCCAGATGCGAGAAGAGGAGGAGGAACTGAGGGTCTACGCCGCAGCCGCTCCCTCTATCTCACGTGCCGGTACTCTCATCCCCTCGATCCCCACATAAGAAAAGCCGCGCCCCGCGTCGGCAGTCACAGCTATCAAGTCCTTCGCAGCAACGGCTGCAGCGCACTCCTCATCGCGAGAAGAGAAGACGAGGTTGTCCACCATAGCACCGCTCCGGACCTCGCCCTGCACCCGAACGGTGCCAATGAACGTATTGCACTTGACGCGCGGGTGTTGCGCAAAAATTGGGCGGCGCCGGCCATGGGAGCTGCTGGTCTCCTCCTCCTCTTCTTCACTCTCTTCAGAGTGGCGAGGGGGAAGCTTGGCCTCCTCTGCGATCACCTCAGCAGCAGGTGGGCCGACGACCAGCAGCGAGACTTGCCCACAGGCACGCACTTCACTGTACTGAACATCGGCCGCACCGGCCATCCCGTACAGGTAGAATCCCACCTCCGCAGCGCTGCGCACTGACAAACCCCTCACCACCGTACCAGCACAACCATCATGCAGAAGCACACCGTACCGTGAGTGGGTGATGAGGCAATCTGTGAGCTGGACATCGGCGTCATCGCACATGATGGCAGCTTCACACGACATCGGAACGGCAGCTGCAGCAGGGGTGCTCGTACCCGGAACGCAAAACCGAGGAAGTATATCATCCTCAGCATTTAGAGATTCGCCACCAAGACCACCGTCGCCTGCGTCCTCTTCCTGGCTTTCGAGGCGCTCCATGTAGCGAGCAAGCCATTGCGTGCGTGCTTGTCGCTTCTGCAATTGGGTGATAACGGAGCCGTCATTGATACCGGCTGCTGAGGGTGAACCCGTGTCAGGGGGACCTGCGGCATGGTACGCAGCGGCCTCTGCGTTTGGTCCCTCAATAATGCAACTGCGCAACGTCAGAGTACAGCGCGGGTAGGCGTACAGCCCGTACGCTGTTCCTCCGTACACTAGGCAGTAATCCACTAGTGCCTCTGTTAGTGGTGCAGCTGTGATGGCTATTCGCAGACCAGGCCCACTGTCGGCAGATGATGATGGAAGCTGCTCCGGGGAGCCAATGACACATTTCGTTATGTGCGCACGCGTAAGAGAGCCCAGTGTCACGCCGGCGCGTACACACAAGCCCGCAAAGGTGATGGCCATCTCCTTTCGCGGATCCCTCGCACCCGGCGCCTCTTGTCCTTCATCCGCACCTTCGCCGTCGTAGCCGCCGCCCTCGCTGGTCTCCTCACCTTCCTCACCTTCCTCGTCGCTTTCTTCTTGCTGGACATAGTGGGGCAGCCCACCGGCGGACAAGCTCGCGTCGCCAACTGCCTCGTCGTTGTAGACGATAGAGATGGGGAAGTCAAATACGGGGTAAAATTTGGGATTCGCCGTGGTAGCGGTGAGCGCCGGCGCAAAAACACTGGTGCCACTGGTGGTCATGGTAGCCGTCAGGGAAGTCGCTTTATTGCCTACTGCCGCCGCTGCCTTCGACGCAGCGGCTTGCAAAGGATTATATCCGGAGCTACCGTTCGTCGACTCAACGTTATCGCCCTTGAGAAGATACACAGCGGTCGCTGCTGCCGTGAGGTAAGTGAACCACGGCCCTACGCGACGCTTTGAGGGTGAGGCATAGCGCGGTTCCGCCCCTTTCCTCCCCCCACTCTGCGATGGGTTTTCGCAGGCGTAGGAGATGCTACACACACACAGCCCCCCAAGGCGCGCCTCGTTCAGCTCCAGCGGTGACGAAGGCGCTGAGGAGCAAGCCTCCGCGTAAACACCCGGAAAAGCGAGCACGATGTCCTCTTTGAATTGCACACGAGCAATAGCGTCGCCGAGGTGCTGGCACACGCTGAAGCCGCCAACGAAGTAGCTGCTAGGGCCATCCTCCATCTCTGCCAGGTCGCTCAGTGGAATAAATTCAGTCCACTCCTCGTCCTCCTCCTCGTCTTCCTCCTCGTCCTCCTCCTCGTCCTCCTCCTCCTCACCGCTGCCGTGCGGAGGATCGTGCTCAGGCGGATATTCGGAGGGCATTGTTATTCTGAAGGAGGCAGGCAACTGAATAGACTTTAGGGGGGAATGAAACAGAGACAAGCCGCGTGTGAGTGCGCCGCGGAGGGAATGCTTTGCGCTGTTACGTCAAAATATAAGAAGAGAACACAGACGCACACGCACAGTAGCGCAGTGAGGTATCGGTGAACCTGTCAGCCAGTAATGTTTGCAGGTGTTCGTGGGTGATTCATGGACAAAAGAAAAGGGGTGGAGATGATAATTTGAGTGACTTAGAAGAAGTAGGCAGAACTAAAGAAGAGGGCTACTAAGCCTCCCTTCCCCTCATCACCCCCATTTTGTATGCCGTTGTTTCACTTTTGGCGGTCGCTTCTCGCCACCGTGTGGTATGATGACGGCGATCGCCCTCATGGTGGAAGGGAAATCCTCTCCAAACTAAGAAAGTCACACCGGTGCCAAAGAAAGTGCTAGACAAAATTAAAAAAAAAAAAGCACTGGAGGCAGACGGTAGAAGTATCCTCTTCACTTCCCCATATGTGCAGTTGGCCTTCCCCCCTTTTATCCCTCTTGTTCAGGGTCGAAATCACGTGGCTTTTCTTGTGAGACTGAAAGTCAATATGTCTGCACGAGCACTTGCAGGTAGAGGGGTGAAAAAGAGCTCCGCGAACGCGTGAGTGTGTCCCTCCCCCCAAACCACACACACACACACACACACACAAAAAAAAAAAACCAAGAAAAAAAAAAGCAGAGCCATCCGATCTCACAAAAATTATTGTTTTTCATCTGCAGATATATATATACAGTTTATCTGTGTAAATGCGGAAGGCTTCATCGATCTATGGGAGGATATGAATATGGACACCCACTTCATGAACCATCACAGAGCGACTCATTACACAAGGCTGCTGCTTCCTTTGCCTTTTGAAGCTGTTGTTGCCTTTCTTGGCGGTGCAACGAACCCTCACAACGGCGACCGTGATGAAGGAGTTTGTCGTATATCTACCCCCACTACACTAGCACGTGGAGCGGCAGAGTGGTTGGCGGTTATTCCGCATTCCTTTCCGCCCTCCAGCCTCGACAGTTTGCGTGTGTACTTCTCCGTCTGCCGCAAGACCTCCGAGTGGTCGCGAATCGCCTCTGCCAGCTGTGTGGTAGCGGTTCTCATGGCTGCCCGTGTCTCGAGACAAAGACGTCGCAGCTCACGTAACCGTTGAGCGGACCGAAGGGCGTCTTGCTCATCTTTCAATGTAGGGAGATTTGATAAAACATCGCGGCGGCGACGCGCAACGGTAAGCGTGTGCTCCAGCTCGGCACAGTCGCTCCGTAGCTGCTGCTGACTTTCTTCAAGGTGCTCCACGCGCGCCTTCAGCGTCTCCGCCCTCACTAACCACACGGCGCTCGTCCTAAGGAGTAGCTCCGCGTAGGCTTGAGAAGGTGGAAGTTGGCGGGCACCGACAATTGTAATGTCGTCATCGCCCTGGCTTGTGGTCCCATCGCCAACATTCGTCTGGGGCAATTTTTTAAGAGAGGTGTGCGTGTTTGTAGCTGTGCCGGGTGCCGTCGCATCCAGCCCATCACGGAAGGTGCACGTCACGGCATCACGCTCGCCAGGGAAGATCGATGTTGAAGTGTGCTCAATACTCGATCGCGGCGGCGAGTCGACATCTGGGGAGGGTCCAGCGAAGTGCATGTGGCCCCTGTTGGTGACATCACTGCCCTCTCGGTCGCCATTCACCAGTTGTGTTTGGGTGCCCTCCCCCACACACATCTCTTTTGACCGGCAGCGCTTTCGTATGGCTGTCGCGCTCGTATTCACCGTTGCGACGCAGCCGGAAGTTTGAGAGATACAGTCAGTTGAGTGGACTGTAGCTGTCGATGATGATCGCAGTCGGGGACGCAAAGGAATCAAATCAGCAGCAGACGTCAGCTTCAGTCGGCACACGGGACAGGACGGACTTGTGGTGTAATCACATAGCTGAAGCGCGCATAGGTAGTGCATAGCGTGACCACACGGAAGCACTACAGCACTGGCGGTGTCTTCGTCTCTGTTGCAGTCAGAGGTGGGCCCGCTGCCCAGCATCGTCACACCGCAGCCACTGGAAGAATGGCGCTCCTCACTACCATCAAAGCTGCGCTGACCTGACGAGCTCGGCGCCTCGTTTGGAGATGCCGGAGACTGAACGGCGAGACTTGGATGCCACGGATCAGTAGCATCGTTCCCGTAAACTCCAGGTGCAAAGGTGATGCGGAACTCGTCCAAGTCGCCTGAGGTGCTCGACCTGCTGAGCTGCAGTGGTACATGTGGAGAGCTGCTGGCTGCACTCGCAGCCCCGCCATGAGCATTCCCCGCCGGAGAGGGGCCGAAGGCAAGTGGAGAGGCGCGCCAAATCGGCGGGGGCCGAAGACGGCAGTCTAGTGACTGCAAACAGATGGGACACTCTGTGTGCAAGAGTGCCTCATGAAGAAGCATTTTAAGGGGGAGGAAGTGCACGAAAAATTACTTGGAAGGTTTGCATGAGAATTTCTCGGTGTTCACCTATTAAAGAGCAGCACAAGACTTCAAAAATGATGCGTGTGCGGGCGCAGGCGCTCGTGTAAGGCGGTGAATATGTGCAGGAGCAAACTTTGGAAGAGGGGAAACGAAGGAAAGGGGTGGGAGATGCACTGGATACAGCAATGAAATCGTAAAGGAACAGGCGGAAGTGGAAAGAATATGACCTGAGGGTGTATGTGCTCTGAAAAGCCCCCCCCCCGCTCCCCTCTCCTCCTCTTTTTCCCTCCATCTCCACGATGGACAGCCCAGCAGAGTGCAACAGAGATACACAACGACTTATGTGCGTCTCTTCTCTGCACACGCAGGCGTGTGTGTGTGTGTGTGAGAGAGAGGCAGGGGGAAGGGGGGGTATTGAATAGAATAGGAGAGAAACCGGGCAACTGCAGCGCGAGCCAAGGTGCCAGACCGACCTACTCCATATGCTGCATCTCTTCCCCACTCCTCCTCTATTGAACGGTTGATACGGTTTTACCGCACAGAATTGTTCACTCAGGTTGCCAAGGCAGCCTGGCGTTATCCTATCGACACTTTTGATTACATGGGAACGAGGGGGAGGGGTTGATGCGAGTCCGTGTGTACACCTCCCCCCCCCGCCGCCCCCATCCGGATCGCAGTGTGAAAGCCGATGCGCTGCGCCCACTCACACCAGCATCTACCTCACTACTCCCCCCACAGCCAGCTCGGCGGTGGTGCTTCGAAACACACGAACTCGTTCTCTCCAACGGCACTGTCCCGTTCATTCACTTGCAACGAGACAGATGACGACGCAGATGGGGACGGGTTTGAGGTTGAGGGCATCGCAACAACATCTGAGCCTGACATTGTCAACCCAGTGTTGGTCTCTGCACTGCTTTCATTGGTGAAGAGCAAACTTTTTTTCAACTGATACACCCACGCATGGAGACAAATCGCTGACGTGCCTGTCGCGCACTCCCCGGCGGCCACAATTGGCAAAAGCCCAGCACACTCGTAGCAAAGCGGCTCGTCTTGCCATCTGGGGGGGAGTTCACCGTTTCGGTGCTCATCCGCCGCTCCAGTACCACCGGTGACAGCAGCATTGGTTTTCGTAGCGCATGGGGTGACTTGCCTTGGAAAAGAGATGGTGTCCTCAGCTACCCCAGATTCCCTGGCGACACTCTTGCCCCCCTCAGTGCGACTGCGCTTTGCATCATTACTTATGTGTAGCTCGTCGTCAGATCCGGCTTTGACCGCAAGCGCCTCCTCTGTTTCGGGTAGGGAACTCGGACCTGGAGGAGTTGCCACGCGGAAGCCACCCTTCGCCGCTTCACGAAAGCGATGATAAGCGGCAGGCAGTAGGGCGTCATCGTAGAACAGAAAGTCGCATTTTTGTTTTGCGAGCTGCGCGGCGCAGTGCACCTCAGCGCTCACCCCTCTCTCCATCTTGTCCCTCGTGAAGGATACTGCGCGCGGGCAGGCGACACCTTCCGTTTTCGCTGGATCAGACTTTAGCAGGTGGGTCTGTGCCTCATTTAAAGAGTACGCCGCGTCCTCATTGTCACTGCTACGCGCATACACCACATCGCCGACGATAGGGTAACCGAGTGAGCTCAGATGCACACGAATCTGGTGCAAACGACCGGTATAAGGGGTACACAACACCACAGACTCGTCATCTACAGCTCCCACAGACGTACCCGATTGCGGTGAACTGCAGGCGGACGCGCCAGCGGTGATGGTAGGCAACGGGGAGAGGAACTGAACAAGTGTTGCTGAGGCAGCAGATGCGATGGTCCCTGCCATCGGAACTGGTGACGTCATCAGCACCCCGCTAGGGAGCACACCGGGAAGAGTTGAAGTAGACTCCTTGTCTTTTGAGGCACGCAGCAATGCACTATCAGAGATGACACCCGAAGAGCTCAGCATGCGTGATACATGTTTGTTATGCGCTCTCACATACCGCGCGTCGCCTGAAACGTGCCAAATATGCTGGGAGGCGGTAGACAGCGGGGAGGAAGGCGGCGCTGTCATGGGTAGCTGCTGAAGCGTGTGCTGCAGCCCTGTCTTGGCTCCCTCTTTTTCCCTGCTCGTATGCCGTGATGCTGTGGACTTGACACAGACACGTGCCAGGTAGTACTTCTGCAGCTCATACGTGCCGGCGAGGACGCGCTGCAGAGATTCCGGCGGGGAAGCACGGGAAGCGGACAACGCGCAGAGAGCGGCATCGCAGTCAGGTGTAATTACACCAGCTGTGCTGGGTCCCGTCGTACCGTCGCGTGTCAACGAATCGATTGGGGCCATGCCACGGCGCGAAAGCTGCTTTGTCACTGCCTCCTCGACTTCTTTTGCCTTCCGCATGAGAACTGCTCCGATTCGCTTTGCGGCGTCTCGGTGCACAGCGAGCAACAACACACCAGAGGTAACCTTGTCTAGCCTGTGGCACGCTCGGGGCGCTTTGTCGGGGTTCACTTCGTCCAGATCGGTTGAGCCGAAAGTAGATAAATCGTTTGTCGTAGCGTGAGTGGGGAGCGAAGAAACTGAGCATGGAGCAGTGCCTGCCTCATTGCTCCGATGAAGGTCACTGGACTGGGGAGCTGATCCAGGAGATGATGTGTGAGCCGCAGAAGAAGAATAATAATTATACAACTCCGATTTCTCCGCTGGCGATAAGAGATCGGTGGACACTAGAGATTGCAAGAGCGGGTCCTCGTCCAAAATCCAGGACGCGAGGCGTCGTGGTGCCAGGACATACTCGAGGAGAGCCGTGAGTGAGTTGTAGTTGTACCTCCCAGTCGCATGTGTTGGTAGCCCGGTTGGTTTGTTGACGCAGATGAGGCCGTAGCTCGAAATGTGAACAGCCGTGATCATCACCGCATCTGCACCACTCATCCCCACTGTCACTGGCATCTCGTGGCGGTGTACGGTGTGGTACACAACATCGCCGTGCTGCAGCACCACGTCCTCACCCTTGCGAAGCAAAGCAGGAGTTGTGTCTAGGTGATTGCCCTCAAAGCGCTGACCGTGGTCTAGGGAAGAGGCAGTGGTCATGTGCAACGGCCAAGGCTGACCTGAAGTGTTACCACCGACACTCCCAGTAGAGCCCGTTGGCGAAGAAAGGGCAGCCGACCTCTTCAGTAGCCGGCGCTGCGTGTTGTGATGCCCAAGAGCGCTGCGCTGCACGCAGTACAGACGACCCTGGCGGAGAGAAGCCTCGTAGTAGGCAGGAGTGTGATGCGGCAACTCCTCTGCGTAGACTTCGAGTAAGCGGCGGCCAACCCATCGTCCCTTGACGAACACTCTGAAAGAGAAGTCATAGGGAATGACATGGCGTCGAACACTGCTTGGGAAAATGGCGGCGGCATCCGCAGCTGCCGCCTCCCTACGTGGCGACACCTCTTGCACTGTGTGCCACGGGAACCCCGGAATGTGCCGCGTAGCGTAGAGCGACCGCTTTGGGGGTGAGTCCCACGCTTCTTCCTCAAGTCGCTGGAGCTCCGCGATCGTGCGGGGGTGCTTCGATGGGGGCATTACAGGATTGGAGAGCAGCGACCCGCGCGCAGTTGTGTACTGTCTTCTCTCGAGGGTGAATAATATATATATATATATATATATATATATATATGTATTGAAGCCCGACCTACAGGAGGAGAGGTGAGCAAGAGAGAGAGAGAGAGAGAGAAAGAGAGAGAGAGAGACGCATATTCACAGACACAGACATGTTGGCACATGAGATACAAAGTGAAGAGGGTCTGCGACAATGCTGAGGAGCACATGCAAGTGCCAAGGACGGGCTCATAACGCAAAACGTTTATGTAGCAGAGCACCCAGATTCTGGGTAGTGGCGCACCACTACGCCGGCGACTGGGAGATACCCCTTGAGGAAACACCCATGAGGCGGTAAGTGAGGGGGGAGAATTGATGACTGCTTTGCACAGTGACACGCATCATGACGTGGTGCCAGGAACGTGAATGCTTAGAAATATATATATATATATATATATATATATGCGCAATCTTACACGACCGCATTGAATAAGAGGTGAGTACACATGCGTGCGAAAAGGGAGTGAAGAAGTGAAAGGATTGCAGAAGGGTCGCCCATGCGTCACACAGGAGAGTGCGCAGGGTCCGATCGGGCAAGCGGTGCCGTGGGACCGCCAGAAGCCATTGAAGCGGAGCCGCGAAACGCACCAACCTATCCCTTTCCCCTCGTGGTCTTCGATTCAACCTAGGCGGATGTTGGGATACTCCTCATGGAGCGCTGACCGGCAGACGGCGCCGGAATCGCTTCGCGCAAGAATCCACAGCGCACAAGCGTCGCCATGATGAGGTCGTAACCGCAGGAGTACCCCACCCGGTCGACAGCAAAGCATACGTCGCGTGCATCCTGCATAACCTGGCGAATCACCCTCTCTCGACTTTCTGCAGGAGCAACATCATCCCCATCACCACAAGGACCTTCCGTGTCCACTGCGTCTTTCGCATTAGCCGCTGCGAGGATCTCTGAGCACGCAAACTCGACGGCGTACCGCCACATCGGCTCCTCGGCCGCAGTTAGATCCCCACGAAAACCGATGGCTGCCATGGCGCTACAGATTTCCGCAAGATCTGAGAAGTAAACAAAATTGTTGTGAGCTTGGGCGACATCGTGTATGTGATTGGCGTCGATGCATTCATGAGCACCACTGGACGCAGCAAGGCGTCTCGATGTACTTGTATGTGACACCTGAGAAGGGCAAACGTCCGCGTTGCCACAACCCGCGGGGTCGCTTCCCCCCACCTGTCCCCCATCAGCTGAGGAAATTATTTGCGCCACGGTGCGCCGCCCCCTGCGAGTCTGGGACATTGTTGTCCACTCAGCCCCACCCGTGGCCGTCGCCGAACATGCTTTGCGTTGTGCAAGGCTCATAAGACCCAACAGACCCATCTCTATCCTCGACTCTTTCGCAAAGCGGGCGGCACCAGCGGTGTGAAGCGAGTCGGCAGAATCGCCTCTAGTGCGATCATCTGCTTCCCTGTGCCACTCGCGAACGCCGCGCTCCGCCTCTGCGTAATAGAGTGTCTTGGCAAGACGGTGCTGCATCTCGTTTGCAAGAACGCGAAAGTGCTGTAGAACTACAGTAGGCCGCAGCTGAGCGCTCAGACCGCCACGAAGGTGTTCGAGCCGGGCTGCCTCCTGGCGCTCGATCGGGGAAGGCGAAACAAGGAGCGAACCCTCTGATCCACAGTTGGTGACTTCAAGTGAGACGCATCGCAAAAACGAGGGAAGCGCCGCCAAGTCGATCTCTGCCCGGCGCTCTTTGGACGTCCCTTTGTCACCACCGATACCTGCTTCTCCCAGCAGCGCCGCGGGGTCCTGCGATGGACTGATAACAGCGGAGAGTTGCTGAGCAGTTGCATAGCTATCGACACAACGTGCTAGACACGTCGCGAGAGACGCGAGAGTTGCCGATGTGAGTTGCTCACTGACACAAACCAGAGATAAAAGCACGCGGTACAACTCGGCACACACACCTGAGGCCAAAGGAGAAGGACGCGCCACGTCCAGAATCGTACGTGCAGCCTCGATCAGCACCACAACCCGCAGCAGTTCGTCGGGTGGTAGAGGCGGTACCATACAGAGCATCCGCTCTTGTTTACGATAAAACAAGCGGCGAAGCGTACCCGAACCAGACAGCTTGGTATCGATCGTTACCGGGAGTTCACCAGTGTGGTTCATGAGCTTATGATCTGCATTATTCTCCGCAACCGAGTCGTCACATGACTCCAGGACTCGCAACTCTTCTGCATCAGAGCTGCACACCCCGCCGCTTTCACCGGGGTGAGAACCTCCACTCATCATGCGCTTCTCGGTAGCCTGTAACGCATTTAGTGCAAACCATTTGGACGCAAAGGTAGCAGGAATCAGGAAGCGGAGGTGATGCCTTCCGATGAAGAGCAAGAGCGCTTGCAGCTCCGCAAACCACACGTGCGCATCCTCAAGGCTGAAAGTACTGTCCTCGAGGGCCACAGTCGTCATCGTCCCTAGCGTCTTTGTCTTCTCTTCAATCGTGGATTGAAGAGCAGCAGCAATCCGGCCAAGGGTTTGCACAAACAGTGGCAAGAATTCCGCTTCTTCTGGAAGCAGACGATGGTGATGGTGCTGCTGCGCATGCGTCTCAGGGAGGTCGACAACACGGTGCTTATTGCATCTTTTGATACAAAAAATGGGGTGGTAGGCAGACAGCCACAGCTCACGAATTGCGGGAAGAGCAACGCTGACCTCATTTACACCTGCCAATGTGGAGGGGTCCGCCGCGGTGGGTTCCAATGTTTGTTCCTCAGGTGAAAGCTGGTCTGTGATGAGGTGCACAAGACGTTCCCATGGCGCGGAGGGTGACCGTGCGTCTGTGATTCCCGAGTGTGCCGTCGACGCCAGGCGAACGACACAACAGACAGGACTGTGGGAATACGCTTTTGCATGCAGACGGCAAGACGCTGTATGGGATGAACGATGTTGATACAGCGAATAGAACTTGGGGGAAGGAAACCACAAACAGTACCTACTGCGGCGAGGACATAGCGTAACCGCCCACGAAATGACTTGCCGCTGCTCAAGCATAGGAAAAGACAGAACTGAATACTATTAGATGTGTCTCAATCCATTCCTCGCACTTTTTTTTTTGCGCAGCAGTTGCCTGGGGCAATGAGCGTGCAGTATGAGAAACTGATGATTCCCTCCCCTCTTCCCTTGACTCCAGTGCCGTTACTGTCGTGTGCGGGGAAAAAACATTCACAGCAGATCAGCAGCCTAAGCTATGGTGAGGTTGAAACACCAAAAACAATGATAATAATTTTTAAAGAAGGGGAGGGACAATTGCACCACCGCTCGACGTCGCCTGTGCCTCTGTACGCATGTTGTGTTGAAGAGAAAAGAGGATGCAAAAAAAAAGTGCGAGATGTGTGTGTGCGTGTGTGTGTGTGTGTGTCTTTTGGTGGAGAGGCATAAAAAGAAAACGAGAAACACGCGGAGGAGCGAGGGCGGCTGTGAGGCGTGTGGCAGTATTACGCACTGACTCTCCTCCTATAGACCATTATCCATGCATCAAGCAACCCACCGTTGAGGAAGCGGCGCCGCTCATAAAACCAAACTCCCCACTGGTCGATGATCACACTGGAAACGTGGCAAACCCCGTCGACCAACTCATTTAGTATTTGAAGGAAAGAGATGCGAGTCACAGGGATTCGAGAAGAGAACATGTGCCTATCAAAGACGTCAACGACGTTCGAGGGGGACGCCGCCCCCGCCCGTAGCCAAGAGCAGTAGCTGCGCGCCTGAGCATGTGCCTAGAGGATTGCCTTCAGCATTCAGATGGAGCGAAAAAAAAAAAAACCTTGTCCAGACGAGATGAGCGAAAGAGGAGGAAGGGGGAACAAAACCCAGTACACACACACAGACACCCAAGCGCGTGTACAAAAAAAATAAATTCATGGGTAATCGCGAATCCACTACTTCCCGAGCTGCGAGAGGCGCGCACACGCAGACGACGGAGTCCCTCTCTGTTGCACGCCCCCCACCCGCTTCCACCTCACCCTCCTCCGCTACACACACACACACACATATATATATATATATATATCAGGCGAAACTTCATAGGGTAAAAAGGGGGAAGTGGCAAGAGCCGAAGAAAAAAACAAAAGAGGTCTTTGAATTTCTCCCCCTCCCCTTCCCCTGCTCTTGCCTGTCGGTCTTCTGGGGGGGGGGGGAGGGGGGATGGGAAGGATCAAACCGAAGCCTCATCGGGTAAAAGACCGTCCTTGAAGCACTGCTTCAGCAGCACCTGCAAATCTGAGCACAGATCAGATCCGTAGTGCAGGAGTAGCGCATGCAGCTGACGGCCTTGTTCCATAGTGATGGGGCGAACACGCTTTCCAGTAGCCGGGTCGATTAGTTCATCCTCCTGCTCCACTACAACTTTCACCATGCCAAGTGCTTGGTTAAAAATACTCTGCAGCGCTTTTTTGGGGACGTAGATGCGCAGGTTAACGACAATGTCAAGTATGTTCAATATGACGTGCATCGTTGGGAACGTAGCTTCTTGCAAGCGGCAACCCACCTGCTCGCCCATGGCTCGCAGCTTCTGCCGAGTAGGCTCTGCTTGCAGCGCATTGCGACCCGAATCGCTGACGCGATTATAACACGTACGAATCGATATCAGCGCGGAGTGAATCATGTGTTGATTGAGCTCATCAGCGGTGCAGATGCGTTCAACTAGTCGCTCGCACACCTCCAAACGAAGAAGATGAAATTTCCGAAGCACCTGTGAAAGTGTCGCACATTCCTGCGGTGTGAACTCGCTCACGTGATTCGTCGCCCTCACGGCCAGTGACTGGATCGGTGGTGGTGACATGTCATGCGTCGTGTAGCACTGCAAAATCCCAAGCAGTGATGGTAAGTCGAAGTCATTCGCGAGAACGGCAACGCGGCGTGTCATGGCACTGAGGATTTTTCGACGCACATCCAGAGTTTCCTTTGCGCAGCCGCGACGCGTCTTGAACAGCTTCGTTGACAACGCCTTTATGGTTGCCATGTCGATCGTCTCGTAGTTCCTCAGCATCAGCAGCGACTTCTCCATTCGATTCCACAAATGCCGATTGTAGAAATTGGCGGTAATCATGTGTGTAGTGACGTATAACACGTCATCAGGCGCTAAGACGCCCTCACTGTCACGGCGGAGAAACTCCACAATCAAAACGCGCATCAAAGACGTATACGGAGCAGTCTCGATCCAGTCACGCGATTTCAGTGAGGTGGCGTAGTACAGAGTACGACGCAGTTCGTGCATGCCAGCCCGCTGCACCACCGCCGGCGACCGTATTTGCCCCACCAAAACCTCCACCTCACTCGTTGTAATTTCCTTCAGCTCTTCAATCATCTCATCGATGCCCTCCGCTGTTAGGATGTCCGCCCCCGCTCCAAGCGCCTCTTGGGCCTTCTTCTGCTGCAGCAACTCATCCGCCTTGGACAGTGTCTCGGAGATGACGTCGCAATGCCCAGTGAGCGCGGTCGTCGGCAGCGTCAGTCCCTTGCCGGACGCTCCGGAACCTGGGCTGTACGTGATGGCGATGCTTCCCTCCTGTGAGGCCTGGTGCGATTGATCCATCATGGTGGATTCGCGTGATGCTGGAGTAGGTCCAGCATACAAGTTAGTGGCGGTAGAGGACTGCCATCGTTGTGGTGCCACGTGTACCGGAGACACGACCCAAGCTCCCGAAGCCACAGCACTGGGCGACGACGAAAGAGATGTGGCCGACGTTCTACGGAGTAGTGTGGACACTTGGGTAGTCGACAAGGGTGTCAAGTAAGCCCGCGCCACGCACACAGGTGCTGGGCGCACGGATGTGCGCAACATCGTGATAGGACCCATTTTCTGCTGAGGCCTCACTATGTGCTTCTCTTCGTCGTCGTGAGATTTACGTCTGGGATACCTCCGGTGTCCTACTGAAACATGCTTATCAGAAGCCGTGATGAGGTCCGAGACATGTGAAAAGGGGGAAGAAGGAGTGCGAGATTCACAGGCAGTGAAATGGAGGTAGAAGGTGTGTAAGTTGGTGGGGGGGGGGGATAAGAACGGAGGTGGTCAAGTTCACGTAGTGTTCGCCAGCATCACGATATCTGCCTCTCCAAGCAACGCAGTAAGCTGCCCACGTTCACAAGCGCATATCTGCTTGTGAACAAATGTGTGCTTCCCTTTCTTTCCTTTTGGGGGCGCTACCCCTTTCGAGAGGGATCGATGCAATGACATCACATAAGATACAGACAGTGTCCTTGGTAGACGTTGGCGTGGTCCCCCAGCTCGCCAGTACTGCGACATCCTTGGAAAAAACGTTATGATTTGTAACATGTTGTTGCATGTGGCTTCAGCCATTTCTGTTTATATGGTGTTTCTCCTTGAGGAAAAAAAAAGGGTGGAGGGGAGAAGGAATTCTATATAATATATATATGTATATATATATGGAAGGTTAAATAAATGAAAACCCAAGTAAAGCCCACAGTCTGTGCATAAGCTCAGAGAAGCGTTTGCACGGACGAATAAAAATTAGGAAAATAAAATGTACATTACTCAGCGCGCCGAAAGCAGAGATGAAACAAAGAAAGGTGTGCACTCTTGGGGAAGAGGGACTATGGACATACATCTCCTGACCCTCGTGGTCGTTTGCCGACTCCTGCTCACTCGGAGAAGAAAACAAAAACACGAGCGGCGAATGGTATGAAGTGCACCTTGCGCATTCATCACGAAACAGTATAGGAAGGGTGGAGAAGCATGAGTTAAATATGTGTTTAAAAAAAAAAGACAGTCAGAACTTTTAAAAGGAGGAGAGAAGGCAAAACCTCACAGAAGCACACACCATCACAAATATGTGTCGACAAGGATACAGGGACCAAATATATAGGTCCGGAATGCCGTGCCAACTCCCTACCATCACTTCCCCTAAACACACGTTGGAGCGACATCCCCTCCTCCTCAGAAAAACGATGACTTTCGTTAAGGAAGAAAGAGGTTTGAAAAAAGGGAAGAGTTGTAGAACGAGTGTAAGAAAACATGTGTGTGTTTTTTGTGAGTATGTGGGGAGAGAGAGAGAGATGCGGGAAAAAAAAAAGATATGAAAACATTCGGCACCGCCGCTGCCCCCATCCGCTCTCTCTCTCTCTCTGGCTTGTGGGAAGGAAAAACGGTTTTACTTTTGACTCCTTTACAAATTCCAGACGGAGGAACATATTAAAGGAGAAACAAAAAAAAGGAACGGTAAATAAAACAGGGCAAACCTGAGCGGAAATCACTGGCCCATAAAACAAAAACATGGCAGCAGGGGTTGAGGAGAAACAGAGAAAGGAACACGGGCACACAAAAAAAAAAAGGTTGACTATAAGGTCCTACGGTTTGTGTTCTTGTTTCGCGCACCCTACTGTATATATGGGATGTGCAGGCATCAGGGAAGAGCACAGTAAGCTCGGAAAAGAGAGGCAAGCAATGTCCTTACAAGTCGCAGGGGTTTCTTTTCTGGCCGACGAAAACTCTCAGCATTGTGCACAGTGCGACTGACACTAGTATATAAACGAATGTTTCCTTACCACCTTCACCCCTCCGTCCTCACGCCCACTATGCACCTCGGCATATGACCTCACTGCGCGCTAACACCCACCGCGCACCGCCTGTCACACGCGCGTGATGTAAAGCAGAACACACACAAGCACGCCTTGCGGCACTGCCGCCTCTGCCCCAACACCCCTCTACGCACACCTGCTATGCAGTCACACACCACACCCAACGCGACGCGAGCTCTGCTCACTAATAGTCGACGAGGACTGGGTGGGATATGCTCGAGCTACGCCACCACTCCGTCCTACCACCTCGGCGACGCAGACATCCGCGCAGACGCAGCGCCATCTGATGCTTGGCTGCCGATATCAACGCTACCGGCGCAGGGTGCCGAATACAGTCCAACGGAAAGCGCCTGATCCTATCCCCAGGTGCGGTGACGCCGCTGCGAAAGGGCGTAGCAGGGGGGGGGGGAGTGGGGGGTGTGCCTGAACCTCACCGCAGAGCAGGGATACGCAACGCCTCCCCGTGGCCTCGTGCCGCCCCCACACGGAGGACGCCTCCCACTCCA
>CM007346.1:343056-359248 GCA_000333855.2 Endotrypanum monterogeii | reverse complement strand
ACAAGAAGAAACAAAAATATTCTCCAGCACCCCTTCCTGTGCCCCCTGATCTAAAACCCAGACTGACAAAAAAAAAAAAGCACCCTTTATGGTATACATCCAAATCGGCGAAGGGGCACAATCCACGTTGCCCAACCTTCAGGCATCCTACACAACCGTCCATTCCGTGGGAGGCTATCACAAAGACTGGTGAGTGAGATGTTGGCCTCGTCCTCACGCCCACTATGCACCTCGGCATATGACCTCACTGCGCGCTAACACCCACCGCGCACCGCCTGTCACACGCGCGTGATGTAAAGCAGAACACACACAAGCACGCCTTGCGGCACTGCCGCCTCTGCCCCAACACCCCTCTACGCACACCTGCTATGCAGTCACACACCACACCCAACGCGACGCGAGCTCTGCTCACTAATAGTCGACGAGGACTGGGTGGGATATGCTCGAGCTACGCCACCACTCCGTCCTACCACCTCGGCGACGCAGACATCCGCGCAGACGCAGCGCCATCTGATGCTTGGCTGCCGATATCAACGCTACCGGCGCAGGGTGCCGAATACAGTCCAACGGAAAGCGCCTGATCCTATCACCAGGTGCGGTGACGCCGCTGCGAAAGGGCGTAGCAGGGGGGGGGGGGAGTGGGGGGTGTGCCTGAACCTCACCGCAGAGCAGGGATACGCAACGCCTCCCCGTGGCCTCGTGCTGCCCCCACACGGAGGACGCCTCCCACTCCATCCACGCAGCAGCTGGAGGGAGTGAAGGAGAAACAAAAAGAAAACAAGTTAAGCGGAAAAAGTCTACTATGCCACTTTCTTCGCTTGACACACACAAATACACCCACACATAAAGAATGCACGGGAGAAACAGGAGAGGAGTCGTTCATTTCCTTATCAGCCGGCCTTGGCTTTTTCCGCCTGTGTGGCGACACGCTTAATTTCGCTCACTATCTGCTGGTTCGCACGCTTGGCGTAGGCAATTTCTTCTGCGTGCAGCTTGCTGTCGGCCTCCTGCTGCTCTTCAAATCGTTTTTGTAAGCCGGCGTACTTGGCACGCCACTCACTGACACGATGTTCACGACGGCGGAGCTCCGTGTCGAGGGCAGCCTTCTCAGAAAAAAGGTGGTGGTGGAGATCACGTTCAGTACTTTTACGCACTGCATACTGGCTCGCGCTGTCGAGGAGCACGTCGTATGTCTCGATGGACTGGCGCATGCTTCTCGCTAACTCGTCGAGCAGGAGACCGCGCTCCGGGCACAGGAGGGTTACCTGCCGAATGAGCTCGCGGAGGCCGTCGTTGTATATGCGCTCTCGATTGGGGCAAACGACGCCACGAGGGCGCGCCGATTCGGTGGCGCATCGATTTTGAAGGTGCTTAAAGAGGAGGATTACATCCAAGCGAGACAGGTGAGCTACATCTGCCCTGCGCCACAGAACAGGTTCGCTAGAGGAACTCGTGGATGCAAAATTGGCTGCGGCTCCAGGAACTCCTGATGGAGATGCGGAAACCGTTGATGTCGGTACACCTTCGCTCGCGCCTGTATCTACATTCTTCTCCGATTCCTTTTGGCTATCGCCGCTTCGGCCCACAGACTCCACCGGGAAAAGTAACTCCATCGCTTGCGCCACTGTCATCTTACCGCCGCTCGTGCTGCCCTTGTTGATGTCACGCGGCGCAGAAGACAGAGCACCGGCACAACTGCCGGCCTTCTGCTGCGCTGCCGCAGTGGCACGGAGGTGTGCTTTAAGAAAACGAGCGTTCTGTACCGCAACATCCAACGTCTCATTTGGATCCCACTGGCCACCTCCGGCCTCGGTTCCGTTCTTTATGCTGGCAGAAAGAGAGTTGTGGCTGGCGCTGCCACCGCCTTGAACCTTTTGCATCGTCTTCGCACCGACGCTTTGTGCACCCCCACTGCCAGGGGGGCAGTAGAGCGCAGACACAGGGGGCAGCGTTCCGGGTCGCGGAGACGGCATAGGCACTGAAAGAGGAGCGGCCATTGGTGATCGGTTTTTTTTCCCCGGCGCCACTTTATCGGCCTTCACCGCACCATCACGAGATGCGGCACCGTCTACGCTGGGAGTAGCGACGCCGTTGACTTGAGTATTCAGGTAGCGCTCTGCTATGGCCGCCTCATTCATCTCCTGTTGCGCTAGCGCAGATTCATAGTCGAGAGGGATACTCGCATCACCCCATTGTTGCTGCTGCTGCTGCTGCCTTCTCTGCGCGTTTGGATTGTCCGCGTATTCAATATTAACAGGCACAGTGCAGTAAAGCACCGTCCCAAGGACCTCATAGATGCTACGCCCTTCTGGAACCGCCATCGCTTAGTCCCTGGAAACTGCTCTCTAATCTCTGTAGATATATATATATATATAACTGCGTGTATATGTATATATATATATATATATATATATGTGTGTGTGTGTGTTTCTTATTGTTATAGACACTTCGTTTAAGCAACTTACATTGATGCATAGGTGCGTGTGTATAGGTGTGTGTAGGCGGGGGGGGGGAGGTAGTGGAGTATGTATTCACACACACACACAACAAAAAAAAAAAGGACAATGAAGAGCAAGAGATCAAGAAGAAATAGATGCAAGAGGTAATGATGAGTAAAAATGGGTAGATCAATCGCGGTAGGCCGTGCACATTGTGGTGTGCATACCAAATAATGGTGGGACAAGGATAAAACGATGCTTGCAGCATAACAAGCCGGGAGACGAAGATTCTCACGATTCACTAGGGATTGAGCCCCCCCCCCTTCCTTCCCTCCTTCCTCCCACGGAGGAGGATGGGAGAAATTATCTCACGTGCACCGCCCATGTGTCACAGACAATGGCGAGAAGGCGGTAACATAGAAACCTGCATTCTTTTTTTTTTTTCAGGACAAGTTCCTTGCCTTCTCTTTCTCCTCCTCGCCCTCCACATTCCGTCCAATCTATCTCGAATAAACAGACCAAAAAGAGGAGAATATCTGTTGGCAGACGTGCATGATTGAGGTAGGTACAATAACGAAAAACGAAAAAAGGTCGTCAGGAAGTCTCATGTTTTGTACGTTGCATCATCGCTTGATCCATTGATCATCGATGGAATACCTGTATGGGCTTCAGATTAGTGAATAAACTCCTTGTGTGCGTTTTTGTTTTCCTTTTCCTTTTCAACCTCTACCAGTATCATTCCAAACGTGTGCGCCAGCGGGGAGTTTCCGCGTCAGCCGCCACACCCGCCCTCATGTGCAGCCATTCATATTCCAATGCGCATTGCCGAATATATATATATATAGAGAGAGAGAGACATAGATATGAGGGTGTTGCCCCTGCTCATCTCTTTTAAGAAACCCACCGCAGTGTGTATGGAGCCGTGCGCCGGGAGTGGTACGCCTCCAGTGCCCTTCGCGCCACCTTGTTGTATCGCTGCACGCGCATCGCCTCCTTCAGTACCTCATTCTGGTGAAGCAGCCAAGCACACCTTCCCTCTGCGCCACCACGACACTGAGTGTATGATATGGATGGCTCCGTCTCGTACAAGATAGCGAAGTAGCCCTCTTCGTCTTCACAGGGCTGCTGGTGTTGGCCGGCGTGCAGCAGGGACCGGTCAGCCGGTGAACTTGGCGGTTGCGTAGTCAGCGTTGATGAGACCTCAATGCGCGGGGAAGCACGCCATTCATCGCGCCTCGGTGGATTCACGTTCGACGTACCTCCTAAACCCTGCGAAGCACCGCTGATGGCACCCGCTTCCTGTTGACTATATGCTCCCAAGAGGCTAGTGCACGGCATCCGAAAGCTGTAGCCCACTGATTCATTTCTCTCATCACCAGTTACACCCGAGGAGTCCCAAACGTTCCAGATCGTACGGGGTGCTGTTGCAAACGACGGCAGGGGTGCCGGAGGAGAGGTGAACCCGGTGCCACCGAGTAACGTCGAGTAGGCGTGTTTGTCAGAGTCGCCCACCTTCACACCCCCGACAGTGCCTTCTAACGTGTGGGAGAAAGCAGCAGCGTCCGCTCGCTTCAGCCACGACATGTCAGGTAGGCACGACCAAGGAGCCGTCGCCATCGCCCTTTCGGCATCCGCTGACTGCAGCCGGGGAGCAGATGATTCTTGCATAGCCTCTCCAGGGGCTGAGACCTCTTGCTCTACAGTTCCAGGAGAAGACGACGAGAGTGCCGACCGCACGTTGTCACCTGTACCTCCGCGTTCGGGTACTAGGTCCGTCCCGTCAATGGTCGCTGAGACAGACCGCCTCAGGAGTCTGGGCAGCGATGAGGAGACATCTACCCGAGTGAACCACTCCACCGGCGTCCGCGACGACCACCCAGGCCACATTAGGGTGCTGGCATCCTCTCCCGCTTTTGTGGTGTCAGCGGCAAAACCAGGTTCATATGCGTCACCACTTGGAGTGGGTGTTAACATTGTCTCCATTCCTTTAAGAAGTGGTGCGTGGCTCATCATGCCGAGGAGCCCCTGGAGCGACTGAGACCAAGGGCTGGTGTTTCTGTCAACTGCTGCGAGCCGAGCTAGTCGTGCCTCGATATTGCCCTCCTTAGAGCTCCTGGCGCCACCAGGAACCAATCTCAGCATCTCGCGTGGGGTGCCCAAGAGGGCGTCCACACCACCAGGAGCATCTTGCTTAAGCTGAAGCTGGTACACGTTGCCGAGGGCATCGCCCACGACCCAGCGCAGAGCTAGCGCCTCTTCTAAAAACCCACTGCCACAGGCATATTGAGCACTGCGCTTTAAGAAACCTGAGACAGCAGTGACACCGCTACGGCAGAAAAAACACCCGATAGAAATGTCGCTCAGCCTGCCAGTACATCGCCTGCTCGAGGTTATATGATCCATCACATCACCGTCTGCCGACGCACCGTGCAAGTGAGGCGGTGGTGGGAGAGTCGATGCTAGCCAGACCCGTGTCGAGCCGTCGGTGCAGCCTGCGATCACCACAACTCCCCCCACCTCCGCGCAAGATGAGGCCGAAAAAGGGGACACAGCGCTGGCATCAAGCACAGAGCCCAACGCGAGCGGCAGCGTGCAGAGCTCGACGCTTGTTGCATGAGGAACGGCTGTGATTCGGTGAATTGCTGCACCGTTGGTGTCGGTCTCGACTCTGGTACCCGCTGCTGCTGATGCTGCTCCTGCTGTTGGTTGGTCGGAAGTTGAAGGGCTAAAACACAATCGCTGACACAGTGTAACGCTCGTTTTCGGAAGAAGATTGACATCCAGGCACTGTGACACGGCAGAGAGTGCTCTTCTGCCAGCATCGGTGACTTTGTCTGTCGGCACAACAGTAGTTTCGCCGACCATTCCTCCACGAGACTGCGGCACCTCCACCCGAAAAACAAGAGCCTCACCGTGACTAGTAGTGACCGCAACAGCAAAGAGTTCCGTGGCTTCAGTTGGCCTTGGCGACGCTGCCGTTGGTACAACTTCGATCGCTGTACTGGCAGACGTGAAGTACTCGCCTGCACGGAGGACGTGATCAAGGTCTACCCCGCACCCCTCTGCAGCCGCGACCTCCGGGGACACTGGAGGTGCTGCGCTACTCTCGGTCTTCGTGCCATCGCTGAAGGTGTCCCAGACCGGAGGCCTGGTCACGATTCCCCCCACCGGCATCGCGCCGGTAGTACTTTCTCGAACAACAGCTCTGTGAGGAGTGCACGATGAGACCCGCACAGTGAGAGGCCTACTCAATACACCCTCGTAGTCGTTGCTCAATAGCAGGAACAGCCGTCTCTGCGCCACAACTAACGCAAGCCTGAACTGCTGACCCTCTCCAGCGCCAGCCGAGATTGCATCACACGCACCTACACGGTCATCCTTTCGGTGGTCGCACTGCAGGTGTCGCGCGCTGAGCCACACGACGCCCGTGATCTCCTCGGCATGTGAAGCGTTTTCCCACTGGAATCGGTACCGATGCAAGCGCAACTGATGACTGCTTCGCAGCCCCAACTCAGCCACACGGCACCGAGTCAGAAGGCGCTGAAGCTTCAGGGAACGTTGATCGAGGGCATGTCGCTGACTGCGCAGAATCTCGTTGGACGTCGCCCGCTTCGATAGCGACGGCGCACTCGCCACAGCAAGAACGCGGACTCCACCATGCGCAACGGGACTCGTGGCTGCATGCACAGACTGCGACTCTGTCACCTGAGTCAAAGCAGATCCTACGACCGTCATTGGTGCTAGAGATTCAATGGCAGAAGTGTGTGTTTCTGTCACCCCCTCCATCTCGTGGCACTCGACATTGCCGACGCTCGTGGTGGTTGGGGGCGCCGCACCTGTGTCATCATCTGCCGTCGTACTCCCTATGGTGCTCTCGCTGCTTACAGAGCAAAGACTCCTGTTCTGTGTAACGACACCGTGGGGAAAGTCTCGGCTTCTGTGTGCCGCACGGCGCTCCTGACGACGTGCCTGGTCAGCTGCCATGAAGTGTGATGCAGCATCGTCAAGGATCTCAAAGACGGCCAAATCCCCGTTCGCGCAAACAGCTGTCACCATTGCCGTACTCCGGCTATCCTGCTCCGTCGACGGGGATGTGAGGATGGCAGCAGCTGCTGCGCTGCCGTTGACGTGTCTGTAGCCTGGCCAAAGTGGCCTCCCGAGTGCTGACGTCAGCATTTCTCCAGGTGGAATATGTGTGTTAGTGCCCTCTTGCGCCTGGCCCCGGCATCGATCACTGGCTACCCATCCAGAACAACATTGCTCTACTATGCTCAGCGAGACAACGGGGTACAAACCGTGTTCTGGCACACGAACGCGGAGCAGCAGGCGGCCCTCCACCTGGTTAAGGCCCGGAGACGACGACCACACGTACACAAGACCGAAGACGACACCAACGACGATGCGAGTGTCACGCAGCGCCAGACATATGCGAGTGATACGACATCCACCATGCTTCAGCGTGAAAGCAGGCTTTAGTGATCCCTGTGTCTTGGCGCCGGATCCAGAAGTCATGAGCGCATAGCTCAATCTCTTCCCCAAACTGTGGGATTTGGACAACTCTGAGGCACCCGCGCCGCCTCCGCCCACTGCAGCCCCACGTACCCAATGAGAGGTGATGTCATCGTCTTTCGTTCCCTCCGGCATCCGATACACAATCGCCGTGCCGTCCTCTGAGCCGGTAACAAGCAGGTGACCGTCAAGCGATGACGCCACAGCGGTGACGGCTGTGAAGTGTCCGACAGGTAAACGGTGCCTTGACATGGGTGACTGTGTGTTGCAACCGCCGTCGCCGCCCATGTCCACGCGCCAGGCCTGTAGCGTACAATCCTCGCCGGCGGTCAACAGGACAGCTGAAGGTGCTTGCGAGGTATCAGTGCCGGCACTGACGTCCGCATCCTGGCCGGCGCGCAGAGGGCGAAAGCACAGGCCGGTGACCGCGCCATGATGGCCGTTGATGGTGGAAAAAACTGTTCCGCTTATACCGGTGTGCGTCAAGCGGACAACTCCGTGCTCATCTGCCGAGGCCATGCAGCGGCCGTCTAGCGAAGCGCTAAGGCGCGTTACAGGCGCAAAGTGTAGCGATCCCCACCGCGCCACCACCGAGGCAGACGCATAGTCGACAATGACGACCTCGCCGTTGTGGCAACCGGCAATGCAGGTGACGACAAGAGAATTGGAGAAACAAAGCGCTCGAACCGGTGAGCCCAACTCAAATTTTGTTGAGCGGAATGTGACCTGACGATACTCTGGACCGTGCCGGGTCCTCCAGTGCAGCCCAGAACGGCGCGCCAGCCGACCCTTAAAGGGGCGTTGCTTGGGTGGCTCAGATGGCACTCTCATCTCTGGGGCAATCACAGGGGAAGGTGTACACAGTTCACGAGTGTTATGCAGAACGAGCACGCCGTCCCAACTGCCACTTGCGAAAAAGTCGCCTGAGCGGTGAAAAACGATGTCTGCAACAGGAGTGTGATGCTGCCGTTCCGTATGAAAGGGCGTGAGCGTGAATGGAAATGGCACCTGGTTACTCCGAGCGGGAGTGCTCGAAGAATGTGCACCGTGCCGCACCGCGGCTGCTCCAGCCACATCACCGCGGAGATCCAGCTTGCCAGCGAGGCCTTCCCTCGTCTTTCGGCGCAGGCGATCCTGCCGAAGTCGTTCTGCAGATCCCGCGGGATGCTTGGGCATGCGAAGGTGCAATGCAGCCTGAATATCGCCACACAACCTCGACGTGGCCTCCGCACCCGCCACTCCCCAGAACATGACGTAAGAGTCGTGACTAGAAGAACACAGCACATTCGGCTCCAACGGGTGAGACACGAGCCCGCTGATGGCTCGCAGGTGACCAGCGCCGCGTTGCAAAAGAGTGTTATCTCCAAGACGCCAAATATACACAAAACCACGGGCACACCCTGACACAAGTAGCCCAACGGCGCCAGTAGACGCAGAGAGCGCAACCGACGTGCCTGTGCTGTTGGTACCCGCTGTCAGCCCACGGGCAGTGCAGGAAGCCACATAAATCACAGCGGTGACGGCGGACTCATGCCGCAGGGTCGATGCTGCGCGGCACCGCCCCGCGCAGCCTGCACCACCCCCATTATCCGCCTCAGTGGATCCCAGGTGAACCGGCTGTTGTTGCGGATCCTCCTCGTCGATCGGAACGCGGCGCAGAATGCCATCGTCACCGCCGAGAGCCACCTCCGTTCCATCTGGGCTCATGGCCATGGACCGAATAGATCGTGGAGAGGCAACGGTGAGCATCATGCGACCCTCGCCACCGTGCTCTTGCGCATTGATCCAGCGCACCCACATCATGGAAAGTATCGAGGGAGCCAGCGCGTTGGGAAGTGGTGCTGGAGAGCTTTGAGGTGTTGGGTCCTCCGGACGCTGCCGTTTACCTCGAGCTTCCGCATGCGTTTTCTGGACGGGGATGCCGCCACTTGCTCTCGTGTGCTGCAATGCATGTTGTAGGCGCTCAGTCGACGCCGCGTCGTAGGCGCTGATGCACACCGCTGGTCCGACCGTGTTCCATACGCACTGGCGCAGCAGCAGAGGCTGCCGTAGCAGCACGTGGTAATGCTTCTGCAAGAATGCCAGTACATCACCAAGACACCGAGCCTCCCTTCGATAGTGCCTCCACTGCAGCGCCAGAGCACGGTAGCTGGAAAATGTATGAACGCTGCAAATGTCCTCTGCGGCAGCAGAGGCGGTGCCGCCGTCGTCCTCTGTTCGATCCATCGCCTCACTAGACGAAGCGTCAAGGGCCAAAGACGAAGCGGTCGACATCGCGCTCAGGATTGAAGAAAGCAAGCCAACCAGCTGCGAAAGCATCCGACGATTCACGAGGAGGCACTCCAAAAAGGGCATGTAACACACCAGTGCGGCCGTCACGTCAAGTCGGCCGGCCTGTATCGACCCTTGGAGAACGCCCAGCAGTTCACGCGGTGCGTAGCGCTCTGGTACAAACACGCGCTGGACAAGCGGGCTCGCCGCGCTGCGCTGAATCGACTCTGTGACCCGGCGCAGGCCATCCCGCACTTCCCGCTCCTCGAGGGAAACGTCGATGGCCTGGTAGCACAGCTCCGCGAGAAGAACACTCTCTTGTGCGAACTGATAATCGGAGGCAAAACGAAAGCACGCGCAAGCAATGGCGTCGAAAAAAGTGGACGACTTGATAATCAAACGACCATGATGGGATTCCACGCAAATACCACGCAGCAACGTCACCAGCCGCGACGCCGCGGCGACATCTGATACAAGGCGGTAAAGGTTAAACTCCAGCACCCCACCAACGGGGTGTCGCAAGACGAGAATGCTGAGCACGAGGCGGCATGTGCTCGGGTCGAAGAGAGACTGCAAGTGGTGAAGCAGCTGCACGTGGAGAGCAGGGCGCGATGCGGGGAGTGCACGAATATCCTCGCGGAGGGTATCGAAATTACTGAAGAGACGAAGGTGCGTAATCGCGGAGATGAGGTAGCTGGGCCGACAGGAGTCGCTTTTGCGGAGGAGGTACTTCAATTCGTCTGCCGTGAATGATTCCTCCAGGAGCTTGCCGTAGCTGGCGAGGTGCTGACGTACTAACGCGGCACGCTCAGACTCGGTCAAAAGAGGTATCTCCAGAACGTAGACGACTTCAGTGCGGGCGCGCACCGCGCGGGCCAGCGACGACCGCGGGCACGCCGACAGCATAAAGCGGATGTGCCGCGTAGCCAGTGGATGTAGAATCATTCCCAGCAGGCTCACAATCATCGTCGCCTCCGATGACTTGTCGAGGCCGTCCAGCATAACCACAAGAGCTCTGTGAGCCACCACCGCCTCGGATCGACCGGCAGCGCTCCGATTTCCTGCGACCCCTGCAGACTCGCGGCGGGCGGTCTCGGAACGGCGTTCAATCGCGTCGTATATTTGATGCAATACCAGGATGAGGTCATCGACTGAGTCTGTGTCGCTCACAGAAACCTCCTCAAACAATTGGAAGAACACCTGGAACGACTTGGCGAGAAACAGAAGAAGACGGCGCACTGAGTCGTCCTCTGCCTGCGTAGAGTAGAATAAAAATCTCGGGGTGCCCTCACGCTCAGAGGTCTTACCCATCGGCTCCAGAACCCGCACCGTCAAGGCCGCCAGCGCCGACGACTTCCCGTCTCCATCACAGCCCTCCAGTAGTAGAATGGAGCCAGCGACGGCCCCTCCCGCCACTCCGCAGGTGACAGGCGACCTCCATGTTTCCGTACTGCCGCCCCTCCCACGCTCCCTATTGTTCAGTACACACTGCTTGCGGAGAAGCGGCTCGGAGCCGTCGACTAATTCACTATTAAGAGCGTCTTCGGATGAGGGGAGAGGATTCGCGTGGCCCTGTGGTTTGGTTCCGTGCTTCGAAGCTACCTTCTGCATTCCCACGCCGGTCTCGTTTGACATATCATTGCCGTTCGCACATCCCAGGCTGCCACTTAATGCGAAGTTGGAGAGCTGTTCTAGGAGGCAACGCGGCGCAGCATACAAATTGCTTAGCTTGCGTGCAAACTCACTCTGAGCAAGCAGGAGCATCTCATGCTCATCAGGGGCGCCAGCTTCCGCTGCCTCATTGGAGGATGGTCTTGTCCTCTTTGAAGCTCCCGCACCCTCACGTGCCTCCGTGGTTGCACCCAGCTTGGGAGAGTCGGCAATGCGCGCCGCAGCATGCAGCTGCGGCTGTAGTTTCTCCTCCTCCTCGTCGTCATGTACCGGAGATACCCCACATACGCGGCAGATGACCTCTTGCAACGCATGAAAAACTTTGTTGGAGAAATCCACCATATCGATGGCCACGTCCTTCGAGGTCAGCTTCCTGGGCTCCTCAGAGGCGGTGATGCGAGACCTGACGAGTGACCACAGCGAGTCGGACTCTACTGCGCTAGAACCCTTGACAGGATCTCCAGTGAGAGTTGAGAATTCTTCCGTACCGCCGCCGAAGCCGTGGCGGCTTCGCACTGCCCACTTACCGAGGTCGTCCCTCTTCATCGCGCTAGTGCTGCTGGGCAGGGGAGCATATTCAGCGTTCCCTCCGCTGTTACACCCACTCGTGCCCGATAGGAGAGGCTTGGATGGACGGATGTACTCTGCCTGGTAAGGAATAAGTGTGCATCCACTGTCCTTGAGTCGCTGCTTGAGGCGAGCAACTGCATTAGCAGCGGTCGCCGACTCAGCCTCATAGACGGCACGATATGACGCCTCTGTCGGAGCAAAGGTAGATAAAAGGTGTGGCGAATCTCGAGTGAAAAAGAGGACGGATGACGGAGCTTCGGGTCTACCAATGCGGCGCCTCGCATTGTACACCGCGTGGCGCATCTCCAGCTCCGTCACCGAGACGTTTGGGTCAGAAAGCTGCTGCATCCAGGCATAGTCTTCCGCATCGACATCCTCATCAACCACAAGCTGTAGCGGCGTCGACGGGCTGGATCCGTAGCGCTCGCCGAGCACGCCCAAGAAGAATGGACTGCACCGCGATACCTCGTTCAGGCACACAGAGGTGGAGAGGTTTCGCCGTGTGGCAAGGGCGGGAATACCCCAGCGCAGATCCACCTCCAGCAGAGTGACTTTCAATCCCGCGTCAGCAGCCCACCGCCGTAGTCGGGGAAAGATATCGAGCGTGATGGCGTTGCGCTCGTTGTTCATGTCCAGAAAGGTACTAGAGATAAAAAAACGACACACACGGTGGGGGGTGATGAGGCGACGAGGCACCGCAGACGCGGCAGGCGACAAACGTCGGGGGGAATCACGTGAACGGTGTCGGGTGACACATGTTTTGCCTTTGGGAATCTCGTTGGGTTTTGACATCGTGGGCACAGCGCCCACCGTACCCCCACCTCCAGTGACATCGACCGCAGCAGAACGGGACAACCCCGTCTGACCAAGCTGCGTCACTCGCACTCTCTCACGTGTTTCACCGACCCTCCCTGCTTTGCGACGGTCCGCAACTGACGTAGCATCACTGGTGGCAGACCCCGTCACGCTGTCTTCGTGCCTGCTCGACGACATGGAGAGAAGCTTTACAATAGAAATAAACGGCTGGGGATGAAAGATAGGTGACACATGTTTCCCCTCTGCAGTGAGCCATGCAGGCTCGCCCCTGCTGACTTCGGCGCCATCCAAATCGCGCGATGAGCTGACCGCATCACCATGGCGGTTTCTCGCGCCGCTGAAGGTGGTCGTCTCCATCGCTACTTCGGTTTCGGAGAGCGAGGGCTTGGCGAGTAGTCGATGTATGCTGGGCAGTGTAGCGCAGTGTTCGGACTCGGTTCCGGCATTGTACGCCAACGAGTTGCCAGGGGCGGAGGGCACCGACGTCAGAGAAGCGTTGCCACTCAATAGCCACTGTAGACGCAGCTCACTGCTGCCAAATCGACGACCCGAGTCCCACCTTGTGACCAAGACAGCCTTTCCCTCTGCGTCGAAAGACGGCAACACAGCTGCATGCGCGGTCATCGATGCCGCCGCCGGTGAAGGCCTCGTACACGGGAGCGAGGAGTCCTGAACATTCGCAGCCCAGGAGGTCCCCGAGAGCGCGCGCAATGTCGTATCGTCGTTGATTGGCGACGGATCTGTCGTAGGAGGCTCCGCTGGTGCCCCGCCGCCACCGATGTGTGGCTTCTGAATCTCACGGAACGACGCCACAACCTTCAGTGCCCTGGCGCGCTCCGCCCAGACCGCCTGAGAGGCGCGCAGAGAGAAGCGAGACACGTGGTACGTCTCACCTGATCGCTCAATCACTGCGAGTGAGCCACCGTGCGTGCGCTCTGCCACGAGGCGCAAGATCGAGTCGCTAAAGCCTGTAATAAGAATGTCATTATGATGGCTGAAGCGCAATCGCACCTCTTCCTTCTCAAAAACAAGAGCGGCGGCGCTCCTCGGCGCTGGTGTACCACCAGCTGATGCGGTAACCGAACCGGTCACCGTCCCTGACACATGTTCGGTCCTCTTCGCTGCAGGAGGGCTCGAGGCCTTGAGGTTCACTCCGACGTACACCATGTCAGGGCTGCATTTACGCCTCATCCGCGAGAGGTACACCGGCAGGTCGCCGAAAGCAGGGGCGTTGCGATTCATATTGGAATAGGTGCGATGTACACCCTCATCAAGCACGAAAAAAGACTCAACCCGCATGTTGCGCTCTATCACCTCGTCGAGAAACGCATACGGGAAGTGCGCACCGGCTTTATCAGCGAACATGGCAAACGAAGTCGAAACCAGATCGACACCGACCTCCTGGCGCTTTCGCTCGAGTAGCAAGGAGCAACGCGCGGTGAGGGCGCCAACGAGGCCCAGGATCCGTGGTGCCGCTTCCTGTGGGGCTGTGGAGCTCCCTCCGCGAACAGGATCGAACGAAGCCCTTGAGTCAGCACCTTCTACACCATCATAATTGGCTTCGCTGCGTCGAGTGGAGGTGCTACTGTCGGTCTCCCAGCTACTGGAGCTAGCGCCGTCATCCCCACCCGCCCCTTTCTTACTCGACCAAGCCCCACCAGGGTCTCTTTCATGAAATACTACGAACTCGTCGTAGCAGTATAGTAGGACAACACACTGCTCGCAGCTGCGCATTAACATGGCCACCAGCAGCGCAGCGACATCGACTTTACGCTGAATCGACGCCGGCGCTGCCGTGGAGGCGCCCATCGCAGACATGGGCTCGAACAGGGCAGAGGTGATGCAGACGATAACGATAGTAACCCCTTTCATTGGAATTACGTTAAGCCGCGCAGACGCATTCACTGCGAAGTCGAGCGCGGTACAGTACTGTGTCACGTACCGATGTAAAAACCCACGTGACACCATCGGACGCTCGAAACTCTTCGCTGTATTCTCCAAAACTTTGCGACTCGGCTCCGCCGCCGATTTCGGTACAGTGGTGGGTCTGTCTTCCTCATGCCCACCGCAACGCCGAGTGGAAACCACTCTTTCTTTCGCAGCGCGCGCCTCTCGAGGCATAGCACGAAGCGTGTCGAGAAATGTTATCGATGTTTTGATCTCCTGCACAGCCAGATAAGCACTATAAAAACGATAAGGCATCTGTCGACTTGCAGCAACCTGCTGCTCATCCACCAACTTTTTTAAAATGAGCTGGTGTGTTTTGGCCGAACAGAGACGTGTGAGGATGTTACGTAAGTTGCGCAAAAGAGCCATGTACGGCACAGCCTCCGCGGAAATCAGCGCATCCCAGACACAGCCTTTGTTGCCTTCTTGGGAGAGCTGAGTCTCCCATGTCTCTGGCACGGGAAGACGCATGCGCTGCCCAGCGCGGCGCGCGTCAAACACACAACAAGGAAGCTCCACGTTCTCTTCATGAACTTTGATGTTGTCCTCGTCTTCAGCGCAGCTAGTGTTGTTAAAAGCACGGACACCGGTGCCCTCCGCAGAGAGTTTCCCCTCCTTTACTGAAGATGTGGTGCAACTTTTCACAGGCGCAGGCATCTTCCATGTGGGATCCGTGAGATGGAGTCGCATAGATCGAAAATCTACTTCGCTCGCTGGATAGCGCTTGCCCAACAGGCAGCACACAATGTACGCTGGCTCAGTGATGTGCAACATACGGATAAGCTGCTTAAAGGTAAAAGTTTTCGGGCGCGCGAAACGCGGTGATGTCTCCGGCGGGGCGTCTTCGCTACTCGACTCATCTTCGGCACCCCCCTTTAGCGAAGTCAGGGCACTGCGATGGCGCCGAACCTGACGACGCCTAGCGCGGCGCTCTGCCGCTTCGTTGTCATACTTGGCCATAGAAAACATAGAAAACTTCGCGAACAACTTCACGAGTGCCGCGCGAAGTGCAGCGGGGAGGTGCGACCGCCTCGGGTCGGGGGGGTTGTCCTTTTGACTACAGCTAGCACTCGCCCCCGCCTTCGCCCGAGTGGCTTGGGTGCTTGCGCCTGGCAAGTTCCTCGTATCGCTGCGTGATTCAACACCTGAAAGAGCGAGGCTGCGCCTGCTAGTAGAGCTTGGCGAGCGAGTGGAGTAACGACCCCGTCGACCGGGGACAGTGGGGTTAGTCGAGAAACGATGTCGATAATGTACAACTTCATGCCCAGTCGCTTGAACATCCTCCTGAGCCCTCGGCGGGTACGTGAGGATTCCTGCGTAGTCGTGAGCAGCGTCGCAGTCATAGAAATATGAAAAATTGGCCACCGCCAACCAGTCCGAGGGCAACACAATGATCTTCTCCATGTACGGGTACAAAAACGGAAGGCATTTAGGCTCACGGGCGCAGAGTGCAACGAGGAAGCTCGGTGAGCGGCGCAAGTGCAGCTCGTGGCGGGCGTAGAGAGCCAGCTTCAGCACGAACTCACCATCTTGGCGAGAAATAAGATGAACAAGCTCGCGTATTTGCGATACCGTTGCGACACCACTGTCCGGGGATAGCAGGGGTGTCCCTGGTACCGGCGCATTCACCTCTTCCTCCGCCCCCGAGTCGCCCGCGGCGGGTTCAGTTGCTGCGGGAGTTTTCCCAGGCAACTTCGCCTCGAAGGGTGGCTCCCGCATCAAGCAAGACGACACCAAGTCAACCAGCTCCGTTTTGAGGAACGTGAGCTCCGCTGCGCGCGACCGGTAGAAATACTCCATTGCGATGTCTCTCTCTACGACGACCACACCCAATCAGCACTTTTGGCCGCAAGTATATATATATATGTATATATATATATATATATATATATATATATATAGTATATATATATATTAGTGTGTGTTGTTTGTTGTGTGTGTCGTAGGTAGGTAAGGGAGGGAGGGCGGAC
>CM007346.1:303543-343036 GCA_000333855.2 Endotrypanum monterogeii | reverse complement strand
CCGAACCAACCTAACCTACACGTACACGTTACGTTCGTACGACTAGTATATATATATATATATATATATATATATATATATATATATGTATATATATATACTTGTGTGTGTGTGTTTTGTGTGTGTGCGTGTGGAAAGGGGAGGAGGGCGGGCACTTGGGTGTCCTGGTGTGACTCTGTGTTGCTCTGGTTTGTGTTGTTCTGACGGTGTCAACGAAGAGGCGAGAGGTGTGAATAGCAGAAGTTGCCGGATGGAACATATGAAGATAACATATACAGTGGAAGAGCGCTTACCCCTTTACCCCTGCAGACTCGACTCTACCAACCCACGCACCCCCCCCCTCCTCAACCGCTCATCCCAACACGGGGAAGTGGAGGTGATGCACGGTGTGGGGAGGGAGAAGGTTGAGGCCATGGTCCATTGCAGGATCTGTGCACAGATTTGATAGCGGAGTAAGCCAACCGAGCAGCGGTTGAGCGACTTCGCCTTTCCCACACCACACGTTGAGCAGCTCATAAGTCACCGAGGTATTCTTTGGCCGTGTTGATAAAAACGGTAGAGCCTGGCTGCGCACGCACATCAGCACCACGGCTACATTTCTTATTGGGGGACGTGAGTCTCGACCGAGAGGGGACCGTGTGTGTTGGTCACTCAAATCGACGCACATGACAAACGTTATCCGTACAATTTGATCCTCGCTCTTTTATGTGTACTTGTTTTTTGGGGGGGGGCGAGCTCAGTGACCTCACACTGTTTTCAGGGTCGTCTTTATCATCAAGCGAACACGTACGAGATTCACACACACACACACACACACAGACACACACACAGGAAAATATCTCAAATGAGAACTACTGAACACGTCGAACCTACTACCTCTCGCCTCCATCTCCCTCCTCGTACGTCTTCGCTCACCGACGTACATCGACGCAGCTGCGTTAGATACTCGGTCACCTCTAAACTCTCCCAAAACCTCACAACACAGCTTTTTATGCAAACATACACACAATGACACACACGGAAGCGCCTACGTCACTCGTGACTCGCTTGTACTCAATTGAGATGCTAGATCAGACATGTGTCCGTATAAGTGAGCCTACGAAGCGTACAGCAATAAGAGCATATGCAGAAAAGGATGCGAAGTGGAAAAGTGAGAAAGCAGACGAAGCACCCCGACTGCGGAGGGTGGAAAATCCTTCCTCGAAAAAAAAATCCGATACAGTCGAAGAAGGCGGTGTCTACGAACAGGTGCGGTGCAGAAGTGGGTAAAAGCGTGGGAAAGTAAGGCGCCATAAGTGTCATTTATGTGTGTGTGCGCGTGTGTGTGTGTGATCACCGCTTCCTATAACTACTGAAAAAAAAATCCTTTTTTAAGGGTACCAGGATAGGGAACTCATCAAAGTCGTGAAGAAATGCTCACTCCACCCCTTCTCCACCTTCCTACCTCGCTGTCCGGGAAAAAAACCACTCCCTCCAAATCGATAGAGGAAGAAGGGGAGGGAGGGGGTGAAAAAAATCGAAGGCACATTCACGGCCCCCACGTATGGTCGACCAGCAGCTGAAGCACACCAACGAGATCGGGGGTAGAAGGGCAGATACAGAAAGAAAAAACATGTGGAGGGAAGCCATCTTGAGTGCCCATACGCACGCACGCACGCACACATTATGAAAGCATGAGTCAGCGTGCAAGAAAGATGCGCTGACGCAAACAGTTGACGGCGCCTGGGCCCCCTGTCCCCGCGAATGCAACCCTCAAACACCAGCAAAAACCATAACCGCAAGAGGGAAGCAATTATAAAAATAAACGGCCCAGCTCGACTAGATTTCGTGATGTGTGACACATGTAACTGTTTGTGTGTGTATGTGTCGACCATACGCTGTAGCAGCAGGACAAGCCGCTGATCAGGACCGTCATCCTAAAATTTTCTGGTTTCCTCGTGGGCGCTCGTCTAGATAGCCTTGGTGACCTTCGTCTGCTCGAAGCCCTGCGGCAGGTAGCCGGTCTCCTCGGTGTTCCAGTCTACACGGCGCGGCGGCTTGCCATCGCCGTAGCGCATAATCACAAAACCCTTCCAGCAGAACATCCAGAGAAAAAGGTACAGCGTAGGGGCGGAAATATAGTACTCGCGGCCAAGCTCGACAGCTCGGTTCATCATCCACTTAATGTCAATGAAGCGGAATACCATGAGGCCGCCATTGTAGGCACCGAAGAAACCTTTGGTTGTCGAAGACAGCGGAATGTCCTCAAGTTTGGGTGGGTGGTAAAGCTCGCCCCCGCTGAGGCGCACCGGTGTGCGCCGGAATAGAGAAGCTTGAGTGCGGCGCAGCATGTCAACAAATTACGCTTGCGATATCAAGGGAGTCAAACTAATATAAGGACAGGTGTAATGTGTACTTCAGTGCAGTGGAACGGAAGCGCGTGTGACGTAAAAAAAAAAAAAAAGAAGCTGAAAGGCAGTGAGCGTTGCGCTATGATGACAAAGCAGAAGTAGAAAGGAAAGGGGAAGACAGCGGAGAAGTGCAAGATATACATAAAATCAGAT
This sequence comes from Endotrypanum monterogeii, assembly GCA_000333855.2. Classification (NCBI taxonomy): domain Eukaryota; phylum Euglenozoa; class Kinetoplastea; order Trypanosomatida; family Trypanosomatidae; genus Endotrypanum; species Endotrypanum monterogeii. The sequence goes on along the minus strand of CM007346.1, from coordinate 340,493 downwards.
AAAATAGTTTGGTGAAGTACAGGAGACGCACATCATAAGAAATGTGTGTGCGTATGTGTGCGTGTGTGTGGGGGGGGGGGGGGGGAGGGGGACATTCCCCTCGGTACGAGGGAAAGAGCAGCGTCGATGCGAAGTCACGCACACACACAGTCAAAGATATAACGAAAAAAAAATCATTTTTGCATTGATGCAAATTGAAGTGAGGGTCCAATGAAACGAATTGTGAAGCGAGTGAGAGACGGATCAGGGCAGGGGTTCCTCATAGTGCTCCCAGTGCGACGCAGGGGGGAAAGGTGGTGCGCCACTGACCCCCGTCGTATTCCTAGCACTGCCCACCAGCTCTCCTGCGCAGATGTTTCCAGGAGCCCCTGTTACGCCTCAAAGCAGACATTGCGAGCTCTCGAGGGCGGTGTAGAGGTCTGTAACCAACTGCGCAGCAGTGAGAGGCTTGACCCAGTGTACCTGGCCACCATTGCCCACACCATGCTCTGAAATTCCATGCAGCTCCGTCAAAGCCCGCTGCTGCTGTAGATCACCGGTGAGTAGCACCACTGGCGGAACGATGCGGCTTTGACTTGTGAGAAGAACATCGTTGAGGTAAGAAGAGGTCAACAAATCGCCTGATTCCAGGGACGTATTCGCGAAGAAGACGTGCAGAGTAGACGCCGGGTGGCGACTAGCCAACTGGTACAAGGTGTGGAGAGTCTTTGAAGTGACTGGCACAAACAGTTCATGCGTGGCGCAGACTGCAACGGGAAAATCCGAAAAAAAACGCAGCAGCTTCGGAGAGAGAAGCATCTCAAGAAGCTCACCCGAAAAGCCAAGCTCCACGTTCGCTACGTCAGCTACAAGGATGAGGCGGGCTGGCTGCGTCTTCCACCCACCAGGTGCCACGGCGGCACCCACCCTTTCTCCAATCGTTTCACAAATCGACGCGAGGCCACAGCTGTAGCGAAGCTCGTGAAGGACCTGTGCGTTGTACAGCTTGAGTTCCTGTGGTGTGAAGAGTGTGTCAGCGTGGATGTAGCTCAGATGCCGCTGCAGCTCCGCCGGATCCATCCACAGGGGCGATGAAGACGACACAGAGGGAATCTGTCTTTTGATTTGAGGTCCACACAAGCCAACCGACTTCACTCGTGATGGGGACGCCACACCGCCTGACAGCCCCTTGTGCGCTGCGCAGACTGGGCACCGCAGAAGGGGAGCCGTCGGCTTATGACGACTGTGGTACAAGTCACGGAAGAGTTTATTCCATCGCTCTCTCTGTGGAGAAATCAGATATGCGATGTTCATCCACGCCCCGGGTGGCGCACCGTACCAACATGGGGAGTCACCGTAGCTGCTCTCTAGACGTTTTTCCCCATCCTCAGAGGGGGTGTTTAGGGCATCAGCGGCTTCCTTTGGACAGACGCCCTCGTGGGAGGCGTGAAGAGCAGAGCCGCTGGGGAAGCGAGGTGTACCGCATGCAGCTGCCTTTCTGATGCGCTCGTTGGAGCTGAGGGACGGAAACGACGACTTGGCCGGTGTTCCCGCCGGCCACACATTGCGGCGCTGGTGAAGTTGGGGCTCCGGAAGAAATCCCCTACGCTCCTGCACGGTGCATAGCTGCAAGAGCTCCCGCACACGCGACAAATTGTCCGCCCGCGCACTGGCCCTCTCGGACATCAAGAGCTCCCTTTTTGCAAGAAGACCCTTGACGGATGGAAACACGGGAGATAGCAATGACGTACTTGAAGACCACCGTCTTATCGCCGTGGCACACACGAGCATCTCTCCCGCCCTCAGACGAGGTGGCATTAATAACTGTGCCAAAGCCAACCTTCACGAAGTACTACAACGGAAGACGTGCCTCGGGGGATCTGCAGAAACTAGACGTTGACCACATGTGAACGGAGTCGTGAAAGGAAGAGGGCAAAGGAAGAGAATCGGGGGAGAAGGAGGAGGAGGAGGAGGAGGAGGAGGAAGGGGAGGCACACGTGGGACATTGCGAGGAGACTGCAAGTCGAGAAATGTCAACATGTTTACGGGTGTTCTATTTTATCAAATGAAAGGAAGTGGAGAATGTATATGAAAGTAACAAGTGAGGGGATCCACATCTCCCATCTCCTCGCCCAGAAGCAACTTGGAGCAGAACAAAATACTCAAACGGAAGATAAGAAGCCGAGTGGCTAGGAGAAGTCACATGCATAGGTTTTTTTTTTTCCGCAAGCGACGATGACGAAACGCGCAAAAAAAAAAAAAAATGCAGTTACGCTAAATATACATTTTCAACGGAAATAAAAAAAGCTCCCCAATGGACCCCAGACGGCACGAAACAGCCTCCACCCACCCCCGCCCCCCAGATGGGGGAGAGGGCGTCGAGCCCACTGTAAATGCACACCACCCTGCGCCTATCATTCAAAGAAAAGAATTTTTAAAAGAGAGGAAAACGCTGCTCCGCTGTTCATGTCGATTCCACCCTCCCCTTCCCTACCCTAGCGGAAAACAGGCACGCCGCACATGTTGTGTGTGTGTGTGTGTGTCGTCCAGCCCATCGCGACGCTGCCCACGCCGATCTCACGTGCTAGAGGGGAAGGAAGAAAGGGGTAAAACATCAGTCAGGCGTAGCGAAGGCATTGCCAGCTCCAGCAGTGGAGGGCCTACCACGTCCGCCTCCGTCGCGAGGCAGGAGACAGCCGCCGCTGCACGACGGGAAGAAAGCTGCGAAGCCTCCACGGCTTCTGAAATTACCTGCGCACGCTTCTTCTGAAACGACAGGGACTCCAGCGGCACCTGCACCTTCTTCGCCCGCTCACAAAGCTCGAGCATGATTGTATCCAGCTTCGAGAGAAGCTCTCGATGACCACCGTGACACCCAGCAAAGGCGGCCACAATCGGCACGAACGAGAGAAGCTCCATAGATATATTCTCAATCCCCTTCTCAGCCAGCTCCTCACACACAAAGTACGCCACCTTGAGCGAGCTACAGTACAGTGGTCCCCACCGAGCCTTCTCTGCAGCCGTGAAGGCGTTGAACGCTGCTACGTGCTGATTAAAGGAGTGAATGGTCCTCTCCAGCTTCCAAAGCGCCGACAGCTGGGCGAAAAAACGATTTTCGATCCCACAAAGTCGATCGAGGTGCACACGCTGCTGGAGCGCCAGTGACAGAGAGGCCGCCGGCTTTGGCAAGCACAGTGGGGAGAGAACAGATACGCGGGGACCTTCGAACACATTGACTGAAATCAGTGCAGCTGCTGCGGCTCGCAGAGCATCTGCATACTGCGACCTTGCCTTGCGCAGCTGCGGGACAACACGCGCGTCAACGTCTTCCACACCCAATGCAGAGAGCAAGTAGAGGTTACGCATGTCCAACGGGTAGCGATTGCGTGCCGCATCCCCGGGGAGGTACGGGGTTTCCCCCACGTAGGGAAAGGCCCCAGCCGAACTGCCGGAAGCACCTCCAGTACCGAGGGGACCAGCCCCATCCACCCCGGTTGTGAGGCTGCCGCTCTCCTGGTATTGGTTCTGCTCAGCGAGCGCACTTGCGCGGTGCAGCACGTCGTGAAGCTGGCGCAGTCGCCATTCCCCATTTGCCATGGCAACGGCGGTGTCGCACGAAAAAGATTCAAGCTGATGGGGATGATAAAAGGGGGTTATGGCTGAAGCTGGCTCAGCGCCGCACTGAGAACGCCGCTGCCGCACCTCGCCCGACAGGGACGACGAGCCCAATGAAGATGCCGCCATAATACACTGCGCAAGGGCGTTATGCCAATGCGATGCGCATGTTTCGGGTACAGCATCAACGATCTCCGCTAATCCACTAGTGGGGCTTTGGCGGCTCAAGTTGCACACCCAGCGAAGCAACGGCGTGGCTGCGATCGCATCAAGAAGGTCCGCGGCGTCCACGAGGACCGTCGATAATATGCGAGGACCTCTTTCAGACCTCCTGCGATTTGTGCCCGCCGCCTCCTCTGCCTCCTGCAGTGTGGAGAGGTGAAGAGCAATAGGACATACCGTTCGACGCGTCCCCTGTAATGGAAACGACGCTCGGATTGGAGGCGCCGCCACCGACGCTAGCTCACCTTGTGCAACGAGACTCCCCCGTACCTCGGATGAAGTCACCTGAGCGCGCTTACGCTGGAGCGACTCGTACTGTAACAAGAGTAGGTGTAGTTGGCGGAGAAATATCAAGTCCAAGGAATTGTAGCCGCCGAGTAGTGAAGTGATCAGCGCCCCCCACGGTGGCGCTACCTTCTGTGGCGTTGCCGCATCAGTTGAGACAGGGTTAGCTGGTATCGCTGCTTGTGATTTTCTTTTCTGTGTCGATGAATTGTGGTCGTTAGTCGTGCAGCCGACTTCAGTCTCCGCATCTTCGTGCAAGCCTGTAGTCCTTCGCAGAAGCGACTTCTCTCCAGTCACACGCGGGCTTAACAGAGAAGACGCCCCCATGGCACCACCGCTGTCGATTCGAGAAGATCGGGCAGGATCGGCAGCGATGCTATCGCCGCTCCGTGAATCCGACAACTCAATCATGATTGTGTGCAATGCCGCCAACGCGGGTGGCAGCCTCGAGGCCGAAAGCCCCCCTGCATCGGTAGCCTCATCCAGGTGGTGCTCCTCTGCACCTCTCTCATTCTCGCGACTGTGGCACAGCGGAAAAAGAACTTCGAGGTGCTCACGAGGGCCGCCCCCGCTCGAGGAGATGAGCACAAAGCTCAAGAGGTCCCGTTCGATCTTTGTGAAGGAATTTGAGAAGCATTGGCCCGTTGAAACTCGCCGCGGACCAACCAAAGGATCAGGGAGAGCCCGTCCTGAGGGCATCCCTTCCACCGAACAATTGGGCTCGCCCGCAAGTATCTCCGTTGATGGGTTCTGGCAAAGGACCTCCGGATGGCTGCTTATAGATGCCACGCGTGTACTGCACGGCACATTTCTTCCCCGGGTGCCTTTCCAAGTAAGTCGCCCGGGGCAGTCATGACGACCATTGCCCAGACCGACCTTCGGAGAAGATGCGGCAGTGTCTGTCGTTGTTTGGTCTTCGCCCGGCAGAGCCTCGTCGTCGCCACTGAGGCTCGTTCCCCAGGTCTGCAGACGTGCACACAAGTCTGCGTGCATGGATGAGCGCTCCTGCAGCACTGCTGGCAGCCCCCCGTCACCTGAGGCATACATTTTGGATCCTCTCGCCGACATCACGTCGGGGAGCGACAGAGACGATCGAGAGCCGTGTTGACTCCCCCGGAGAGGTGAGGTGACGCTCGAGTGTCTGACGTCAGCATCCCAACTACTCCAGGACAACAACCGCGGGGCCTCACGATCCTCTGCTTGATGGCTGAGCGGGACCACGGATGCTGCCTGTCCTAGTGCTTTACCGCGCCCACCGCGCCGCTCGCATGCCCCCGGCGGAGCAGCATGTGCGTCATCCCCCACCCACTCGTCCGCCAACGAGACGTGTCGCCGCTCCCGGCACCGCCGCAGAGCGTTCCGCCACAGGACATCGTGCTCTTTTTCAGCCAAGCGCTGCATCACAGCGTCGTGCGCTGTCGCAGGATCGTCTACGTAGACAAATTCATTCCATCCGTCGTCCTCATCCCCTGCATCTGCATCCGGTTTACCGGCGTCAGCTTCGGTACCACCCGAGTTTATCCGGGGAGTTGCTTCCTTCCCTTGCTGCAAAGTTCTCTGTCGCAGGTGTCGCGCGACTGTTGGGTGCAGTGGCCCTGAGCCCGACTGCTCCAGGCAGACACCATTTTTGAAGCGTACCATTACCCGTGTGCGGTCGCACCACTTCCGCACTAGCTGCAGGAGTCGATTCCACGCCGATCGATCCTTAACGTATCGGGTTAGAAATGTGGTTCTGGCTTTAACTGCACGATCCAGTGAGTTGAGGGGAGTGGAAGCCACCGCAGTGAGCTTCGACGCCCTCACCTTGCCCTTTGTGCCTACAGCATCACTCGCAGTTTTTTCTCTGGGGACCTTGTCGCCTTCTTTTGTGCCTGCAACAGCGCCAACAATGGGCATCTCTCCGAAGTGCACGTTCCTCTTACCGTCGTCGACTGAGGCACGCTTTACGTCTGAGAAGAGATTGTCAACGTCAAGTAGATCGTTCTCCGCTGCTATGGACTCGTCAGTACGTAGCTTGGATGGTGTGACAAGATGACTGGCGTACAGCCGCACCTGTTGTTGCCAGTACGCCTCTGCCGCCGCCTCTTCGCTTGTCATGCCCTGGGGATCGTTTGACTGCAACGGTGGTACGGCATCGCCAGATGCACTGGGAACCGCTGTTCGCAGTGCAGCGGGTCTATACCGATTTTTTGAAAATCTCTGACGCGCTGCCACACCTTCCCCAAGCTCTCGATTAAACATTGTGCTTGTCAGTGAAGCGACGGAGAAGCGGGAGGTGGATACAGACGACGCAGCTGGAGACAGCAACTGCATCTGTGCCCCCTTGCGGCCGCTGTGTTGGGCGTGACCTGCGGTGTGTAGTCGCCCGCATCCATCGCTATCGTGTGAGCGGCGACGTTGAGACGCATGTATTGCAGTCAACGACCCGTGTCGCCTTTTGATTGCCTTCAGCGTCAGAGGCTCCGTGTTCCACGGTGACGTCAGCAGCGAATCGGCAGCCGCAGCCGCTGTGGTGTGCGAATGAAACGGGGGAGATACTCCACACAATTCGGCGAAGGTGAGGCTCTCCTTGTTCACAGGCAATCCAGCTGCTTCCTCGCCAATTCCAGTGCGTGCGTCGGTAGCAACCTTCACGACGGGGGATGAGGTCTTCGGAGCCCCGTTGTCGTTGGCAGACGACACCGAGCACGAGCCCAGTATCTTCCTGGGTGTGGAGCGCCGAGCGGTGTTATTGCCGGGTGGCTCCGCCAGTGAAACCCCCGACAAGGACGACGGAGAAGTAACCGCCTGTGCGGATGCAGAAACATCAGGCGTAGGGTACTGACGTGGGGATACGTTACGGATGCGTGGTGCGCCCATGCCTCCCTCTGGAGCACCGACACGATCGTCCTGCGAAGTATTGTGAGAGTGAGTAGCATCGTTGGTAGCCTGATTGTGTGCTTTTGAGAGGAGGACGCTCTCCGCAGGTGAAGGCTCACTCGCCCGGTCAGCAGATAGCAGCAACCCACATCCCTCCTCGGGTGTGTCGAGCCAACTCGGGGCGCGATGTAAAGCAGGAGTGTCTCGCTGATTAGAGACTGGCCCAGTAAGCCGCATCGTGTCACGCAAAGCCTGTAGCGTGCTCTGCCCGGCACCTCGAACCGATACGTCGGAAACCATCGTGCTCCCCGCTCCATTACAACCACCACTTAGCGAACACTTCGCAGCGACACGCGACAGCTGCATCGCGAGGGCGGCGATCGCATCTGTTCTGGCCTCCTCACCTTTTGTGGTTCTGCCGGTACCGCACAAATCCACATGAACATCGCTATCGGTAGTTCTTTCGAGCCCTGACTCAACGGCCTCTCCTGCATTCGAGCCGGTGTGAGCACCGAGATGCATGGACAACACAATGGCGGCACGATCCGCTCGACCTAGCGTTTCGTTCAAGCTGGCTGTCGCGAGGGAGAGTCTCACGTTTTCTGAAATTGAGGACTCTGCGGCACGGTAGAGCCGCTTTGATTCATCCTCAAGAAGCGTGTTGGTGGCAGAGAGCGTCCCATCCAGAGTCGACCACCACGCCTCCGTCTTGGGGATGGCGCCATCGTCTACCAGCGCAATAGTTGTTTTGCCACAGGATGGAAGAGTCGGTGTCGGTGACCCCTGCACAGCCGCTGCCCGAGCAGAGGTGAGAACCATCGCCTTTGAGGACCTCGCTTTCCCCCGCTGGGAGGCAGGAATCTCTGGAAGACGCTCGATCGCAGCAGAGGCCCTCGAGGAGGTGATGACACCACTACACGTCGAGTCACTTCGGTTGTGCAGTGATGATGTTTCCGAGCAGACATCTGCACCTTCGTGGGTAAAATGTGTATCGCGAGTAACGGCATTCCCAGCGCTGCTGTCGCCCTCGACCCGGTCTCTGCCCTCGGCGACAGCGCCTGTGTCAACGAAACCACTGGTGCGACTCTTGCCGAGAGGAGAAAAAAGTAGTCGGACATACTCCCCGTCGTAGTGACCGTCGTCGCCGTCGTTGGTGCACTCTGCCTGACTCAGCACAGGCTTCCCAGACTCCCGAAAAGTTTCTGCTACCTGATTATCAGTGCTGGGTGATACCGTGCAGGGCTGGACTGCCTCCCGCTCTGGACGCAACAACTTTTCTCGGGCCAATGATGACCGGGAAGATATACTTGGGAGAAGAGAGAGGGCGGCCGCCGGCATCTGGCGTGGCGCCCGTCGCCGCCAGAGGGCACGTGCCGAATTCTGACGCCGCAATAAAGTGGGTGCTGGCTGAAACGATGGTGTGCTGACGACCTGGGGATGGCGGTGTGCAAGAGAGCTCAGGGAGTGATGGACATCACCGCGGCCATTACTGTTTGTCTCGACAGGGAAACGGTATGAGGAGCGTGGATTGAGCGAGTGGTTATCTGGGATAGACGACCCCCCCGGGACTTGGAGGATAGGGGAAGCAGATACATTGGTTAGATGAGGCGCCGCATGGCTTCGACGCGGTGCATGCATCCAGAAAAGAAAAAAAAATGGTCCACAACAGAGTCTTAGTTGAGGGGGGAAAAAAAAGAGAGCAAAAGAAGACAACGCGCGATCGCACAAGCAGGGGTGAGGTAAAAGACGGACAAGAGATTTTTTCTTTTGTCGGGACGAGGGAACGGGAAGTGAAACGAAAACCTTTTGGATCGGTTCAGACAATTGTAACTGGGGCACGTGTATGTGTGCACCGTTTTCACGAGACGTCACGGTAAAAATAATAAATAATAAATGAGAGTCTGTGCGACGATTAGTTGCTGAAACCAATCTGAGGCAGGTGCCTGCACGCACACACAATCACTAGACCCCGGGCAGACAACACACCAGAGGAGACGTGGGAAAAAAAAAATGGGGGAAGAGAGTGAGTGAATGAGTGGACGTGAGTGACATCCTAGTCATCTGCACTGGTGCACACGCAGCGCAAGCTCACCTGAGAGCAGCGTCCCACGAGAGCAATAACAGGGTATAACTGCTCACTCTACCTTCCCCCTCCCCATCCCTTTGCTTCAGTCATTCTTCCCCTGCACACGCAGGCATGCCAAGCATCAAGTTTTGAATGCATTTTGGTGGATAACATAGGAGATGATTCGAGATGTTAAAACCTGAAGACTGCGGGTAGAGCTTCGACGCTCAAGGATATTTCTCCGGTGCTCTTTTTTTTTTACTTTTTTTTGCTTGTGCTGTGGGAAAAAGAAGAGGAAGAGGGGGGGGGAAGGGGGTGTGCATCTCACGCATACATTGCTTGGAGGATGCGCTTATTCTTCCTTTAACCTGTCCGTAACAGTCATGTATTCACCTGTGCGTGCACCGCGCCGTCGGCATCGCACGCGAGACGCCGGCCGCGCCTGAACAGCACTGCCCAGGAACATGAGCTCCATCATAGCAAGTCATGTGCAGGAACGCCATTGCTCAGCTTTGGCGACACAGCGGCTACCCCACTTGACGCTGTACGTCGCACCAGATGTAGCGGGCAATGGCGCGCTCTTCCCTCGGACTAAGGCGATTCCCCACTACAGCGGGAACAACATGAACGTTGCGCCGCGTCAACTCCGGCACAAAAGAGGTCACGCCATGGTCACGGTGGATCCATTTCCGCCCGGAGGCTCGAGACGACGCTGCAGATCCTATCCGATCATCGAAGGGCGCGTATTCCTCAGTGTTCTCAACACCATGGAGATCGGCGATGCTGCGCACGTGCAGCCAGCTCTCCGACATTAATACAACCCGCGGCGCCAGCGTGCACACCAACTCTGAAGACGCACCTGAGGATGCTGGCTGCGACAAGGCCTCTCCTGCCTCCCGCTGAAGAAAGACGTGAGGGCTGAAGCGCGTGATACACTGCACCGTCGCGGCAACTGTGTACAATCCCCCGTTTGGATAGGTAACAGAGTCGGTTCGAGTGCCTACCGAAGCCCCCACCTCCGCGGCAGCAGAACTACAGGCAGCCAAATCCGTACGCAAACCTGCTTGTCTGCGCATCCCAATGAAAATGGGAATCAGCCTAAACAGTTGCGGTGAAGTGCTGGCGCGAGCCAGCGCACACACCTCATCCGCTATGTGTTGCATGGACACTCCAATGGCGACCCTCTGCTGTGTGTGCACGTAACAGACTAAAAAACAGACGTGTTGTCTGAAAAAACGGGATGACGCCCTTGCCACGGTTCTACCTCCGATCCGCATAGCTTCCTCCCACGCGGTGCACGCAGTTCCCCACAGCTCGGCCATGTCAGCGCTTAAGTCTCGTAGCGGCTCCTCTGTGGCACAAAAGAACTTGTTGGAGTCAAGCGAATTGGAGAGGCGCGTACTGAGGAGGCGGAACTGCAACCAGTCTGAGTGTTGTCTCTCCTGCAGCTCATAACTGCAGAAAGGATTCGATCCAGCAAAGAGGTTCGGCGAAGATGACGCGGTCGACGATGCTGCGCACGCAGGATTATCCGCTCCAGGGACAGGGTCGCCGGCAGGGCACGATGACGGAAGGTGGATGCCCATGGCGCCGCAGGACTTAACAATGGGAGATGGGGCTATCGAATTCGCAAGCGATGCGGACGCCTCGGGTACAGGTGAAGCAGGAAAGAGCGTCGCGAACGGGACACGCTGCGCCTGGGTGCATGAAGCGCGCTGAAGAGCAAAGGAGGTGCCCTGGAGGGGCACAGCGTCGTACAGAGAACGACCACGGCCGAAGTAGCGGAGGAGGTCTCGCTCCTTTTCTTTTGTAATGCAGAAGGAACGGGGTGCGACAACCCTATCCTGCGCTTCGCCGGTCTCCCTCGCCGACAAAGCAGACGACTTCGAGGGGGATGAGAGTGTCTGCGAATCAGTATGAGCATGTGAATGAGCGTCATCCAGACCTCGACGTGCAGGCGCGCGTGAAACAGGATTCTTACTGGAGAGAGGTACCGTGCAGCTCTTCCTCTTCGCACGAGAGGGCTTCGACGGCGGCCGCCGCTTCTGCGAAAACGACCGAGCAAGAGCAGTGGCGGCGGCGCCGTGCGCGAAGAGGCCTCCCTGCAAGCAACTGCGCCGCCAACGCAGTAGCGGCATCCCCTTCATTCGTTTCTAGACCCTGGAAAGGGAAAAGAGGAGTTCTGTCAGGACTTTACGAGTGTGTACAGGTGGCAACAGTCCCACCAGCGAAGAAGAAGAGAAGCATAACCAGCTTTCACAGGGAAGGAAAGAAAAAGATGATGAACCCGATAAGAATCGAACGCTGAATATATATATATATATATATTTCACGGAGTAAGGAAGGAACCACGCCAAGAGGATGATGCACCTCCAGCGACTAAAACCTAGACGGAGCCCCCACTCGCCCTTTTTTTTCAAAGCAAATTTACGCCGAATCCACAGCACAGGGGGGAGGCGAGGGAGGGGGGTTAAAAATCCCCTCCACGTGCACGTCTAGTATGGGGAATAGGGCAAAATAGAGAGATTAAGTCTCTCGTACACCATCATGGCCTATGGTCGATGCACAGAGGCAGTCACACGCTCGCGTGTATGACACTAGAGATGATAGCGATCGACATGATGCGCACCTGACATTCGATAGCTTCATTACGCGCACCCCATTCTCTCGAAGAGACGCGACACATGCGGAAAAAAAATCAGAAATGAGGCGATCCAAGAAAGCATCTTGGCGTACACATCTATAACCCCCACCCACCCCCTCGCACCCTGTGCAAGCAATCTTTTCGGCATATATTTAACCCCAAGTGCCACTCGGCTGCTGTTATTCTCCCAAGAACAACTACTTACGCCTGTAGAGTATACATACATACACACAGGCACACACACACACACACACACACACACATACACGTGAACGCACGCGTCAGGAAGAGTATTCTACGACCCCTATACATCCCCCGAAAGCGCACCAAGCTCCGTCCCCGCCACCGGTTCATTGCTCTCGTCGGCGCCAAAGGCCATTTCTGTCATCGTCGCTGTTACGATCTCCTCTGCCACCGGCTCTGTCGCTGGCTTTGCCGCTGGTGTCGGCTGCAAGTCCGCTTGTATGCGCAGGAGCGAGACATCAGCCCGGTGCGATGAAGGCAGTGGGGCGGAGGTATCCTCGCCGCTGGCGTCACGTTCCTTTATGTATCTCTCAAACGCGGAATCGATTCCATCGCCAGAACGATGTCCTAGTCGTCCACCACGGCCACGCGCACCACCGCGATGATGGTGTGGACGACGGATCCCAAGGACCTCATCCATGTCCTTCCCTTCGGCCATCATTTCGTATTTGTCATGGCACCACTTTCCATCATCTGGAGAAGCGGAGACACCGTCTACGCTAGCGAGGCCCGACTCCTCCGCAAGGAGCTCCGAGTGCGAAGCATCGCTCATAGCCTGGCCACCGGTTGCCCAGCTGCCTCTGCCCTGCCCAGCCCCAACCAAGCCAGAGCGCCCGCGGCCGCCCCTTCCCCACTGCCGCTGTGTGTCAGGCAAAAAGCCACGACTATGATCCCTGTGCCACTCGTTACCGCCGCTGCTGTTGCCCGAAGAAAGAAGAACAACGCCGTGCTCCTTTGCCGGCTTCACCTGCAGTGTCGACCCCTCCACCTCCACCCCGTCCATGCAATAAACAGCCATGGACGCATCTGCTGGGTTTCGGTAGGTGCAGAGGGCACTGCCGACAAAGCGGCCGGAGCGGTCCGTAAACATTTTGTATGACTCCAAAGGGCCGTAGACCTCAAACTCGGCTTTCATCGCACTCGCGCCGTCGCGCTCGATGCGCCTCAGTGGGATTTGTGTTACGTAAACACGACAAGACTTGTCGATTACGATGCCAGTCGGCATCAAGCTACGACCGCGACTCGTAAAGTTTTCTAGAGGAGTGAAGGACGCCATCGTCTCTGCTGTCAACCCGGAATCGGCTGGTGCGCCTGCTTGATGCTCGTGTTTGTCGTCGAGAAGGAAAACGAGGGGGTAGCCGCACTCGATGATTCTGCTCACGCTGTGAAATGCGCACGTTCTACCAAAGATCGAAATGATAATAAGAGTGATAACAAAAATTGTATATGTATATTTATTTATTTTAGATAGATAGATATGTGTATATGTAGGAGCAACCATACAAAGAGCGCGGAGAGGTGGAGCAGCGGGGAAAGGGTAAAGGACAAGAGACAAAGGACGGGAAGGGAGCTGAGAAGATTTCTGGCCTCGGTGCGCAGAGAAGTCGGCTGAAAAAGTAATATACGCGCGGCTTTGTCGAGGAATCACCTGCCAGTCAAAATGAAAAAAAAGTCTCCTTTGTACGGCAGACAAGAGCGTCCACGGTAGTATGGAAAGAGGGCGCGAAGGAGCTCGCAGATAACAATCACTGCGGATCTTTTTTTTTTTTCGGCGAGAGATGTGAACGGCATCGATATTTTTCAACAGTACTAAGTGGAAGGGAACGGTCTCCCTTCGCGCTTCCTACGGTTGCACTCAAAAGAAAATGGCCCGCTTGCGGCGTAAGCAGAAGTCACCCCTACTTTGGCGCGCAGGCCCTACCACCCCCTTATCAAAAGCAGCGAGGTGAAAAGAGGGGGGCAGAAACGCCGTCGTCTTCATCCTTTACATTCCTGTACCGGTAGAACCTCAGGACGGGTGAGGTGTCAACATAAGGCATGCACATCGATCGCTGTTAACACTGCTAAAATAAACTGCACTTCCTCGGATACGTGCTCGACTTCACGACACAGCTTGGGAAGACGTGAGCATCCTCGCTCGCCATAGAAAATTAAGAGAGCAATGACTGGGCAAGTGCAACAATCAACAGTGCAGGAAAATCTTCTGCAAACAGAATCGGAGGCAAGCCTTTCCCTTTTCATTTCTCCGTCACACCCCCTCCTTTGTCTTCTTTTTCCTGCTCCTTTCCAAAATGGTAAGAGAAGCTAGATATATATATATACATATATATATATATATATGTCTTCCCCCCCCCATGGCCTACCTGATTTCGCCATTCTGTATACACACACACACACACACACACACATATACATATATATATATATATATATATATATATACAAGTGATAAGAGTAACCGGTTGACAGTAGCACATATGCAGACCCCATCCTGTTCCTTCCTTCTATACTTTGGTCCGCTTCGCTCCCTTCCCTTCATCCACTCTATCTTTGTTGTCAACGTTTTCCGCTGACCGCAGGAGAAATGGGGGAAGAGGGAGGGGGAGGGGGAGAAAAACCCAAGATGTATATGGCAGCCGTTTTGTGCGTTGGTCAGTGCACGTGCCCGGTTGGCCACGGTGCAACTGGGGTTTGCACACCCGCTTACATAAACACATGATAAAAAGAGAGAGAGATGGGCGGAATGGAAGAAACGACAACAACAGTGAAAAAAAAAGCAAAGAGAATGAAGATATGGAGACCATCTCATCTACAGAAAACCCAGCACGAGCTCTGCAGTCGAACTTGACTATATATATATATATATATATATGTGTGTGTATGTGTGTGGATGACAGGGATGGATAAGGAGGAAGAAGGAAAGGGTAGGGGCGAAAGCACTCAAAAAAAAAAAAGGGAAAACGAGTACGAGAAAGATATGAATTTTGCACCCCAAACCCACCTTAGCCACATAAGCACAAGTCATTATCAGACGTTCTCGTCACACACATACATGCCAAAGCAATCAAGGGCACTCAAAAAAAAACGAATTACACATTCGCGCTTGATCGCGGCAGAATACTTTTCGTTTTCTATTTCCCTGTCGATGAGTGCCTATCCTATTCAGGTTTCGCGTTGCAACCCATCCTTCTTGTTGTATCCGCCGGATCAATGCGGCACGACCTTTGCCCCATCAACGTACATGTTGCGCGTTGCACGAGGCATCTTCACTTTCAGCCCGTCATGCACGCCGCGCTTTAGTTTTAACTGACACCCAAGTCGAGAGGTTGGCTCGGGAAAGAATGCCTGATCAATCATGTCGTTCTCTTCATCTGTTGGCTCCTGGAAGAGATCCATATCCTTCTCCTCCAGATATACGTGGCAGGTGGAACAGGCACAGGAGCCCCCACACGCCCCCTCCATCGGCAATCCTTGCTCGGCACACACGTCCAGAAGAGTTTGGCCCTCGTAACCGGTCACCACCTTCTTCTCTCCATCGGGTAGAGTGAACTCGACCTCAAGCATCTTGTCACGGTCGCCGCCGTGGCCGTGGAAGCGCAGTGACTCCACCAGCGATCCTCTCTGGGTCATTGCTGAGGCGCGGCACCGCGATAACGGGTGCCAAGCAAGGTGACGTGCCATGTGAGCACCAGCACTCGTGCTTGGAGATGACAAACACACGAGGGCGCGATACATACCTTCAACTACTTCGAACTCCCCGCCTTTCTCTTTCTCGTCTCCGCCTTTCTCTTTCTCGTCTCCGCCTCCTCCTCCCGCCGAACGTGCCCAGGTGCACGAGTTCGATTAAGGGAGATGATATATACTCAAACCTAGCGAAGAAACAGTTCTTTATTTGGGGAGAGGCGCAGGCAGTATCAGCTCACAGCGGAAGTGCGCACGTTTCACTGAACACCCTTCAATTATACGCTGGAAGAAAAAAAAAAAGCACAAAGAAAGCAGCCGCACGTGATGGTCGAGACGAATACGGGTGAGTCTGGTCAGTGGGAAGGAAAGGGCAGAGAAGGGTGACTCAGCAAGATGAACACGCAGACACAGAAGAGGTTTCGGTAAATCAGCTGAGGAGAAAAAAAAAAAAGAGAGGAACGATCAAAACGAGAAACACAGGGAAGAACAGTGCCCACACTCACATTGAAATAAAAAAAATGAAGTGAATAATTACACAAACAAGACACGAAAATAAAAAGGAGAGGCGATTTCTTTTCACCGCACCCTTCGTTTAGTATGATGTGTAGTGTGTGTGTGTGTGTGTGTGTGTGTGTGGTAAAATCGCAGTGCAAGTGTTGCACTTCGATGCGTTGCGAATAGAACAATCAGATACTATGCTCTCATATGCTCATAAGTGTGTGAAAGAAGGCAATGCAAGAGTGAGTGCATACAGGCAGACAGACCAAAAACGAGCCACAGTTCGGTGCCTATCGACTGGCCTTGAGTTTTTAAGTTTGTTTTTTTTCCTACCCGAGTCAGCCACGTTGTAGTTACTTAAGCCAAGAAAAGTAGACGAAGGGAAATAAGGAAGGTTTGAATGGAGTGTCAAATTGATCCTTGGGGAGGAGGGGGTCGCATAGAGTAGAGGGTGCGTGGACCATCAATATGTCCACTGGATTTGAAGGCAATCTGTAGCCCCTCACCAGTGCCATGTGTCCCTCCAGTACGAAATGGTCAAGCGCAGCTTCATTGACTCCTCCTTCCCCCCCCCCACCTAACGCCCTCCCCTGCGAAGGGCGAAGCAGAAATAGGGTACAAGAAGAAATGATAGTCAAAAAAAAAAAAAAGGACCACCCGTGAGTTGCACCGACGGACCGCTTCGAATACTGGATGTGTAGACAAGGGAAGTCCACGATTTCGCCTCGCCTGCACCCTCCCCCTGCCGCTCAGACACGAAGGCCAACACATACCTGCACGCACGCTTGGGTAGTCCAACGGTGCGGCTAAGGTACAATGCACTAATCTCTACCCGTTGACCATCTCAGTTCCCCTCTCTGCAAGGACCGTGTTGTATTCTTTTTCCGTGGCGCGCATAAACTCGACCAAAACCGTCTGTGGATTGAACACGTGAGAATGTTGTGCAACAGAAGGAGAAAAGAATGAAATGAGGAAGATGAGAAGTGTTGATAAAACTCAGCCCATACCAAAAAAAAAAAAAAATTACTGTTGACGGAGCGAATCCGAGACGCAGCGCAGAGCGGAAAAAGACTGAACAGTTCCTACCGACACTCTCTCCCTTCCTTCCTTCTCTTCTTTTCTCCCTCCTTTTTTTTTCGCATTTGTGGTGAAGCGTTGCCCGGTTTCTTGTATTTTGTTAGCTGTAGCGTTTGCCCTGCCTCTCTACGGCCTTAAAAAAAAAAAAATGTACCTTAAAGAACGCCCTCATCGGTCTTTTCACTCAACACCTCCGTAATCGCTCACATAAAGACGTCGCATCATCATGAGATCCTAAGTGTCCCGATGTAATTCACCGCTTAGGTGTACATGCATATGGGTGTTGGTTCGAAGAGTGGGGAAAGTAGAAGTCCCTGCACGATCCTCTAACATTCGCACATGGTAGTGCATAGAAATACGCATCAAGGCACACACACACACACACACCTCTTGCACTAACGATCCTATTGAGTGAAGAGCTTTGGCACTGTTGACAGTCCTACCTCCACATGCAGAAAAGCAGCGAGGGCAACCGACACTGCCACAGCCACAGCACACTCAAATAGATAAGACTTAGACAAAAAGACCTCCATCGTCTCCTCGTAGGGACCAAACAGTGTCACACCGGTGGTACGCAACCGTTGGTGCGTCACCACAGAAGACGCCGAGATGAACGCGTCCTGCTGGACCGCTGCGGCCTGCGCACGCATGTGATACCCCACATCATCGGCATATTGGCGAAGATCCGCGCCACTGTGGACTACCGGAGAGCGGTGCCACTCACGCGAGTACTCCATCATACCATGGATGTGCGAGGCCGATCCCGGCCAGACAGACGTTGCACTCTCCGCAGATGAAGCCGCACCAGTGATGATACGCACAATGGCCTCGACAAAATCCACACGCTTTGCGAGCAGTGCTGCATCCGCAGCGGTCATAGGAGGACGGCGGACGTCGCGGAAGATCTGGTCTATATGGTGATTGCGGTGGGTAGACAGCGTCATGGCAGCCATTTGACGACTGGCGAACACCTCATGCTCGAAGCGAAGGTCATAATGTTGATAATTTGTCTTGGCAGACACCACCTTCAGTGAAATGCCGAGGGCCTTTGCCGCCGCATCGACCTGCTCCACTACTAGCTTGCCATGCTGCCGCTTCATGAGAGCGTCCTGCACATGCAGATAAAGATCCGGCGCATCCTTACTGGTCTCAGGTGGTGGCAACAACTCATCAAGGCAGAGAACCAAGCGGAACGCGTCCAGCTCCTCATCGGTGTGCTGTGAAATCCACGCTGTTGTCCCGGCGTAATTAAAGCGCGAAGTACTACCAAGTATCATCGTAACCCCGTACGGGGAAAACAACTTCTGTCGTGCAGAGGGCATTGACGTCAGTCGGCGCCACAGCTCTATTGCGGCTACGGCCCCGGAGGCACCTCCACTCGTACGGCTCGCCGGAGATACGCCGAGGGAATCGAAGTGCGCCGCCACCAACACCTGGGGAGTGGAGGGAGTCATCCCAGGCTCCTTGGCTGCCGGCGTTGGGTTGTAGACGTATTGACCCTCAATTATGGAACTGGCCAATGTCGAGTTCGCCACCAATTCACTCAACTTCACCGTCTTGGCGACGGAGAGAACCACCCGTTCTGTCGTGCGGTGCTCCGCCGCGGCCAAAAGGTGCTGCAACAGCTCCTTCGAGGCCGCACTGTGGGGAAGAAAGTAGACAGGAATGTCGACGGCGGTCGTACTGAAGAAAAACGAGAGCGTCTTTTCGTTGGTCATGTCATGGTCGCACAACTCCACGATTAGGCCCTTTGCTGACGTGGATGAGCCAGAGGCGGTGAGTTGCTGTAGAGCCAACTTCGTCAGGTGCTCACCACACGGCACAAACACAGTATAGCTGCGGTAGGAAGCAGACACGGCAGCCGTGTACCTCACCAACTCCCCACGGATCAGCATCGAACGGCTTCCGAAGCTCCTCTCTTCACCGGCGCCAAGCTGGCGATCGAAGGCGATGGCGTGATCGACTCCTACTTTCATGACTGGCCCTGCATGCGCCACATATGCCAGGAGGAGAGTGCTGAGAAGCAGCACCAAAAAAACGTTACGGCGAAACATGCTGAGCTTCTGCATAGTCGATAAGTGAAGTTGAAGACTGTGGAGGGGGAATGTGGAGATGAGATCAAAGGAATGATACTTACACGAAAAAAAAAAAGAACAACGTGTGTTTCCACTTATAGCCGCCACCTCATATATACATATATATATATATATATATATATATAACCTGGAGACACGCGAGAGAGAAGCGCTACCTCAAGTCACTATCCTTTTGTCCGCGAGGTCAACGGGGAGGTCAAACGACGCAGAGGTAGACACCGACGCTTGCACAAAAGCACACTGAGCCAGTCAAGGATGGAATTGGATTGGGTTAGTGGGGGGATAAAGGGTGGTAAGTAAAACCGGAACAAGGCAGTCCCACCAACACACAGGCACACAACTTGCAGCGGCGATAAGCCGCAAAACGGGCAAAGGGAATACAGAGATGAGGAACAATCAGTGAGGAGAGCAGTGCAGACGAATCGGTGGACCAGCGCACCGCAACCAGAGAGAGGGAAATGGAGATCGCGCGCACCCTGTTACTTTGACTTTGTGAGCGAATGACTGAAATACATGAGCGCGGCGGGAAGAAGACGCCCAAACTGTCTAGTCGGTGAGTCTTTCCGTTTCACCCAGTAACACACGCTCGCACCCTCAAAAGCAACGATCCGAGTAGACCGTTGAGCACGTCAAACCAAGAGTGGAGGGGAAGGAAGACACACACGCACGAATAATAAAAAAGGAAGAGGTAAGAAAGGGGGAGGATCGCAGAGGTCCTTCGGAAGCAGATGCACAGGTTGCTCGGCGCAAGGGCCACACGCATCCGGTCATACGCACCTGTCACAAAGAGACAAGAAGAAGACGTCAGACTCATATCCGAAGGGAACGACGACGGATCCGCCTTCTCGCACTCTGACCCTCTGCGACACACATCATTTTTTTCTTTTTTTTTGAGGTGGGGCTTTCCTTTTCCATCATCGCCCCAACATCCCTTCTCTCTTTTTTTTTTTGAATGATGTGCAACTTCAAAGACAAACACAAACACACACACACACACACACACACACACATACACATATATATGCACCTGCTTCCCTCCTTGACTCCTCAACCAAACGCGATAAGGTGTCTATAAATCACAAGAAAAGCGGGGAGAAAAGGGTGTGCTAAGGAGCACACACAGAGAAATACATGATGTTGACAGCAATTGGAGGTACAAAAGATTCAAAGTATGCACTGCTTTCCTCTACATAGCTTCAGGTTGGGTGTGATGATGACGATAAAAAAAAAAGGGGGCGGGCAAGAGTGACCGCAAGAAGCCAGTCAAACCGCTGCCGCCGTCAGCTGCAAAGAAACCGTGGAGTGTCACGCTCGATACGCAGCTCGTGTATGATGCACGATGTGGAACAAGAAAAAGCAAGGTGTGCAGAGGCAAAAAAAAAAAAAGGAATCAAGAGCAAGCACTCACTACCGCACCCACGCCGGCGCATGTGAAGCACGTGCACTCTGATCCACAATACTCCTCTTTTCGAGTTGACTATGCAATATTGTAGGTCATTTATTTTTTGCTCTCTCTGCTTTCTCATCCCCAGTCGTAGCAGCTGGGACTGTGTCTGTGGATACTGAAGTGTCACTATCCGATTCACCCGCCTGCAGCTCCTCGGGGATGTCTGGAAACTTGGGGTTCTGGGGATCAATGCGGACGAGGTGCTCAGAGCCCTTGCTCGGCTGCTTCGATATCTTTCCCTCGGCCATGAGTGGCTCCAGCATGTACGGATGCGGGGGTGACGCATTCGCGTAGGTCACTGCCTCAGCATCGCACAGCGCCAGAACCTCTGCTTCAGGTATAGGTAGGTTGCCGTCCTTGGCTGGGTTCAGCTCTGTAGCCTCGTGAAAATACCTTGATACATGGAAACCGCACATGAGTACATCGCAACCGTAAGTGGCAAAGTTGATGGCCTTCTGGCTCAGCATAGGGCACCGAGCCAACGTCGGACTTACGTGGTCAATGGACATGTTGATCAAACCAGCCTGCTTACCATGTTTGTGCTGGAACATACGTTGGCGCATCCGCAGCAGGTCGCTGATGAGCTGCTCGTACTGTTTCGCCCACTCCTTCAGGTCTGCATTCGATGCCTCTTTGAAGCGCGTAATGGCACGTCGGAAGCGTGGCATCATGTAGTGGTTTACCCAGTCCGTGAAAAAAAAGAGGTTTGTGAACTGACGCTGCGCCGCCAAGTAGACGCTGGCCACAAAGAGGTGCTCGAGCGGTGGCAGTGTGTCAGGGCCCTTCTCGATCGTGTCTTTGACCTCCATCTCTTTTAGCACGCTGCGCTCGCAGACTGTAAAAAAATTCATGCGCAGCGCCTTAAGGTCTGATTCCATGGGGAAGTTGTGATAACGCTCCGGCAGATACATCAAATTCGGAGCCTCCAACGGACTGTAGCCGAGCGCGGTCAGCCCCAGTGCCTTGCAGAGCGTAGCTAGGGTGTGATTCGCGTCGTATGGTAAAGGACTGCTCATCGCCTGGTGCTGCGTCAAGTTGAAGGGGTACTGAACGAAACGAAAATGATGGTGCACACCGCCTGCACGCTCTGCAAGGGCTATGAGGCGGTAGAGACTGATTGTTTCCGGCTCCTTTGGCGGCGTGCGGTACTTGTCTGGCACTAGTGCGTCCGGTGGCATCTCCGGGTAGTTGCGAGGCACTGGTGGCGCGAGGTGGGGTGAGCACACGCCGTAGTACTGAAGAACGCCCTCCTTCACCTGACGCTCTAAATACACAAAGAGCTGTAGGAGGTCGTCATCAACATGCTCATCCGGCCGACCATCGAAAAGTGTGTGCACCCCCTCCAGCAGTAGAACGTCAATACACTCGAGTCGTGTGTTGTACGCGACATTGGTAAAGAATGCATCAAGCCAGTCCGGCGAAAGCCCAGCGGCCGTCGTGCGGTCAACACGACGCAGGTTCAATCGCGCCAACTGGGAGTCGTCCAGCTCGCTGATGCGGAAGCCAGATTTGAGGGATGTTGACGGCAGCGAGGAAGCCTTGTAACGCTCGAAAATGGGGATAATACGATTTCGAACGGCTGCTGTGTTGGATGCCTCGATGCGCGTGATCTCGTCCTGGAAGCGGGGCTGCTTGATGAGGCCACAGCGCACGACCATAACGAAGCCACTGCGTTCTAATTCGAAGGCCTGCAAGGCCTCATAAATGCCACGGGCAATGCTCTGATGCACCTCAGAGGCGGCCCCGTCGATCTCAAACACGTTACAGCCCTTAATGATCTGCAGCTGTAGTGACTCCACCGCCTCATTTACGTCATTGACCATCTTGCACGTCGCGGAGCCCAGCTTGGATAGGTGCCAGCCAACTGGCTCCGGGCACCGAAAGCGCCAGTGCTCGAAGACCGTTGACCGGTCCAACGTGTATTCCGTACCCGGCACCGATGCCCGGCCAAGGATAGGTAAAGCGCGGGACTCCCGCGCGTCTGCCTGCCCCTGGGGGCCCAGCATGCCACGCATCGCCGACTCAGCACGATTACCATAAATCCCGTTGATACCGCTGGAGAAGGCATCCCGGCCAAGTCCCTCGTCTCCTGGGGGGGCACCTGCACATGCACTAGGGTCAGCTGTAGGTCTAGATGGAAACTTTGTTTCCATCGACGACCCTCCGCTCACCCATCGCATCGGATGGTGCACAGCTGCAAAGGAGGATAGCGAGGATGAAGCAGTATTTATCCTGCGCCGCGTAGCGAAATTCGCATGAGTGCGCAAGTTACGTGAGGACAACATTACACACCGCCTCAACGTCGGCCAACTCGACTGGTCCCGCGCCTTTAGAAAGCGACGCAGCATCACTCACGGACTGGTGTGTACCGACTCGAGCCCCGCTGGGATCCGATGTGTGTACCGCTTGACTCTCTCTGTTTGCTCCTCCCGGCGTCACTACGTACGAGTATCCGTGAATGGCTTTAGGCGTATCCTTTGGGAGGTGTGTGTGTGTGTGTGTGTGTGGGTGTGTGGGTGTGTGGGGGGGGGTGAACGATAAAGATGGCAAGCTAAACACGACTGCAGAAGCCTGGAACATACACTGGGTCCAGTGTGAGAAAACAGTGCCGCAGCGGGGACGGGTGGGGGGGAGGGGGAAGTCTCGCCCTCACCCTTTAATAAACTACTACGGAGTTGAATGGACTCCGGTTGCTACTGCCGATATGAAGACGTATTCGAGGTAAGCATACACATCCACACACACACACACACACAAATATAAGTGTGTGGGGGCGTGTAGGTGTATGTTGTGAGGGCAAAAGGGAAAGCGAGGTCAAAGTCGACGGGGGTCTCAGAAAGGTTTGGGGTGCAAAAAAAAAAAAAAAAGGAAGAGCAAATACGAAGAACTTTTTGAATTTTTTTTGTTTGTTTCCTCGAGGCTCGTAAGCGAGCAGGGAGTACCATAAGGACAGTCGCGAATAAAGCACTACCGCCTATGAGCTTCTATTCCCTTTTCTAACCGCTCACAGGAAGCGAACTCACAGTGGGGGCTCCTGGGAAATATTTTCCCTCGCAGACTCCTTTTTTTTTTCCGATACACGCACACGCACACGCAAACACCTTCGCACAACCGAGAGAAAGTGGAAGCACATGAGTTCATAGCTGTATAGCGCTATGAGCGTGGGGGCACCACTGGTGATCACAACACATGTGTATGTACGTGTGTGTGTATCCTGAAAGGCATGATTGTTTGGACAAGCGCATGGTGCACAGGTCTATACATAGTCTAAGATACTCAAAACACCTCGGGCCTGAAAAGAGGCGCATGTGCGCTTCCCCACCCCCTCCCTCCCCGCCCACTCACCTACCCTTAGGAAAAAAAAAAAGACTACGACGGCGACAACAGAAGTTTGCCACACACACACACAGGCGCAGAGAAGTGACCCGCACAGGGAAGAGTTTATCGAAAAGGAGAGTGGGTGGGCGGAGTGGGCAACAACAACAACAACTATAATAATATTAATAAGAAAAATAGTGATCCACAACCGCAACAGAAATGTCTACTGCGTCGGACTGTAAAATTACGAAAACAAAAGGAAAGCGAGTGTATTGTACATAGAAAAGGGGGGATGTATTGTGACACCGCATACAGATACTTAGAAAAATGTATGAGGAGATGATGCAGGACTTTAGAAGAGACCTAGTCGTCTAACATGCACAACAGCGCCACTCCTCGTTCAATCCAGTGCTTCGAGATTACACCTGGCTTGGATTTGAGATCGAGCGTGACCACATAGTTGGTCGACAAGCCCGTTGTGGAAAGAGTGCCGACACGCGCGGACGTCTTGTAGAGAGGACATGCATAGGTGTCAGACGCTGACGTCACCTCCTTCAAGTCTACAGGTTCGAGGTGAATGACCGGCATTGGCTTGTAGAGCTCACCTGGTTTGCTCTCATCCAGTGTAGAGCTGTCCAGATTAAAGCCAGCGCCCTCCACAAAGGCGCCGTGAATGTACACACCATTCTCGACGTTGTCTTCGATATCTTCCGGTAGCTCATAACATGTCACACGGGTACGGAACTTCACCTCATCAATGGGCGCCTGATGCAGACGGCTGTACGTCTGCAGCACACCAGTGAGAAACCCTTGCGGGAAGAAGAAACCTGAAATCCAAAAGCTAATGGGCTGCCCGTTGTCATTCCAGTCGCGGAAGAACTCGATACGCTTTAGTGTGTCCTCATACCAGGATGCAAGCGGCTTGCGTGAGAGGTAGCCACCGTCGTGCCACAGTTTTGGGACGTATCCAAGGATCATCGCGTCGAACATGGCCTCTAGCTCAGCAGACATGACCACTTCACCTTTGATCGCGCGCCGCAACAGCTGCAACGTCCGCTCCAGCTTCGCAAGTACGGCATTGAAAAAGAGGATTTCCTGGAGTGCCACGGTACCGAGAGAAATCATTGTGCCCGCCGGAGTTAGCCGATAGGTTTCTGGATGCGCGCGCGCCCTGTCAATCGCGGCTGGCAGTCGTCGCTGGAATTCAGTGACCATGTCCAAGACCTTATCCTCTGGGCTTCCACCCGCCACCGCTTTTGTGCGTGGCTGCACCGACAGAATCACTGACAGCTGTCGGCGCACCGTGTTCTTGTTGAACGTGATATCGGCATTCGCATGCAGCCCGAAGAGCTCGGGGCTTTCGAATGTCGGGAGGTCACTTAGATATGTACGTATGTTTTCAAGCGACGAGACATCCTTTGGGATATGATAGACTCCACCTGGCGCGACATCGTACTGCGTGTTCTCCGCGACCACGCTGTCATTAAAAAATTTCTCTAGGATAGTAGATAAGCAACGACTGTCCAGGAAGTCTGTCACGCGTCCGCCGTAGTTGATTACGCCAGTCATGTAGCGCAGTGCACTCCATGGCACAGCCTCACCCTCGTCTTTCAAGTAAGTCTGCAGTGATTGCAAACTCGCCGAGAGGTCCGGTTGACTCCATTCGTAAGGGATGTTCCATCCGAGGGCCCCGAAGCGGCGGCGCTCCTGAATAACAGCATGGAAAAATGTCAAGGAAAGAAGCATGCGGCGCCACGTTGTCGGGTTGCGGGGGCAGTTGTTCCACATCTCGTCTGTCATGGTAGCAGCGAAGGCATCGCGCATGTTCGCCTTCAACCCCTGCGGCGATTCCTTCACCACCTTCACGCCTGACTGCAGCAAGAGCACCGGGAAGGACGCCACCGGCATCGTGGTGAGCCAGAGTCGAAAGTCGCGGTGCACCTCGCGCTGCGTAAGTTCCTCCAATATGCGCTCTAGCGACGGCATCCACGACGTGTACACGTGGCAGTTCTGAAGGTACACCCACGCCCCCGTCTCAGTGCTGGAGATACGAATCATCTCTTCAGCTTTGCGGCCCTGATCCTGACCTAGCGAAAGCATCATCTTGCGTGAGCCAAAGCCCTTACGTTCGGCGAACTCTGTGAAGAGCTGCGTCGGATCTGTTCCAGGAGTCAGCACAAATATCACCGGAGCCGTGGGGGTGCTATCTTGGTAGCAGCCTGCGAGGTCGAAAGCGGGACTCTCCGTAAAGGCCTTGCCCAGCTCCAGCTCGATGAGACAGGAGAGACCGTAGTTGAGCAAATCTTCGCGGAACACCTTCAGGATGAGCAACCGTTGCCAGGTTGAGTAGGGGCCAAGGCTGGCGGGGTAGCTCTCATACCCTTTTTTCCGGCCGTACCACTCCTCCCACTCCGCCTCATTGTCAATAACAGAGTCCTTGAGCGAGGCGAAGGCGGGAAGGGCTACCGCCAGCGCAGTCAGCTCGTTCCAACTCTGAAGTGGTAACCACACAGGTGGCGGGTCTAGCTCCTCGTCCACCAAGCGCTTACCCTCACTCCCCTTGAGGAGGAACGACCATTCCTCGTCCGTGATGGTGCCCTCCTGCCGTGCCACATGCACGTAAAGGAGGGCGGCAAAGATGAGCTTGTCCGACTCAAAAAGACCGCGGCAGATGGTGTTGTAGGAGCGCAGTGTTACGGCCGGCAGTAATGTTGCCACACGCCGATCCACCGAGTCCTCTCTCTCTGTCTGTCTAAGTGTGAGGACGAAGAGTTGTTTGAAAAAGTCAAGCGAGTTTTGATACATGTGGTTGAGACCAGAGAGCTCGGTGATGACCGTGTAGACAGTGGCACCACGCCGTGCAACAGGGCGATATCGGTCTCGCGCCATCTCGATATCTCGCTGCGTCTCCACCGACACCTGTAAAGCCTCGCCCACACTCTCGCTCGTCGCCTTGGCCTCCTGTAAGGTGTTTACCAGTTGCTCGTTGTCCAGGATGTTACCGGTCGACGAGACCAGAAGCTTCAGAATCTTATCCTCGAGTGCCTTCAGTTCGTCCTTACCCCGAGCAATATCGAGCACCGTCTGATCCGCCCTCTGCTCCAGCTCTGCCATCTCCACCCGCACCACATCCGCCAGCAGCTGGTTCTCCAGCCCCGCCTGCGTCACTGTAAAGTTCAAGATGGTCACTTTAATCTGCAGCTCTGGGAGGAAAAACGGGTTCGCCAGTTTTGTTGTCATGTAAAGTCGGAAATTCGGATCGTAGTCCACTTCGGTGTCGCCAAGCTTCATGAGGAGTCTTCCCTGAGACCGGTACGTGTGTTGCAGCAGCAGCGGGTCGAGGGCGGCATCCAACGATTCGCCGACATTTTCGATGAGCACCGGCAGACCAACACGAATGGCATTTTCCAAGGATCGCATGTAATTGGAATCCGTCAGCTTCAGCACCCGCAAGTTGTTCTCCTTCTCCATCGCGCGAATCCAGCTCACTGCCTGTCCTTGTGGATCGATGCAAAGACACCAACGCCGCGACTTTCTGACAATGACACCGTTTTCCACACTGAAGGGGTCCGTCGGAAGGCCTTGCTGTGCCCAGGTGCGGATTTGGACAGGATCCATGATGCTAGACAACTGGAAGTTCGACGCACTGACGGGCAGCCCAAGCTCCAAACATCTGGCGTACCACGCGCGTAGAAGACGGTCTCGGTAGGGCGCGGTAAAGGGCCCCAGGTAAGCGACGGCGCCGGCAGCGAGCGCCATGGTACCAGGATGGCCCGCTTTCTCTGCCATGAGCTTAGAAACCGCCTCCACCCAACGCGCCTGCTCCGAGGCTAGGCCGTTCATCAGCTGCTCTGACCGCTCCAATCGCACGGTGGTCAAGTCGATATCCTCCTCCAGCTGTTGCCTCTTGAGCACATTTTCCCTCATCTCAGTCTGCAGAGCATCTAGCTTCTCCTCGATGCTGCGCAGACCGCCACGGGCGGCCTGGAGCGCCTGCGTAGCCACCGCAACCTTTCCCTCTGCCTCAGCCAGCCGCGCACGCTTCGGCGCGACGACCTTCACCACTTCGTAGTAGTTGTTCATCGCCATCACCCACATCGCTAAGGACTTACACGCCTTGGAGCTCTTAGCCACCTCCTCCGGCTGAAAGTCGGGATTGTTGATGTACTTCTGAATCGACCGTATCGTTCTCTCTGAGAGGTCGTCGCGCTTGTAGTTTTGGAGGTCCTTGATGAAGTCCATGCGACTCATCACAAGTTTTGCTCGGTCCCACGTGAGATCCTTCTCTCCGAGCAGCACCAGAACCGCCTCCAGCACAAGAACAACGCGGACGGCAGGTTTTAAGAAGCTCCGAACCTCTCGAATATCATCGGGCCGCAGGTCGGCCAGTGCGTCCTCGGCCGCTTTCAGAATAGGCATTGCCTTGTCCAGCTCCGCTTGGCACTCGCCACGGATACTATCAGCCTCAGCCTGGATGTCGCTTGCAGCCTCCTCCTCCTCAGCACACTGTGCGCGTACCACCTCAGCGGACTCCTGCTCCTTCTCTACCCGGCCCATAATCTCCTCGGTGCTCTTTACAGCCTCTACCAGCTTAGGCTGCATCTCGATCAATTTCACCTTCATAACATCCACCATCGCCCGCGTGCTGTGCAGCGTGTCGAGACCACCTTGATACCGCTCCACCTGTGTGGTTACAGAGCGGTCCTGCTCCTCTAGCAGCTGACGATAGCTCGTGAGTAGGCCAAGATACGACGTCGGGGTGGTGTAGGTCCGCCGCCGCAGCTCACTGAAGAAGAGCTCCGACGCCTCCTGAACATCCACATGAATGGAAACGCACAACTCAATGAGGTGAGACTTCTCAGCCTCCTCCATGGACAAGTCTGCCAAGACACGCTCTGCCACAGAGGTCAACGCGTCGCGCGGCCATTGGTCGAACCAGTCGATAGCGCAGCAATTCACGAGCGATGGAAACATGCGCAGACGCCGACGGAACTGGTCACCCACTGGCGACATCGCCATGACGATATGCACCTGATCGCGACACATGCTGACAAAGTGGGAGAAAATAGTATTGCGGGTTTCACGCTTGCCGGCAGCAACGGCGTATGGGCGAACGGCTTCCACAATTTGATCCACGTCCTCAGACTCCATCAGGTTCGGAACCTCTCCGGTATTGAGCAGGTTATTGATGTCCTCCAGCATCTCCTCGTATACCAGCTGCGAGTCAGACAGAAAGAAAAGAACGGGTTTGTTGTGGCGGGCGCTGTCAAGCAAAACCTTTTTGAGGCCATCGTGAAACTCAATCATGCTGAACGTGCGAGTGATAGTGACCTCATATATGGGTAAACTACAGATAAAGGCAGCCAACTTGCAGAGCGACTGGCGGCCTGTACCACCCATGCCAACGACAAGCGCGTGGCCACGCGGTTGCCGAAGCACACGGCACAGGCGCGCGACATGTTGCACAGCATCTTTGAAAAACACCAACTCGACCTCCTTGTTGTACTCCATGTTGAACCCTTTCTGGTACTCTGCCAGGGTCTGCGCAATCGCATCAATCGGCTCGGTGATCTCCTCATAGTGCGCATGATCGCGGCGCATGAAATCACCAAAAATGAGCTCCTCGTAAGCCGAGCTCCACGGATGCTCCAGCACAGTGCTGCACACTTCCGAGAGCGTTGACCACCACCACGCGCGGTCCGCAGCATCAACCAGGCGATCGTGGAAGATGCGCGACGCCTCGTGCAGAAAGACGCTGTAAAACGCTTCCTGCGAAGACGTCACACGCGGCGAGGTTTGCATAATACCCTGAATGACTTTGCCAAGGTCCCGCATATTGAAAGTGTAGTGCGAGCGGGTCGGCGTCGGCAGCTTCTCCTGCGTAATGCGCTCGTAACACCCGAGCGTCGCGGCCACAAGCTTCGTGGACAGAGCCTGAATCTCGCTGGAGCCCCACTGGTGCAAAAAGCCGTGGAGTAGAGACCCGAAAATGCGCCGCGTTGAGACTTGGGACAGCGCTGGCTGACAAATCAGGTGAAAGCGTGACGTGAGACGCTGAGTCATCTCGTTGCGGCCGCCACCCGGCACGCCACACGCCGCGAGCAGCAGCACGTTATGGAGCTCTTTGAAGAGAGCCGGACTTTTATGTGTGTCGTAGAAACCTCCTTGTGAAAACAGCTGCCGGAGGAGCTCCAGCGGCGGAGAGGCACCGTATATCTCTGGTGTCGGCATGTTGATGTCGTCCACGAACAGGATGGCTCGCTTGCCCGGAGTAGGGCCAAGGGCGGTGCTGCGAAGCTTGTAAAGTTTGTTTTCCAGGCGGTCCTCAATGTCCTTGCTCCGCGTCTGCGCGGAAAAGACAATGCTGAACGACTCCCACGAGCTTGCCGGATCATCAGTGTGCAGCGTACTTGTCAAAAAGCTTGTAATTCCTAGCGACTTGCCGGTACCGGTCACGCCGTTCACGAGAACATGCTGCGAAGAGGTCATCAGCACGCCCAGTAGCGTACTGAGTGCCACCCCCTCCGCAGTCGGCACCACGAGATCGAAATATGAGCTCTGACTGTCGTACATGAAAGTTGAGACGAGATGGTTCCACGTAATGAACTGCATTGAGGGGCGGTGGACTACGCAGTCGTACAGGCTAGTCCTCGGCAGGACCTCGCCAGAGGCGGCTGAAGCGACCGAGTGGGGAGCAGGTAATAAACCTGGCAACACCGCCTCGATTTTTTCACGCAAAAACGTCTCAAAGGCATCACGCGAGTCGTCACGCAAGTTGCCACCGACCGACCACACCAAGGCCATGATGAAGTACATGTCGAAAAGTCGGCGCTCGTCTGGAGCCTCCGCCGTGACATTATTGATCTCCGGCCGCGCGAACTCTGCTGGTGTACTCTCGATCAACGTGTTTGCTCCGAACCCAGAAGAACGATGACCCGTCGTGTGCTTGATAGTGCTTCTGCGCTTTCCTCCATTGCCATCCCCATCGCCTGTACCCGAGGCTTCAACTGGTGTGATCGCGCCGCTCGGCCACACCGTCGAGTCTTCGGCAGTGGCCAGGAAGCCCTGCAGAAGCTCCACACAATTCACCGCTAGCTGCGCGTCAACAGACGGCACCCACTCACGACAGCGCCCCCGAATAAAGTCTAGTGCGTCGGGAAGCAGCATGTTCAGCAGCTCCAGTAGACGATCCTCCTGCAGCCGAGTGTCGGTCTTCGCCTTTGTCTTGACAAGGCTTTGGGCGATGGGCACCCAGCCGCGGTTGCCATCCAGGTAGTATGGCTCCATGTACACCATGCCGCAACGAGACACCGTAGCCGGCGAGGCCACACGCAGGTCTTGCACTTCGAACATGAACGTGGCTGTAGCTGGCAGCTTGATTCGCTCGCCGTTAAAGAGACACAGCAGCTTGTTGTCATCAAGAACAGTATTCATATTCTCAATCCAGACAGCATCGACAGGGCCGTCGAACACGACCCACTGCCGGTCCGGCTGCATTAACGCAGATCGGGTAATGCCGCGGGCAATGTTGCTCAGAATCCCATCCGACCACTCGCGCGTCATCTCATTCACCTGCCCGTAGAGCTCACCCATGGTAACAGACTTGGGATTCAGCAAGTGTATGTGCACGGAATTGAAGAGCGGTACCTGACCCTCGGCGTCGTGGCCATCCTTCTTGATGCGGGTCAGTGACCTCTGGACGGTACGCAACACTGTGGATTTGGCGCTGAAGGTCTGCCCCACCAACATCACACCGTGCCGAACGACTAGAGTGTCGAACAGCTGCATCGCTTTCGTCAGGAGGCCACTTACCACCTGGAGTCCGTCAGTCGTGAACTGCTCCTGGATGTAGTCGAACAGCAGTGTGTTTGGGCTCTCCTCCACTACAATGGTTGGAAACAGGTCCTTCACAAGCGCCATGAAAAGGATCGTATCCTCGCGAAGAAACTTCGGCACGTTAGCGTCCTGCATGGCACGAATCAGAAGCATGTCCTCGCTGTCGTCGGGGTTCTTGCGCTTCAGGGAGCCCGCCATGACCAAAATGGACTTGACGGCACGCATACCAAAATCGTAGTGGTCCTGCTTCGACAACTGCTCGGAGCTGAGCTTGTACAGCTGAACCATCTTCTGCGCCAACGTCCGGGCGTTCGCGAAACCCTCCGAGTAAAACATGATTTCTGCGATCAAGGCGTAGTCGGGGATCATCATGCAAATTGGTCGGAAAAGTGCCTTGAGGTTGTCAGGCAGTTCCGTACGGCCAGCGTATCCGGGGTTCATCGTGATGAAAACACCAAAGTTGGGGCTGAGGCGAATCGGGTGCCCGTCGAAGTCCATACGCTCTAACTTCTGGCCCAGTGCCAAGACAATGTCGAGCATTTGCTGCGCGATAACGGAGAGCACCTCCAGTTCGATACGATTGAACTCATCGAAACAGGCCCAGGCGCCAGCCTGAGCCAGTCCTGCAAACATGCGCGACATCATCTTGTAATGAATTCCATCGGAACAGTTGAAGACGACCACCTGCCGTGCCAACGCCTTGCCGAGATCCTTCACCGACTCTGTTTTTCCAGTACCTGCAGGACCCTGCGGAGCAGCGCCAAGGTTCATGGCAAGCGCATTAGTACATGTCAAGAAAGCACGGTCGGTAAGTGGAGTGATGACCAAACGTGGCTGGTTGCCAAGGTACTCGTAACCGTACCAGAGATGGGCGTTGGTGTGATGAATCGCCACGTTCTTGACGTCGCCTCGCCCCTGACGAGCGTCAGACTCCCAGTAGTAGCGCAACTGCTGATACCATGCAAAGTCCTCCACGCTCGTGACACCCTCGGTGCTCAGCTTTTCTACAATGTCGCGGTTGTGCACATTCAGAACGATGAGAGTTCCCACAAGTGTGCGCTGCAGCTTCGACAAAGACTGACGCGTCAAACTGACCATTTGGAGAATTTGACCATGGTAATCCTGATAGAAAGACTGAAGCGAACCAGCAACAATGGCAGCCTCCACCTGACCTGTCCAGAGAATCATGTCCACGGCCTGAATGCACTGCGCTGGATGCTGGAAGATCCACTCCTCTCGCTGGCGCTGTGGAGCCATTTCAATAGTACGGTGCATGTGCGCGAATAGCGACGTCTTCATCACACTCTCGATGTCACTAAGCCACTGCTCAACATTGCCAACGGGAAATACAGGCGTCTCGAACGGCACCTCCTCGCCCTCCCCTGAAATCATCGCCAGGATCTGTGTGCACTCATCGTCCAAGAAGCGAAGCGAAGCAATCGAGTCGAAGCACTTGGACAAGTGTGGCTGGACGGCGTTGGGATTGCGCACGTCTGACAAAATGGAGAGGAGCTCGTCGTTCGACAAAAAGTAAAACCGAGGGAAGGCGATGCGTTTGGTCTCCAGATAGTCCTCCAGTTTCTTCTGAATAATGTCGATGTTTTTGTTGCTTTTCACTAGGTCTTCCAACACGCCCTCCTCAGTGCAGATCTGAAAAACGTTCTTTTGGTTGTTTGCCTTTGACGTCAACGAGCGGAATAACCGATCCACGTTGTCAAACATAGCGCTTTCCTCAGGCAGCTGCTCCTTGATGTCATCAGATGAGAAGATGAACTCAAGGTACATCCAGTTTTTCTGTAGTGTGATCCATTCCTCAATCACACTGCCGATGGTTCGAAGATCACGAATCCACTTTTCTACCTTGCCTCGCACAGGTGCAACAAAGCGTGACGCCATCGTCGTTTGCAGCTCGATCTGATGGTCGTCCAGCTGCTGGATAATCTCTTCCAAATCACCCAAAATAAACAGACCGTCACGGTTCTTGTAGGGCTTTGTCGTGAAGTTCAAAGTATCCCACCTCTGTCTGATTACATCTAAGTCGTTCGAAATCTTCCACTCGCCCGTTGCGAGACCCGACTGCTCAGAGAGCACCTCCTTGAAGGAAAAGATGTCCCACTCCTCCAAGGAGCTCAGGTTGAGATCGTCGTGGTAACTGTAGGCGGTGCCAGTGACTTCCTTCAGGACAATACTCCAGTGCTCAGCAGTCATATGTTTGTTACCACAATCATGAATCACAGCCATATTAGTGCGGATCGATTGCAACTCCTGCAACAAATGTGGTGCAACCTCGTCTTCGTAGTTGCGCTCCAGCATTGTACGGTTCACGAGGCCTGCGCGGCGAATCATAAGGTTCACTTGTTCCTCCATATCTCCAGTGTCCAGCTCCTTGACTGGAGTCTGAAACCAGTACTCTGACTTTTTGCTGAAGAGGTCTAAAATATTCCACGTTTCCTCTCGTGCTTGATAAAGCGTCTTCACATCACTGACGATTGACCAGTCGAGCGGTGGCAAATCGAAGAGCTCTGCAAAGCGGCTGAGTTGATCCTGGCTAGATTCCACCTCAGCCAATTTCTCATTTATGTCAGCCAAGTACTGAAGAAGAGGTTCTGTGTTATCGGTCAGAAGAGCAAATTCTTCTCCCAAGAGAATTTCGTTGAGGCCACTGCACTCCTCCTCGACATTTGCAACTTCAGACTGGAGCGTGTCTACGTGAGTAGGCATGTTCTCTTCGATGAACTCCTCAGCCCGAGTTCGGGCTTCTTCAAAGAGACTGCGCAGAGACTCCGTCGCGGAGCTGCCGCTGAGTGTGCGCTCCCGCAGCTGCTTATCTTCATCATCGTTGAAATCCACTTGCTGCCTGTCCATCAGTTCGCACAACGCCTCGGCCTGTGCAACTTTAGCGTCAGTTTGGCTAGTATTTGCAGATATTTCTTTGAAGATAGAAGTATAATCAGCAAATTCTCGCAGCGTTTGGGGGCGCTCATTCATTGCCTGCGTCTTTGATTTAAAGTACGCGTTTAGCTCTCGGATCATGTCACGCGCCGTGTTCCGCAAGTAGCCATTCAATGCATCACGCAGAGCGATCAAGCACGGCTCAATCTCCGTCTTTAGCTTTGCAGCATTTATCCATAGTAAAGAGCCTACGTATGTTGCGATCAGAACACGAAGTGAGTCCTGCGCCTCTTGAAGTCGGCGATAAAGCTTCGCTAAGCTGGCTGCAGACAAAATGCTCTCGCCTGTTTCTTGCTTACACTCATTAGAAATCTCCTCCCAAGTTTTTTGCAAGAAATGAATATGTGGCAATGTAGTGAGGTACGTGACCAGGCGATTGTCAGCTTTCTCGTAATCACTACGCACAATCGAAAGCAATGATTTATTGATGTAATCCATTCTGCTGTTTGACCGCAGCTCTTCACTGATGCTCCAAAGCTTTGGCGGAGAAGGAAAAAGGGCCTTGAAATACTTCAGGTCGCACAAACGGGGCCCGGTGGTGACCGCTTCCGTAGAGCCAGAAAATAGCTCTGCAACAAGTGCCCGCAAAACCGACTCTTTGGGGTCAAAAACGATGGTTGTTTCCCCGGGGCGCAGTAGAACCTGGAAGCCAACCTTTCGTATCTCGCTTTGTGCTTGCGCACGAATAATATTGAGAAAATTCTGCAAAACCGATAGCACTCTTTGAAAAAGTTTCTCAGAACACACAAGATCAATAAGGCGAACGAATATGTGCAGCTTTGAGTATTCAACCAAGCTTCTTTTCAGTTCACGCGTTCTCCGCTCCAAGTCGAGGCGAGCTTCAATCATTGACTTTGCCTTTCGCTTCGTACGGGTGTCAGACATCTCACTGGCAGCTACTGTAAGAAGATACTGCTCGAGCGCCTGTTGGGTGTTTAGATCAGGGACGTCTGCTCGGTGCCGCAGAATTTCCACCAATTTCGTCAGTTTTTCTTCTGTGCCCTCCGCAACGCCGGTTACGAACACGGAAGCCTTTTGCCGATGAAATGATTGCTCGAGGCTGTATTCGTCAGCCACCAAATCGTGCTTGCCATGCGTATCATACTCGATCAGCTTTGTTTCCGTAATGCTATGTAAGTGCTTTATCAGCTCCAGCATTGGAAAGGCAAACGTACGCTTTGCAACAAGAAGATCTGTCAGCAGTGATTTTCGCGTTGCATTGTAAATACGCTGACGCAGTCTTGCTTGGAGACGCAGAAATGCCTTGTAAAGTAGAAAGTTTTTGAAAAAAGGAATCTTGCGTAATATGTTGAATAGGGAGGCCTCCTTCATCCAATCTGCAAGAGTCATCACATCCGATGGCTGACCCGGTCGCACGTGCACTATCCCTGTTGCACTCAATATGTGGTGCTCTGGATCTTCATGACCTTTTTTAGCCGTCACCAAATCATAGGGGCGAAAATCCAAACCCTTCGGCGCGTAGTTGAGGAAAATATGCTTGACGCTGGTAGAGTTGCCGTTGGCAGTGAAAAAGGCAACGGCCTCCTCTGATGTGTGAATATTGCGTAGCACGGGCTCATCGTTTGGAGCAACTCGCTTTTCGTGAGCTCTAGCAGGACGGCGACATGCTTTTTGAATCAAGCGCAAGAGCTCCACGTCTTTGTCATCCCCGACTGAGAGAGCGGCAACGGCAGCGGTATCTGTCGTCGTTCGCATGCCCGCGGCTTTCCGTAGCTCCTCAGCGAGTTTCCCCGACGCTGCTAACGACCCGTGGAATTTGAAAGACGACGGGTTTTGGAACCTGTAGAGCTGCCGTGCATTTTGTGCAAGTTCCAGGCCACTATTTACATGTGCCTCCAGCCGACACCCTGCGACGGTTTTTGGCCGCGCACTTTCCTCGAGCTTTCTCCGGTAAGAGGGGTTCTTTGAGTCCATGTGTGGGAGAAATAGGACTTGATTGATATGTAGTTGCAGAAGAGTATCACGACAACGACCGCTGTTCCTCCAGGACGCTGTCACCAAATCGCTACAAAGTGAAGCAAATAATGATAGATTGACGCAACCAACGAGGACGAGAAAGAGAGAGATTATATACAAATTCTTCATAGGCGCTCAAGTTTATCCCTTGAGAAACCGAGAAAGGAGAACCTTGCCAGTACACCGAGAAACAATACTCGAATAGCAGGATGTAGGAAATCACACCCGGTCAAACCTCTGCCCCACCGATTTAAGAAAGAAAAGGTTGATAGTG
Organism: Endotrypanum monterogeii; assembly: GCA_000333855.2. Taxonomy (NCBI): domain Eukaryota; phylum Euglenozoa; class Kinetoplastea; order Trypanosomatida; family Trypanosomatidae; genus Endotrypanum; species Endotrypanum monterogeii. Next base: position 303,641 of record CM007346.1, on the reverse strand, counting down.
CGGAGTTAGGAACGACTCAGACATTCCCATGAAAAGCGTGACCGGTACTTTTGAAATTCCAACTTTTTGAGGATCAGCGAAAAGCCTATGCCTTTGAT
>CM007346.1:292907-303523 GCA_000333855.2 Endotrypanum monterogeii | reverse complement strand
ACATGTGCCTCCAGCCGACACCCTGCGACGGTTTTTGGCCGCGCACTTTCCTCGAGCTTTCTCCGGTAAGAGGGGTTCTTTGAGTCCATGTGTGGGAGAAATAGGACTTGATTGATATGTAGTTGCAGAAGAGTATCACGACAACGACCGCTGTTCCTCCAGGACGCTGTCACCAAATCGCTACAAAGTGAAGCAAATAATGATAGATTGACGCAACCAACGAGGACGAGAAAGAGAGAGATTATATACAAATTCTTCATAGGCGCTCAAGTTTATCCCTTGAGAAACCGAGAAAGGAGAACCTTGCCAGTACACCGAGAAACAATACTCGAATAGCAGGATGTAGGAAATCACACCCGGTCAAACCTCTGCCCCACCGATTTAAGAAAGAAAAGGTTGATAGTGCGGAGTTAGGAACGACTCAGACATTCCCATGAAAAGCGTGACCGGTACTTTTGAAATTCCAACTTTTTGAGGATCAGCGAAAAGCCTATGCCTTTGATTGAGAGCATCCAAGCATTAGAGTTACATCGAAGTGTCCCGGAATGTGGGCATACACCTTCTCTTGCTGCTGACAGGTGCCACAGGTGAAGACGCATCCTTTGATTATCGTTGACGTTTCGTCAGTGAGAATAACGTGGCTTAAGCAGATGTGACTGTGTGATGGTTCCGGGAGAATGTAAGCTCCGCCCAAGTGCCTGGCATTCCAATATCAGGAGTCGAGGACTGGCATGAAATCCTAATAATGAGGCTACTGGTCGCCACGAAACCCCACGAACCATTAAGAGGGGGGGGGAACAGCACATCATGACAACCTATGGAGTTAATGACTGGGACAGAGAGGCGCATGCTCCTTTCTCGGTGCTCGGAGAAGAAGCGCCTGCCTCTCGAGATCTCCCAACTCGCTTATGGATGTGTTCAAAGTGGCAAACAGAGCTGAAGCCAAACATTCCCCCCCCCACGTCCTACGACTTTCACCTAGAAAAAAGGGTGGTAGTGTTCACTTTCATCTTTTTTCACTAAATTCCCTTTCCCCCCCCCTAGACTATTGAATGGTGATTTACTTGGGCTTGTGAGGCTCAATGCATACCAATGAACGCAATTATCCGCGGACGTAGAGTTTTGCCAGTGAACTACCACCACAATAGAAATACCGACTTCAGCGTACATTTTACAGGACATCAGCACCGTCATATGCTTACACCCTGGTCTCCACCACAGGCTCTCCTGCGCGCGAGTCGAACACGTGACAGTCTAACCGTCAAAGTCCTCTAGCACCCTGGATATCTCAATTCCTCCCTCACATGCAACCTACTCCTTCGATGAAATTTTTCGCACACCTTTTTTTTCTTTACTGGGCACAGCCTTCTTTTTCAAAGCTTCCGTTTAAAGATTTTCTTTATTTCTAGCGCTGAAAAGGTACCATGAGTTCCGGCTTAAGTGCACTGGATGAGCTGGAGCATCAAATCAACTTGTACTTGGACGAGGCACAGATAACAGGATCTGGAGACCTAGGACCTGTGCTTTTCTCTTCTGCCCGAGTGCAGATGGAAGTTCACGATTTAAGCCAGCGAGTTCAAGAAAAGAGTATCGCACTAGAAGACAGTGCACGAACGTCATAAACAGGTGAAACATATATGCAATAGCTAGTGACTCAGGCTTATCTGCGTCTAACACCACAACCAAGTCCGGGATCCCTTAAGCTGAAACCCATAATGACAAAAAGAAAGGCTCTGAACGTTGATGGTATCCTTATCCGGGTAGTCATATTCAGTCTCAATCTAAATTCCGTTACCCTCAAAACAATGCAAAATCAGTTAGTCTTGTACCACTGACGTAGTAAGGTTTGTGGCTCACTTTAATGGACATTTGCCAATCCCCACTCTGTTTATCTCTTCTACCGTTATCCGCTTTTACTTGCACTCTTAGTTTTGTTAGCTGCGTGGCATCGCGGGTTGCCTCTCCCTCAGCCTTTGAGCGGGTGTTATATTGACCCAATATTTTTCTTTGATCTTTTGTTGCTGACAGAAGGTGTGCGATGTCTCATCAAAAGCGACCACAGCTCACACTAGCTGTCCCTGAAACGCTGCAGGTTCTTGACATGGGACTTGACTTTAGGTCGTATTTGTCCCGCGTCGATGAAAATGGTGTGCCTATCCTAGGAAACGTCATTTCATATGGCGCAGCAAAAGTGGCAGACATTTTCGAGCCAACCGTCGGCCTTCTTGTAACTGTTCTTCACCTCTATTCACAAAGCGGTTCCGGCAGCACGGCTGTTATGTGGCTGAAGACCTACGATACAGTCCAAAAGGTGTATCTGGAGCAACAGGAAGAGCGTGCGGATACCGATGGTGTAAAATACGCTCAGGCTGCGCGCGACTATATTGCAACACAACTCAATCTGGTCGTTACTGCCGACAACCGTGTCATTACCGAACGTCTTCTTTCTTTTTTGGACTATCAGAGTGGAATTCGTGGTCCACAGGCACCGTCGCAGCGGAAGATTCCTCGTGATCCGAAGGGGGCATTCTGCAACCTGCACTTAGCTGACCACAAATGTTATCAAGAGTTCTCATGCAATCAACTCCATTTGCACGAGGCTGGACCTGTACGCCATCGCATGAACTTCTTCCAAAAACTTGCCGAGATTATGATGGCGGAGGAAAGGCCGCGCACCGAAGTAGTGAAGCGAGTGAAGGATTCTATTTTCTTTGCTCGGTACGGTAACAAGGTGACTGTACGTTGCCACTTTCACTGGGTTCCGTTTTTCAAGACGCTCTACACCGATGGACGCCTTGCACAAGCCTTTCGTCAGAGCATGTATACTTGTCTTGATGTGAACTGCACAAATGAGCATTGTGAAGGCGTTCATCCTCAAGATCGCCGAGTTCCACCAGCACCAAAGGGTATCGAGCTTCAGAATGCTCAGCAAGTGGCTATGGAATTGGACGAGGAAGCCGAGCACATTGTTTGTGCGGTAGAAAAAGCTAAGGATGCCATTGAAGCTCCTCCAGTAATGTCTCTGGCGTCTCCGCTCTCTGTTTTATCCCCCACAGCCGAGCTGTGGAGGAACACTGTTCGAGACTACGTTCGGCAGTCTGGTATTCCTCAGGTGGAGGCTGATGAATCCCTTCTGCGGACTCTTCAGGATACGAAAGTAACAGGAACACCGCTGTCAACTTCGGAGAGAATGACGCCTCTGCTGGATGAGCTGGACAATTACACCTTCAATTGGAGTCAGTCATCGATCAATAGCGAGTCACGCAACTAGAGTTCCTATCCTTTCACTTTTCTCAACACAGTGTTGCTTCTCGTGCTTTCATACTATCGTTTTGTTCCACCACACAGAGGGGGGAAACAGTAGGTGGTAGAATATGACGTTAAATCACTCAAGAGGCGCGAGGGGCTATCTTTCTTCGTTGTGGATGCCAAGAAAGGGTGCGTTGCTCACATTCACTGGAATGTGAAAAAATTGGACACCTCTCGGAGCGGAAGATATCATCGGTGACTCTTTGTGTTTTACGTTTCAAACCCTTGTTTTCTTTCCCGACGCTTTTTGTTATCGTGATTTCAAAAAAGCTTGTGCTAATTTTTATTCACTTTTTGTCGTCGCGATGTTACATGTCTTGCCCCGGTACTCGATTGGCACCCTTATCGGTCTCTCTCCCGATTCATCTGAATATCTATACTTATCTGCGCTGTTGGGTATTATTATTGATCAATCAAACACATTTAGAAAACCCATTTCACTGCTGTGTCACTAGCATCTACAAATTTATGACCAAGCTTGTTGACCTCCTACTTGCTGTAATAACTTTACGTGATGTTCCTGTCATTTACCCACGCCTTCTCTTCTACTCAGCCATGTAGTATCCACGAGTGTAGAGCTGGCCGACTTTTTTTTTTCCCTCCCTTTCGCCTTTGTGTTAGCGGGCTCCAGCACCATCTTTTGGAGACTTTTTCGATCGCTCCATCATCCAAAGAATGTTCTTTGCGGCGTGATAAAGGAGCTGATTGTCTTTTCCGTCTTCCCGTTTTTTTTTTTTTGAGCGCAGATGTTTCACCGTTGAGCTCGAAAAAAAAAAAAGCTTCGGAAAGAAAAAGACGTTTGATTTTTGATTCCTACACCTGATCACGGCGACGGCATCATGATGCGAAGGGTCCTCAAATGCTATTGCGGTAGCAAAGACTGCATGTTCTCTCAGTGAAAAGTTTTTGTATTCAGTCTATGTTCGCGTCATGTTATGTTTCCCAATTATCTCACTTCGCACGTTGTGTTTCATCGCATATCTGAAGCTAAGAAATTGGAGCGGTTAACGTGTGCGGATGGCATTCAGATTCCAGTATTACACACCACTGCAGGCTAGCCCCTATGTCTGATCATTATGTAATCGCGAGTGGATTGTTAGCATTCTGCTTCGGCTTTGATTCCCATTTCAATGTCAAATGAAATGTTTCTTCAATTTTCCTGTGTTGTAAGCTCTTCTTCATCCTATAATCTCTTCCTGTCCTCTATCCATTCGTCATTGATCTATCTTCGTGCAAAGCGCGCTTGAGCATTTTTTTTTTTTTGCATCTCCTTCTTTTAAAAATTGCATGTGCAATCAAAAAGTTATTGCTTGAAGCAACAGAGCTACATTTTGCCTCAGTCCCGTGCGTAAACATGACCGCATTGGTGTGGATACTTCTTGCTCATACTTTTTTACTCGTTTTCTTTACACCAGCCCAGGGCCTTGTTTTGGGTGTACAGAACAAGGACTTGGAATACTTCGAAGCAGCTGAGAAAACAGGAATCTTTCGTTGCTTGGATAACTCGAGCACAATCCCATTCAGACTGGTGAACGATGACGTATGCGACTGTCCAGATGGCAGTGATGAGCCGGGTACATCGTCATGCATTCTTCTCTCGGCTGAAGGTGTTCGAATGTTTTCATCGGAATGGAAGTTCCAGTGCACAGACCAAAAGCATATCCTCCAAACTATTCCTCACAGTCGTGTAGGGGATGGCATCTGTGATTGTTGTGACGGTTCTGATGAGACTGGATCATTTACGTGTCCCAATCGATGTGCTGAAGTAGCCTCAGATGTTGCACGACAGCTTGAGGTAGATAAAGCACGCAAGGTCCAGGCTGCAGAAAGCAAGGCCGTGATGCGTTCTGCCGCACAGCGACGGCGTGAGGAAGCGGCAAAATCTCTTCCTGGACTGGAATCTGAGCACGCCAGGATTGTAGCGAATATTTCAGTACTCGAGGAAAGGAAGGCGGCTGCCAACGCAGTACAAGAGCCTCGAGAGACTGAGGTAAAGATGGGCTTGGATGAATCAAAGGCCGGCGGTGAGGCACACCATTTTGTTGAGGAGACAGCATCCTTCATCCAGTCGCAGCAAGCGTCTCGGTGTCCCCTCGCCGGATCACTTGAAGTCCATGCAGAGAAACCGTGCACCAACTTGATTGGGGGGCATATTTCGGGGTACTGTAGCTGCAGGGCAGGTTTCAAGGATGGTGCCGAACGTGGGGTAGACGACGAAGAAATGGTTGGCAGCAGTGAGATACTTTGGTATGGTTTTTCATACAGTCATCCTGAGTTGACGTGCACGCAAATCTGCAATCACAATGATGATATGGGTATTCAAACAGTGGATGAAGGTCTAGAAGACCACTCCACCTTGACCAGCGACGAGATTGAGGCGTCGCTAGAGGAGGAGAGAGAGCGTCTCGGACAAGTGGAAAAGGCGATTGAGTCTGCAAAGAAATGGCAATCTTCGAATATAACCACAGAGGACTTGCTTCGCACACTTGAGAAGGAGGAGTTCACCATTGAATTTCACGAGCAAGTTTATGCACTCGTCATGTTTGATAAAGTTTATCAGCGTTATATAGGGCAAGAGGAGGGCGGAACGCTTCTGGGCTCGTGGAAATCGATGGGAGAAAGCACGTACTCCATGTGGGCTAAAGACTCGCATGATTTGTCAACAATGATCTACGATGATGGTTTGAGGTGTTGGAACGGCGTGAAGCGAAATGTGGAGCTGCGCTTAGTCTGTGGTCCAGAGAACAAACTTTTGCTGGTGGAGGAGCCTTCCATGTGCAATTATCGCATGCTGTTTGAGACACCAGCATTGTGTGACGACTGATTTACGACGAGAAACCTTTTTTTTCCTGCATCTTTTTCTTTGTTTCTTTAGTTTAGCCTTGCAGTACATGTTAGCTTTCTTGGTGCAGTTGCTGTTGTCTCCTTTTCTTTTTTTCACACATACACACAGTTTTGTATTAAAAGTTTTTTTTACTGTGACGCCCTTGTGCAGGTACCCTGGGCATCATAAATCTCCCTCTTCCCTCCCTAACCAGATGTCTGTGCGCTTACGTTTTTTTTTTTTTGATTTCTTTGTTGCTCAGCGGACCACCTGTGAGCCCCCCTCTTCTCCTTTATATGCCTGTATCTGTGAGTGGAAGAGGCATTACAACGAACAGCTACCCAACTGGAGGAAGTCAATCCTCTCGCCTTCATCGCCCCTACCGTTGTTGATCTGCTTCTGCCAAGCAACTTTGTAAGTGGGCACGATGTGACAAAGTGAACAGCTCACCGTACTCATCTTGACGGTCAGGGGTATGGTTGGGAGGGTGTCGGGGCAAGCACCTCTGCACCAACCCCCGAGTAGGTAGGGGGTCAAGCGGGCCCAAGGGTTGGAGGGTGGGGAGGTTCTCATCCAGCCTGTATATGCTCACGGGCGGAGAGGATGTGTCGCGCTGTGAAATGTGCTGCGTGGTTACCCGATGTGATGGGTGTTGTTGCGTAGCGGGGGCATGTAGAGGCTCTAAAGCAAATGTGGTAATTAGGTGACTGCGGCGGGTATCAGTGCACCACGTGATTGAGAATGTTTCCACTTTCCTTGGCACTGCGTGGCTGCGCTCACCGAGGAAAAGGAAGGGGGTGGGTGGGTATTATCGTATTGGTGCCTGAGTGTGTAGGGGAGGGGTCAATGGGTGATTGGTTGATCATATTCCAAGTCAAAAAAGAAACACAGAATGGAAAATAAGAAAAAAACGACGCTCCTCATTGGGGGTCGTCGCAGTGCACGCCTTTGGTGAGAAGAGGACGAGAAAGTTGTCACAGCAGTGCACGTGCAGGCCACCAGAAAAGTAAGCACTCACAAAGGTGAAATGATTCGCGTTTCTTAATCCCTGTTCTTTTTTTTCACCGGCGAAGTTGTTGGTGTTTCAAGTCCAGTCTTGTTCTGAGTTCAATGGTGCCGGTGTAGCGCTGCCTTGAAGTGGTTGCCGTTCTCAAACACATCATCTACGCAGTAGTTTTCTCTTTTCTCGCCCCCTGCTTCATGTTAAGTTTCGATTAGTGGGCACGCAGCTGCTGTGCTGAACGCCCCCGTCTCCTTTTTTTTTTGGGGGGGGGGGAGGACAGAGCTGACGTTTTTTACTTCTCACAACGCATGAGAACTATATTTGAATAACGAGCGGGAAATATATATTTCCGGGATGGGCCTGAAGAGGAACGTTCGGGTACAGACCAAAGTGTACAGCGTTGAATCACTCATCAGCGCCACATACAATTGTCGTAAACGGCAGGTGAACAAACAAAAGAGAAAAGCATTAGAGGCCAGTGATGAATAAAGGAGAATGATTTTGTTTCACTCCCTCATAAATGTGGCGATACTGGCCGTGCTGCTAACGTTTGCCTTTCAGTACCAGACAGTCCGTAATAGGGAAACCGCCAATGCGCGTTACACCCTCGCCTCGTATCTATCTGCAAGCAGCGATCTCACAAACAGAAACATGGTTCGCCGTATCGAAACTGTAGATGAGTTTCTTGGAACTCTTGAGCACACTGTGCGTGCTTACTACGCTGTACCGAAGCGCAGTCGGGGCTTGTTCATGCACTACACAAACTCCAGCTCGGGGGGATCTGACACCATAGCGCCGCCGATGCTCTTCATGCACTACCGCTTGGGTTACTATGGCACGCCGTCCTATGCGCAAATTTCTACTGAAACATACGCACTCACGCTGGATAACCCGATGGGCCCGTTCCTTCATCCTGAAACTCTACTGAACAACTCGAGGGAATTCTGCACGCCAGAGGTGGATCATGTCGCAGGTGGGGCCTTCATTCCATGTCAGGTATCCGCAGTTGGCGATTTGCTTGATCGCGTGGTAATGCTGCGCTTGGCCTTTTCGTTCTTCTCTCGTTCGCGGCAGTGGTCCGGCAGCAGAGCAGTCACGACACCCTCCACTTGGGAAGTCGTCATCGACTACAGCTTCGAGGGGCATAAGGCTGCCCTAAAGATGGCTGTTCGTTTTTCGTCTGTTTCCCGGCGTCGTTTAGAGCAGTGGCCGCTGCTGCTCTGCTGGGTTGCGGGGCTTCTTGCGCTCACTGACATGTGTGCGCGACTTCGTGCGCAGTTGAGGGCAAGGAGGATTATGAATTCTAGGCACTCCAGTCAACCCGTTCATCCAGCCGATGAGAAAGGACCACGAGGGGTACAGATACCCTCGCCGAAACTAGGTACCGTACGTGTGGGGGAGGGTGGCTGGCGCTGGTTGGGGTATCTTTCAAACGTGGTCGTGCTCTCCTTTGCCGCAGTGGCCCTGATGGCTCAGCACAAGTGCCGCACTAGGGAAACTCTTGAAGAGGCAGTCACCCTACTGCTTGCCTTCGCGTCCCTGTTGAGCAGCTTCCGCGTGGTGGTGCTACTAAAATTGTTCCCGGCGTGGTACGTCCTCATTGACGGGCTCGCTACGGCACTGCAGCAGCTCTCTGTCCTTGCTGTTGGGGTTTTGCCGGTGCTCGTTGGGTATGCGGTGTGTGGCATCGCGGTTTTTGGGGGAATAGCGGGCACCTCTTTTCACAGTATACCCAATGCTGTCGTGACACTGCTGTGCTCCATGTTTGGCGATAATCTGCTTGATACGTTTCTTCGGATGGATCAATCGTACCTTTTCCTGCAGATGGTAGTTGCTCGGGTATTTTTTCTCACCTTTCTAGCGCTGTTTGTGTGTAACATCCTCAACATTGCACACAGCATCATTCAGGATTCCTACAGCCAGGCGCTCAAGTCGTATGCGTGCAGTGTCACGTCGAATGCAGAGGAGAGCGTCTCAGCTCAGCAACAAGAGCGACAATGGAATGACACTGGCGGCGGTAGAGGTGCGTACGGGGAGGTGAGCGACCCGGGCGACGCTGAGCGTAATAATCCTAAGCGACCAGATGAGAGAGCCTCTGATGGTGCTGTTTCCACCGTTGCCACCAAGGTGTCGCACACAGATCATGGCAACACCTCGGGTAGTAATGGCGGAGCTCGACAGCCAGCGATATCGGCTTCAGAGCTACGTAGAGCGTTACGCGCAGCTGAGGTGGAGCAAATGCTTAGTCATCTGGAGCGCGTTGCTTTCTGAGCACCAACTGCTTTTTTTTTTTTGATGAATCCAGGGGAAGGCGAGAAATGGGGGAAAGGGGAGGTGGTGTTTGAAGGTTGTGCGTCGGCTACTTTATGGGTATGCGGGGCTTCCGTTTCTCAACCTCTTTTTCCCTTTCTTTTTCTTTTCTGACCGTGTGCCGTCGGAGGTGGCGTTAGGGGTTTAGTGACTGGAGGCTAAAGGGTTTGCGTGTTCCACCCCTTCTTGAGCGCTCTTGATTTTCTTCCTCTTCTCACCTCCCGGTGTAGTAGTAGTAGGGTGTGTGTGTGTGGGGAGGGGGGGGGTGGATAGGTGAGGGCCTTTTATTTATCGCTCCATCGTGGGATGTTGACCTTGGCGTAGGCAGATGACTGCCTCTGGTATGCTATTGCCGCTTATCGTTTCTTTGTTGGTGTTCTTCCAGCCCCGCTTTACCCCCTTTTTCTTTTTGTTCGCGGTCTCTGAGCCACTTGTCAGAGTACGTCAGTGCATCGGAGTCACCATCGTCGTAAGCCATCTGTCATTTTCGGCTCCTCTATGGGGAATGAGGAGGAGTAGGGGTTATGTTAGTGCTGGCTTTGTGACACTGGTGTGTGCGTCTGTACGGGTGTGCTTTTCGTTTTGTTCTCGCGCCCTCTCCCCCTCCCCTTCCACTCCCCGAGGAAATGATCAATAGGGGAGGACGTGACGCCTAGAATGTCCAGGTGAACTACACGCGAGATTCTCCCTGAGAAGAGTCTCACCACCCACTCATGTGTATTCCTCGAACCTGTTTTCCACGCTCGCCGTTTTGTACCGCTCGTACACAGACCACAAGAGAAGGGAGGAAATCTGTATTCATTGAGGGTGTGGATACATTACATTATCGTTTTCAATTTGGTCTCGACGCTTGGCATTGGGCCTGGGTGACAGAAATGAGAGAGCGCACATCTTTCTATCGGCGTGTGGGGCCTTCGCTAAACTTCTTTCTCTTCTGTGTCACTCTCCCCACTCACCGCTTCCATCCCTTCCCAACTCCCACCACTTCGCCCAACAAACACACACACACACACACACACACACACACACACACACAAATCCATGTATATATATATATATATATATATATATATGTACAAGAAACAAGAAAGTATAATAAAGTAAAAGACGGAGGTATTCTACTACGTCGTACCTTACTTTCCTCCCTACCCTACCTACCTACCTACTACC
>CM007346.1:265926-292887 GCA_000333855.2 Endotrypanum monterogeii | reverse complement strand
CGTCGCGTACGCTACGCGTCCTCTCCTCCCTACCTACCACCACCTACCTACCGTACAACAACACACACACACACACACACACACACACACACACAATACCACTTAGTATATATATATATATATATATATATATATATATATGTATATATGTCAGAAACAACAAAAGGATATATAAAAAGCGAGGGGATTCTCATCGGCCTATTTCTCCTCCCACCTACTCCCATCACCAACACCATCACGGAAGCTCATACACTTACATACATACGCCAACGCACAGCATTAAACCTGACGTCAGAGAGAGACACTTCCAAGACGACGACAGAGCAGCAGATATACGGGTTCTGTGCGTGTGTGTGTTTCTTCTTTTCTTTACTCCGGTCACCTCCCCTGCCTTCCCTCCCTTTCTCACACACTGTATATCTCTGGGATCTACTGCCGTATACACAGTTTCATATCAAGACAATAAAAAGACCGGCATTTTATTTTCGAGGGAGAAAAGTGCATACTACAAACTTATCATCTTCCCCCCCCACCTCCTTCTCCCATATTCAACTCTCTTCTCTCCCTGTTTTTCGATTGGTGTTTTGGCTGTCACAGGTCCGTCTGTTTCCGCGGCGTCCCTACTTTGGCATCCGAGGAAGGGGAAGTAGTGTCACAAGCAGAACGGTTTCTATTCAGGAGGGTTGAAGGGAGGAAGAAACAGGGAACTTCCCCCCCTTCCCATCAATAGGCCATATATATATATATATATATATTGTTGCAGGCGCGCACACACGTACGGAGGAGACCCACTATATCCATCCCCCCCTTCCATTGCGAGATCCCTCCCTCTGTAACCAACACGACCACCTGTCCCGTCTCTGGCTTCCAATTCGCACTGTTCCTCTTGCGTTTTTACCTCTTTTTTTTTCTTCCACGCATCAACGACGAGAACTTCAGATTTGAGTCTTTCTCCCCTCTCTTCCCTCTCCCTCGCCTCATTCACAATTTTTCTCTTCCTCGGTGTGGGTGTGTGCACTGCGTATTTGTCCTCACTGACTCCCCTTGTATTTTCTTACGTCGAGACACACACACACATATACGTATACATAGACAGACGATCTGTCTCGTATCAAAAACGCTTTTCTGTGCCTCTGTGTGTGTGCGTTAAACCAATATTCCGTCCTTGTTGTGGTTACCGCAGCTTATATATTTTTCATTGCTTTGTCGAGTGTGGGTGTACGTGAGTGTACCGACCTTCCCTAGATCTCTCCATCGCTTGTGTATATGTGTGGGAGGGGTGTTTTTTTTTCTGTTTGTGACTTATAAAAAGCATCCTTTGTAGCCACGAAGGCATCACCTTTTAAAATTGTATTTCGTGTGTGCTCATATTTTTACCCCATCGGTACATATCTTGGGTGTTATAGCTGTATGATCACGCACGCGTGTGCATCGTGTTCTCATACCTTCCTCCCTCTCCCACCCTAGCGCCAATAACCCTATCATAGGAACTGCGTGTGCTCTTTCTGTTGGAGAGATTTTTTTGTTGTTTTCGGAGTGTTCTTGCTCCCTGTGCTGGTGTATTTATCCAACTCACCTACATTCCTCCCGTACTAGTTTGTTTTGTCGCTCGCCTTGCCTTTTTCGCTTCTTTTTTTCCCCCCTGACATACCGACTTGAGCAGGAAAAAAAAAGTTTACCCTCATATATTTATAATATTATTATTACTTTTTAAATTCCCCCGGCGATCAGTTCAAATTTTAATTGCATTGAAGTTGTGTGTGTGTGTGTGTGTGTTTCATCTTTGTTTGTGGTGTTTTTTTTTGTTGTTTACTGCGCGCCTTTCCTCTTACTTTTACTTCATCTCATAGTGTGTTTGTCTTTCTGCTTTTTGAAAATTTGCGTCACACCACTGAGGTGCTCACTCAAGCGTGCGTGATCGGGTGTGTGCCATTTTCTTTCATCTGTCGTACATCGTGTTGACGCTTTCCTTGTGTGCGTGTATATATAGGCTCTCATCGTGTTCTCTCTCAGTGCGTTACGCTCTCTCTTACCTTATTTTTTTGTTGTTAAATTTTTTTTCTTTTCACGGTGCACCTATATTTTTTCTCGTCGTGTCAGAGCTCTCTTCACTCTGTGCGCGTGCTCACGTGATCCATCGCCTACTCGCTTCACTCCGCTCTCTGCGTCCCTGGGCTGCGGCTCTCACCCCTCTTGTTGTGTTGATGTTTTTTCGAGGGGCATCGTCGCTGTATGCGTCTATTCCATTTGTCGTAATTTATTCTCTTTTTGTTGTTGGTTGTTTGTCCCTGCACGATACGTCGACCGAGGCACATCCACACAAAAGAAAGAGCGAAACAAAGTGGCTTCTATACACACGGGGAAGCTGAAGAACTCTCCATTTTATTTCTGAAGATTTTTTTTTTCCTTTTGCTTAACGTGGGCTTACGCTTCTTGTTTTTGTTTTTGTTGGTCTTTTTTTCCCTTCAAAAATCTTTTTTTTTCACAAACTTGTTCGTCGTTGGCTCTGTGACGGAGTGTGCATGTTTGTATGCACCTGCCAGCTGTTGATCTGCTCTTCCTCTTTCCGTGTTTGCGCTAAATATTCATCTCGATTTTTTTTAAATATATTTTTTGTTGCTTTTCTCCTCGCTTGTTTTTACCTCTCATCATCCCGCTCTTTATTTTTTTTTTCATTCCAATCGCGTGTTGCCAGTGGTGACACAATTCTCCCTGGCGGCGGGGCTTAGTACACTCGCGAACTTCTCCCTCCTTAGGTTGTGCGTGTACGGATTGTTAGGTTTTCCCCTACGTCCCCCTCGCTTAATCGCTGGTATTCTCTGCGACATTTTCACTTCTCTACCCCCCTTTTCTTTTCTCTCCCTGTTATATATTTGTCTCCCTTTTTTTTTTATAAGTTGTGTGCGTTTATTATTTTTGGGCCTCCCCCCTCCCTTTCTCTAAGTTCGTGGGTGCGTGGGTGTGTGGTGATATCGTAGGGAAATATCATTTCGACTCGTTGTACTCGAGTCCCCCCAGTGCGATCTTCTCCCCCTTTCCGTTCCTATCCCCCCTTCTTTTCATTACACTCAGCTCTTTCTGTAAAGCCTCGGGTCCTCCCTCTCTTCACTTCGCTTCTTCGAACTCCTCCCCTCCTCCCCTCTCTACCTCACCGCTCTGCACTCCGTTGAGTGTGCTTCCTCCCTCTTAACAGTTGCTTGACCTCTCTGTTGCGTTGTCGTTCTTTTCCACCTCTTCCCCCCTCCTCCCCCTCCACAAAAGAAGAAAAAAAAGAAAAAAAGAAAAAAGAGAAAAAGCACAAAAGAAACAGCGGCCATTACTCTCTTTAAATTCTTTCCTTCCTTTGTCTTCTCTGAGCTCTTGAAAAAAAAAAAAATATATATATCCCTCTCTTCTCCACACGTGCACTCCTTTGCCTTCCCCTCTTTTATTTTTCCCCGTGTCTTTGTCTGTATCTCCTGGTCGTCTCTCCGAGTAGCGCCGAAGTCTGCCGTCGTTGATATCTGTTGGGCATTCACGTGCGGAGTCAACGCGTTACTCAGCTTTTGCTGTTGTGCTCTCTGGTCTTGTTGAGTCGCTCTCTTTTTTTTTGTGTGTGCGTGCTTTCTTTTTATCCCCCTCTTGTTTTTTTTTCTTCATCTGCCGCGGATTGATTCTCACTACCGCCGGTGCGTTCGAAGTGAATACTCCCCCCACCCACCCACCCACACACACCTTCCGTCATCTCCCTTCTACACACACATATATATATATATATATATATATATATAGTTTCCCTGCTGTTCTGTTCTAGCTGGAAGTTGGGACATATTCGCACTCTATTTCCGATGCAGTTTGTGAAGCGGTACTTACAGTCAGAGGAAAAACAAGAGATGCCAGTGAGACCCAAATACTTCAGGGGGAATAGTCGCGGTGAGGGTCTCTCCCATGATGACCGCGATGTAGCCGATGAGGTGTCATCGCCGCCGCTCTGTTCGTCTCGCCGCGGTACGCCATTACAGAAACAACAAGCTTCTCCTGCGTCGTTTCCCTCCAACATGGGCTCGCCGCTTATGTACGCTGTGTACCCCGCTACCCGCGATGAAAGCACGTACCGAAATCACACAACATCTTCATTGTATAGCAGACGGATACCAATGGAGAGTCAGGTGAGCAACTCAGCTCTGCAGAGCAGCACCATAGCTGATGCCGGGATGCACACAAGTAACAACGATGCCTCTCTCAGGTACCCCGTGAGGTCCCGGAAAGGCTCGATCGTACCGCATTCCCTGCCTCGGTCCAAAACTCACTCGCCGGACCAACTGCATCGGCGCCGACAGCAGCGCTACTCTATCGCAGCGTCTTCGCCTTCGTCACCGATAGGCTTTGTACCCAACGAGGCCCTTGATACGCAGGTAGCTTCCACCACCTTTGGTGATACGTATTGCGGCGCTTTAATGACCAGCACTCCACATCACCCGCAGGAGGGTGGCAATGACACCAGACGTGAGGGGTACGTGACACGAGCGGAAAAGGTATCGCACCCAAACACACACACCCAGTCTGAGGTGCTGAGCTCCTCGCTGCCAGCGCACCCTGAGAACGTCATCATCTCGCGAATGGTGGACTCCTCACCCATTCGTCGTTCTTTGGATGGCATGCACTCTCCGAAGCAACAGGAGCGGCCTGCGCCGCAGCGTCATGCACCTGCCACTCAAGTCCCCACCGTCAGCACAAGTTCATCTGTGGCAACAGGCGGCTCTAGACCGCTGGGCGTCCCCACCGCTGTCGATGGATGCACAATAGTTTCTCGTCGGTACGGGGAAAACAACTCACCAGCGCTTAACATCTCGCCAGATGGGGGTACATTCACAGTGACCACATCGGTTGCCCACCGGCCCGCTTCTTCTTCGTCCAGTTGGCCTCACGAGGCACCTGAGTCAACCCCCTTTACCCGAGCCGAGGCGTCGTCTTCCTCTCACTCCGGATGGCGAGTCACCGTACCACCGTCAGGCGAATCCACATCGGTTGTGCGTCCTAAAAAAAATCCACCAACCACTTCCACGCCTCAGGCCGTTGGCGTTAGTGCACAGGGTAACGTCTCAACGGACCCTCTCTTCGAAGTTTCCCATTCGTTCGCGTCGCCGCTGCGGGCACCGGCGTTGGCACAAATTCAATCACCCATGAGGCTTTCCTCGGATTCACAGTCAGCTGGGACCCCAGTGCACGCCACCAGCTCACCACATGAGCGCCGACAACTGATTCATTCATCAGCGGTAATCTCTTCTTCCCCACCAGCACTCAAGTCACCTGCAATGTTTGGCGTCATCGACCTCTCCTACAGCCGTACTGACGCAGGCAGCTCGAAGATGACCCTGAGGGTGTCGAGTGGTTCAACTGTTGTCGGTGCGAACGCAGTGGCTAAGCCACACATGCAAGCGAGTACGTCGAGGGCACCGATGGTCAAGGCAAACCCCTGCACCGCTCTACCCCCGAGAAACAGTCCTCGCACAACTGTCACGACCGCCAACTACAAAGATCCCGCGCTGGCAGGAGCATCATTCTCCTCGACAACGGCGACGCCCACCGTCGATGCACTTCCCCAGGGCAGCATGGCGAGCGGCGAGTTAGCGGCACGGTGCGGCACAACGACTGTGCGCATGGGTCACAGCGCGGGCCGATCCGATGGCAAGAGCTCCACTATGCCCAGCACCCCATCTCGAAACCATGATTCAGAGTCACTTGCGGCCACAACCATGGAGAGTACCACTGCAGGGTGCTCGCTATCTACAGAATCCCAGACGTCGGTACACGCCTCTACCGTCACCTCTCATCATGGAATTGTGTTGACACCTTTCTCACCGCCGAGGGTGGGGAGTGTATATTCCACGGATGAGGCAGAGCAGCAGCAGCGCAATGTCCCGTCATCATCGCAGCACATGGCATTTGGTTCACCAGTGGTGGCTACAGCCCCGATAGCACGGAAACCACCTGCGGTGCATCAAACCATCCCTCTCGACGCGGCGCACAAGCCGGAGCGGCCAATACAAACGCCAGTGCTCACGGCTGACACAGTGCTACCGGTTGCAACTCGGGAGGACGAAGCCTGCCGCAGCTCCAGTGCGACGACTACGCACACGCTAAGTCGCTCCAACAGCCGCGCGCAGCAGTCGTCCTCAGCGTCTCTCTCCAGATCAACCATTTCGGCGAACATTGCGACCGATAAGGCCAGTGCTGGCAGTGCTGCGGCTAGTGGAGCTGGTCGCGTAGAGAGGGTGGGTGTCGTGCAAACTGCTGGCAGTCTCAGTACATGCACTTCCGCTGCACATGAGGGACGACCACGCGACAAGAGTGCAGCCACGCTTTCTCTCGGCAAAGTCTATCCCAGTGCGCGGGTGCCAACACCGGCGTCGAGCGCCTCGGCCTCTCTTGTGGACCCTGGCACTTTGTCTAGCCCGAAGGACGTTCTCGAGCCTCGAGGCGCGAGTGTGAGCTCTGCATCGACGGGTACTGCCTCTAGTGGCCGGATATCGGCGCTCTCGATGTTCGCGGGATATTCTTTCACTTCCAGTCAAAATCAAATGCAGCGGTACATCGATCAGTGGTGTGACCGCTTTGAGGAGGACAAGAATGCGTACAAAGAGGGCGGCTATCTCAGCGTGACGCCAGGTCGTATTTTTCACGCACGATATGTGTTAATCCAGAAAATAGGTTATGGCGAGTTCAGCACGGTGTGGCTGGGCTACGATACGAAGCACTTCACCACTAATCGAAGCATTTCGCAGGCCTTCGTCGCGGTCAAGGTAGCCAAGTGTCGCTCCATCGTACAGGAGGTAACGGCCTACGAGGTCAGCCTGCTGCGCTACCTTGAGGCGCGTCTCCCGAAGCATGTCGCCATCACAAATATAATTGACTGCTTTGACGTGCGTGGTGAGTTTGGCATGCATACTTGTATGGTTCTACCCCTTTGTGGGCCAAACTTGTTATCTGTTATTGAACGCATGAAGGCGGATCAAAATCGACGCAATGCTGCGGATCTGCGCATGATCAAGGAGATTATCATCTCCGTACTGATCTCGCTACACGAGCTGAGCGTATTGAACGTTCTGCACACAGACATCAAGCCGGAAAACGTGTTGTGCTTGTCCGTGGACTCGAAGCTGATGAATATGATGGAGAAGTTTTGTGGCTACAACCAGGAGCGGAGTCACATGATCGGCATTGATCAACTCAGGGAGTCGATGGTGCAGCAGAGAAGGAGCCATCTTGTTTGCTTGGCTGACTTCGGCTTGTCAGCGCTGCTGGAGCCGCCGAGCTCTGCGCCGTCGTGGATGTCCATGTGCGGTAATGTCGACAAATCATTGCTGGCACCCCTCATGCGCTGTAAGAGGAACTTCCCTGTGACTCGTTCAGGTATTGTCGACAACCAACGCGGCACGCTCATTCAAACACGCGAGTACCGCGCCCCGGAGGTTTTGTTAGGGCTTGACTTCACCTGTGCAACAGACATCTGGAGTGTGGGTTGCATGGCCTTCGAGCTCATCACCGGACACTTTCTGATGGATCCGAAGAAGACGACGCGTGATCAGCGTCAGATGGATATTGAGCATCTCGCCATGATGATGCGGCTTATCGGCCCATTGCCGCCGGAGATCAGGGGCATTCGTGTGCGCAACAACGACTACTATGATGCGGTAGCCCAAGGGAAGCAGTTACCGAAAAGTGCGTCTCTATCCCTACCGGAGTACCTTCACCGCTTTGTCGACCGAGCGGGAAATTTAATCTGCGCCTCCCACTCCCGCTGGTACCCGAGCCGAGACTTGGTGTTTGAACTGAAGCCGTACCTTGGCTTTGCCGAGGCGCGCATGGCGGCTGACTTCATCTTATCGTGCTTGGGCTCGTTCGACCCCAAGCAACGACCCTCAGCGAAACAGCTTCTCGGCCATCAGTGGTTTGGAGACCTCGGTCACGTGTTGAAAAAAGTATCGCCGCTCTAGACAACTCTCCGTTGTTTGATATGTTGTGCATTTATTTTTTCGCGTGTTGGCCGGAGCACACTTTCCGTGTGCGGGGGTTGTCGAGGGAGGTGCATTCAAGGCGCATTTCTCCTCAATAGGGTTGTGGCCCAGACACACACACGTCATTTCGCCCCCCCCCCCCTCCTCCTCCCCCCCTCAAGAAAGGGTCTCGTAGGCGATGTATAACTTGATGCTTTCCTCTATTCCCAATACTTTTTGCGTATTCCTTGTCAACGAAAAAAGGTGGTCTCCCTACTTTCTTGTGTGTACACCCATAGCTGGTCTCCTCTCGCATTACCCCGTCTCGCCGTTTCTCTCGTGGCCTTATTCTTCTCCAGGGCTTTGATTTTTTTTTATCGTCTCGCTGTCGTCTTGATCTTTGCCCGCTCCTCCTCTCTACGGTGACGCATTTCCACTTCTCTATCACTTGTGTGCTCGCGGGTGTGTAAGGCAGAGCGAGTATCTCTTTCTATGATCTGTGCACCTGCGGTCACACACACATATCTATACATATATATATATATATATTTGTATATTTATATGTAGAGTCTTCTCTGTCCCTCTTCGGAAAAGCTCCTTTTGTTTCGTCTTCGTTTCCCTCTTCTTGTTTTTTTTTTTTTTGCCTCCCTTTCCCATCCCCTTATTTACTCGTTTCTCTCTCTACCCCGCTTCTTCCCGATAAGCCCTCTCGATTTTTTTGTGGTTTTATCACTTTCACGTATTTTCAAAGGAACCCTTCTACCACCAACAGGGTGATTTGGTGGACGGTTAATCGATTGAGCCTCACCGCCGCTTCACCCCCTTCCCCCCCACTCTCCTTTCCACGTTTGCATGTGTTTTGGACGTGGCTACACTCCCGCACACGCTCTTGTTTGTTTCCCTTTTTACCTCTCTCCCCATTCATGCTGTGGCTAGTGCTTGTGTAGAGCACTCCTGTCGGGTCACGCTCCCCTTTTCTCACAGTAGAGTATCCTAGGGCGTACAGGCCGGCGCCATCGGCTGTTGCACTTCGTTTTCACACCCTCCACAATATATATATATATATATATTGTGGTATTGAAATCACTACGACCTTTTCTTGCTCTTGCCGATCGGCTGCTAAAACCTCTTCTTCTTTATCTTTCCGCCTGCTGTCTCAATGTCCCCACTACTGGTATACTGCATTGTGTGCAGCACCGACGTCGCTCTGCTTGCTTTTAGCACCCTTCACCGACGATCCCTTTGACTGTTTGCGCTCATACACAAAACTCACCAAGGGTATCTCCCATCCCCTAGGTGGGGGGGAGGGGGGGGGGAGGAGGGCTTCCTCAGTGTCTTCGCTTTGACGTGTTGACAGACGGTCGTCGTCTTTGTATTTGATGTACGTGTGTGTAGGAGTGAAGGTGTGTGCTTCAATTTTTGGTAGCTTTGCATGGAAGGGGCGTTTTCTTGCGGGGAGGAGAGGAAACAAAGTTTTTTCTTTCTCCGCACCACCATCGCCTCTTCCATTGATAGCAGCATGGGTGCGCGTCCTATGCGCTGGGTAGCATGATTCTGACACCTCTTTCGTTTTCCCTCCCCTCCCTTCTAGCTCTCACATTTCGCTGCTGCTCCCGTTGCGGTGAATAGACACACTCCTCTACTTTGAAGAGGCGTGCGCGCATGTATGTAGTTTATATATATATATATAATATATATATATATATATATATGTGTGTGTGTGTGTGTGTGTGTGTGTGTATCGGTCAGTGACTCTGGTCATAAGTCCCTTCTGCCACCCTCTGGTTTCTCTTCTTCGAATCCCTTTGGTGGTTTGTGTACACCCCCTCTTCTTTATCCCTTCCCCACCACTTGCTGCCGCGCATCATATATTGACCGATTTTTTTTTTTCGATGCTTTGATTCACCTCCCTTATTCTTGCTCTCTCGTGAACGTGGCGCTCTCCATCACTCCGATCATTTACATCTGACCTCCCTTCCCTTACCTCTCTCATTTGTCCTCTTTCCCCCCGGTGCTCTTTACCGCCAATTCGGCGTGTGCCACTGAGGCTCGTGGTGTGGCACTTCATTGTTGATAAAGTTTTTGTGTCTGTGCGTGACAGTCTGTTTGCGCTTTTCTCTCTGAGCAGCCTTTTTTTTTTTTGGAGGCTGAAAGAAGGCAATGATATGTGTTTGTGTGTGTATGCGCCACACAACTGTTCACCGTTGCGCTGTGGCTTCCTTCCCTTTTTTTCTCGTCCGGTCAAACCGATCTGTTTTATCTGTGTGATGGCAGTGGTGGTGGTGGTGGTGGGGGGCCTTTTCTTTTTGTCTTAATGCTGCGTATAAATTGTTCTGCATAACGACATCCTGAAGGCCGGTTTCTATTCTCGAGGTATAAAAGCACCATAGGGAGAAGTAAGGGAGAGGGGGGGGGGGTTATGCCGTTGCTGCCAAAGAAGATAACACGCAAGGGGTGCTCATGTATATCTGGAAGAGACTGTGCCTGAAGCGGATGTCAAGGATCTTTCTAGCCATCCCGTATTCTCATTTCTAGGTCTGTAGGCGCGCGCGCGTGCCTTCGCAACACATCGCCGCCTGGGCGCTCTCCTCTTGTACTGCTGATCTTAATAAAGCTCATCTTACTGAGTTGTGGCGGTGTTTTGCCCCCATCGCTGATTCTTGTGTGCCCGATTAAATCGATCTTCTTGAGTTGGGTCTTTTGCATTGTAATCCACTGTCTAGCCCCTGTTCATTTCTTCTTCTTCTCTCTTCACACGGACACACGCTCGACGGACAACAATAATTCGGACTGCACACGATGTACCACGCCCGTACTCTGTGTTTTCTACCCCGTAGTTGGATGGAGTATTTGGGGATATAAGCCATCCGACACAGCCTTTGCTCCCCTCGTCGTCCTCTCCTCCTGTCCCAAAAGTAAAAAAAAAAAGAGAAGACAAACAAAGGTAAAACAGGCGACTTTCGTGGGACGGCAACAATCCAAAGAGACTTGTTCATTGTGCTCACCTCGTCATGCCCGTCTTGTCTAGATTGCACTGCTGCTATTTTTTTTTTTTCAGTGCAATTGTCTTTTTCAATCCTCAGTCTCTCCACTTCTTCTTTTCTCCACTTCTCCGCCTTTTATCTCCTCCGTATCCTTCCACTTCGCTATTCAGTATAGCTGTCGAGCCCTTTTGTCGGTTGTTGTGTATTTGCCACCGCGTGTTTCACCCTCTCATCCTCTTGGTGCTCCCCCCCTCCTCCTTTCTTTCTTTCCCCCGCTCCTGCATACTTCTCCTTGGTGTTAGTTATATATATATATATATATAGTGTGTGTGTGTGTAGAAAGAGAATCATGGAGCTAAACCATGATGAGCAGCACCCGGACCGCTGCATGGTGCCGCAGGTGCAGTGCTGCGTGTGTGGCCTGGTGGTGGATAGCAACCCCAGCAATATGTGCCCTAACTGCCTCCGTGCCCACGTCAACATCACTGATGACCTGCAGAAGGAGTACATCCTTATCCACTGTCCTGAATGCGGTCGGTATCTCCAACCACCCAAGTATTGGTCTCGCGCTGAGCTCGAGAGCCGCGAGTTGCTCACCATGTGCCTGAAGCGTATCAAAGGGTTGAACAGCAGTGCCGGCAGCAACAGCAACGCCAACAAAGCGAAGCTCATCGATGCCAAGTTTCTGTGGACGGAGCCTCATAGCAAGCGCATCAAGCTGCGTCTCACCGTCCAGAAGGAGGTCTTCAATAACATTGTCATTCAGCAATCCTGCGTCATTGAGTACGTCGTCACGTGGCAGCAGTGCACCATGTGCCAGAAGGTTGCCACTGGCCAGCCGCAGTGGGACGCGTGCGTGCAGCTCCGTCAGAAGGTGAGCCATAAAAAGACGTTTCTCTATCTGGAGCAGCTGATATTAAAGAAGCGCCTGCATGAGAATTTTATTCGTGTCGAGGGGCAGCCGGACGGCCTGGACTTCTTCTTTGCTCACAAAAGTCACGCCATGAATTTCCTGGAGTTCCTGAATAAGACAGCGCCTGTGACACGCCGCGATGCGGTGCAGCTCGTTTCTCACGACTCAAAGAATAATACCGCTGTTCAGCACTTCACCTTCGCGCTCGACATTGCACCGCTCTGCCGCGAGGACCTTATTCTTATCCCATACAAGGACTACTATCTGAAGTCCCTGGGCGGGATGGGTCCCTTGGTGCTTGTCCACAAGGTGTTCAGCTCAGTGGTTTTTATGGACCCGCGAACGCTGCGCGCTGGTGAGATCACCGGAAGTCTGTACTGGAAAAAGCCCTTCGCGTCTCTACAAACGTCGCGCGAGCTGGTCGAGTTTTATGTGCTCGAGTGCCAGCTCATGCCTGTCACGAACGGCACCTACCAGCTTGGGCTAGTCACTGTCTGTCTCTCCGAGGAGGTCGGTGAGGGGCGCGAGTGGATTGTGCAGTCCCACCTCGGTGGGTTGTTGCACCCAGGTGACTTCGTGAAGGGTTACTTGCTGGAGGGGCGCGTCTTCAACAATGAGGATCTGGACGAGCGCCGCTACACCCCGGAACAACTGCAAGATGTCGTTCTCGTGCGTAAAGTCTTCCCGTCGCAGAAGGCTCGCCGCAATCGTCGCCTATGGAAGCTGAAGAAGCTTGACATTGTGACCTCACAGGGAGAGGCGACGAGCATAGCTGGTCCCGCCCGTCGTGGTGGGGCCAATGCGAGCAGTGGGCCCAACGACGACGAGGTCGAATTTGAGGACGAGATCGAGCGCGACGCAGAGTTGCGCAAGGACATCGCAGTCTATCGTATGTTAGACGAAGAGATCGCGGCGCGGCGCGGCCCCGCAGCTGCTGGGGCTGATACTGCAGAGGACGACTATGCCGACGACGATGAGATCCCCGAAATTGCATTGGAGGAGATGCTGGACGAGCTGCAGATTGGAGAAGGTGCTGAACCGACAGGTGCTGAGGAGAGCCTCATGGCTGAGGAGGACAGTGGCTGCGAGGAGGTGGCGGACATCCACAAAAAGGTTCGTATCGAGTGAGCTTAATGTTCAGCTGTTCAATCATATAAAGGCTATTATTGCGGTCGGGAAGTCCGCACTGCTTCCTTGGTGTTTGTGTCCCATATTTTTATTCCCCTTGCACACACGCGCATACACACACAAAAAAAAAAACATCACTCCCCCCCCCTTCTCCCCACTCAACCACTGCACATTACACATCATACACTCACATCTACCTGTGCACGCCAGTGGAGGCGATCGGGAGCATTGCGGCTGAGGGATTTCGTGCTTTAGACTTTTGTTGCATTTTGTAGGCGTTACTGGATTTCTCCTTGAGGGGCCGCGACAGTGCCGCATCAAGGATTACCGATTGCGTGTGTAGGCGAGCCGCGTTCAAACATTTCGGTTTCTTCTCGTTTTGCTGTTTGTGATATAGGTCTCTGTGTGTGTGTGTGTAAGGAGTCTGAAATGGGAAGGTGACACGGTAAAGGGGGTATTGGCGAAAGGTGGGGGAGGTAGGTGTGGCGACGAGGTCTCGTGTTCTTTGACGGAGAGGGAGGGGAGGAAAGGTGAGGGCACAGACTCGATATTGGGCTTCGAATATTTTGTTTTTTTTTTTCATTTCTGCTTCGATATCTTTTTCCTGCCCTCGCTTCTACTTACCCTGGCGTGGCCACACTGCTCGTGTCTAGGTGACAATGCACATTGTCGAGGCGTTGTACTCATCTCCTCCTCTCCCATCACCTCTGTTCGCGCCCTCGACTCGATTAACTTCCACTTAAAGAATAACTGATAAAGCGTATCCCGCTGACACGAAACGGAAATGTGTAGGACTCCACTGATGCGCCTGCACCGACAGGAAAGGTGCGGTGGGTGACAAAATGACGCTCGTAGCGGTTTCTGAAGCGCCTGTGCTTTCTCGTATCCGAGGGAGTTGAGATAAAGAGACAACAAGGTGCTCGTGTTTCCCCTCGCCCTCCCTTTCTTTTCGTCGTTGCGCGTGACGTCTCCTGACGATGACTTGTATTCGCTGACGCTGAATGCTGCCCCCCTCTCTCGCGCCAAGGAAGTACATGGGGGGGGGAAAGGAAGGAGAACAAGGGGTTGGGGTCAGGGCGGGAGAGAAACTCCCAGGCTGCATACGTGTACATACATATATATATATGTGTGTGTGTTTGCGTGTGTGATCTCTTATGTGTCGTGCCCAGAGGGCAGATCCTCTCAACAGCCGCTCCAGTCGGGATCCTAATTCCGTGGCACGCACCTTTGATGTCGTTGTTCCATTCTTTTTTTTTTTTGTCTTGTCTTTTTTTTTTTGTTTGGTTTGGTGTGTGTCTGTGTGTGTGTGGGGGGGGGGGAGGCGAACTGCGCCCCATTTTCCTCGTCTCTATTTACACATTTGCACGCATACAGACACACAAATACACACAAATACACAAGGGCACAGAGATACCTTCATACTTGCCTACATCTCTATCATATATCTCTTGTGGCAATTGCAAACCCCATTACCATTCACCCACAGAAGAGCGCGGGGTTTGTCTTTGTGCTCAACTCGGAATATGGGTGCGAGGGCGTTAAGATTGAACGAGAAGAGGATTCACATTAGAGGTATTCCTCACGGCGCGAGAAGAGCTCTCTAAGGTGAGTGTTGTGTGCGTGTGTGTATGCAGGGTGAAGATGGTGGGGAGCGTGACAACAGCGCAGCTTGCAGTTCCGCTTGTTTGTTTTCTTCCTCTATACCCTGACAGCCGTACTTGGGCTTGTTACCAGCGGATCAGTGAGGGTGGGGCTGGCACAAGGCAAGGGAGAAGAGTCGGACCCTTCCCCCCCCCCCTATCAGAAAGGGAAGTGAGAAGACCACGCCAGCATCTCCAAGTCATCGGGCGTGCGGCTTGTGCCGGTTTACGGTGTCTTGACTTTGAGTTTATTATTATTATTTTTATTATTATATATGTGTTCTTCCTTGGTGATATTTGCTCATGGAAACAGAACGGTTATCTTGTACGATGGCCGCTCATTTTGTCCTCAGCCAAGTAAGGGGGAAGGGATGCGGTGCCCTACCCGCGTGCACATCTCTTCGTATGTCAAGGGGGCTGTGCCGGAGAAGGATCACCACCACCACCACCACCACCCGTCGGGGCTTTCTCATTCCGGGGGTGTCGCAGACCCGACCTTGTTCTGTTCCTTGGCGTTGCAGCAGCGTGAGGAAGCGGCAGCACATTTCGCCCACTTCTGCTTATGTACTGCTGGAAGATCGCCTACTCGTAGCTCCATTCTTTCCGAGTGATGCCCTTGAGACGCTGCTTTACTTGTTGCCAGGGGATATCCACCACAAGGGCGTTGTTGATCACCTTGTTCGTATCGTTAGCGGCAACGCATGCTGTCTCGACCCGTTGCCCTGCGTGGCAGTCATGGAGCGGCTGCTGGCACCGGCGCTGCCCCCCTGGCTCCTCGAACCAGCCATGAATGCGGATAAGATCAACGAAATTGAGGAGATGCCATCCTCGGAGATGAACGATGCGGCACTCCTGATGGCTCTGGCGCCTCTTGGCCGCGTGTTGTGCCGGTGTGTGGCGGTTCACGTGCGCCTCCAGCTTGCCAAGAAAGGACATGTCGCTGATTCGCTCTGCCGCCTAGGTGGCGGGCACGCGTCAAATGCAAGTCCGCTCTGCGCGCAATCGCCACAGGAAGGTAAGGAGGATGATCCTTGCAGCAGCTCTTTCTTATTAAGAGGCGCGGCTGTTCTAATGTCTTTTGCGGCGCAGCCACATTATTGGGACTGCGTGGATAGTGAACGAGACGTAGTGATGCGCGACCGCGCCTTTCAGCGCTGTGATAGGCGAGGGATCGGGGATAGGTGGCATGCCTGCGCCCTCACCACTGTGGTGTACCCTGTCGTGCATCATCTGTTTTCAGCCCAGCCACGCGAAAGTGAGCGAGGGCACCGCGCAGCTCGACGAGGAGGTCCCTCATCTCTGTCAGCGACGGCGTTGCCTGAGTTGCTGTGCACCAAAAGCGGCGGCGAAATCGCATGCAGAGCGGCTACTGCCGCTCCGTCACGCTGGGGTGCCGTGCGCTCTCTGGGCCGGAGGTGCTGGTGGTGGTCCGTGCTAGTATGCCGTGCCACCCCGAATATCCCACTCGTCGCCATCCGCAGTTTCCTTGTTTTTTCTTTGGTCGGGTCCGTTCACGAGCTCCACCGAGCCCTGTCCATGTGCGTGGCGCCGTGTGGGTCGCCATTGCCGTACCCTTGCCGTGCGCATTCTCTACATCCAACATCTTTAGGCGTGCCGCTGCCGTGTCTAGCGATGCTTGAATGGCTTCTCGTCAGCAGCGTTCCCGTCGTGCGTGACGTGGGCGACAGCGATGCCTCGTGCTGCCTGCCGACCGGCCCGGCGAGGAAAGCGCAGTCTTCTCGCTCTCTTCTGTGGACAGCGGAGCTGCGGCGTGCTTGGTGGCTCCTCGGTCTCGAGTTTTCTCGCCTGTCTGCAGCTGTGTTGGTGCCCGGGGTGCGTGATGACGCACGTGCCGCATCTGAGGGTTGTGGCGCTGCTGTGGTTGCCTCTGATGTGGGTGATAGGAAAAAACTAGCGGTGCCGGTCCCCGCTTCACCACTCCCGCAGCTTGACTCTGCTCGTGCTTGCAACCTCAGTCATCTCGTCCGTGCAATAGCAAATGTTGGCTACCGCCTCGCCCTTCAGTGGGTGGCTGTGGTGACACCTTCAGAGACTTTTGCCAGTGTAGCCACGTCTGTAAGGGAGCGGCAGGATTCGGAACCTCTGTACAACGCATCGCGGCAAGGAGGTCTTTCCGATGTAGATCGCCGTCCGGGGCAGCAAGGTATGCTGCCGACATGCGAGATGGCCGTAGTTTTGCAATTGCTGCGAACCATCACGTTTCTCAGGCCAGTTTTGTCGAGTGCCGTACCTACTACCGTGACCGGTTCGTCAGCTGCAAAGGATTTTGTCTTGGTGGATGAGTCGACTTGGTGCAAGCTGGCGTGTCTAGTGCACCTTGTGCGGTGCTGCTCGATTGAGCGAGGAGAGGATGGCGATTTTCGTCCTGGCTGTGCAACTGAAGGTGCTGCAGCTCAGGGCGGCAACACGCATCTCGCAGATGTCACGTGTTCCATACCATATGCAATAGACAGACATCAGAAGTGTCTTCATCTCTACGAGGAGCAACTGTTGCAGTCTGGCATGATGTATGCGGTTGCGTGCGCTTCAGCCTCGACCCAAAAAGTTGCCTCCTGCGCCGGTGAAGGTGTTAGGGTGTCTGGAGAAGCTGCTGCTGTCGACAAAAACACCGCAGTCCATTTTTCAGCTGCACACATCGCTGTCCCTCGGCACTCCGATGTCTCGGCAGAATTTCTCTGTGCTCTTCTAAAGTTTTGGCGCACGTGGACTATGGACTGGCCTCCTCATCTTTACGCAGCGTGGCTTGGGCAGATGACGTCGGTGTTAGGAGCTGCCGGAACGCCGATGTGCGCTAGAATGGAAGTGACTGGGGATAGGGGAGGCGCCGGCAACACAGTAACGACAGCGCCTGCTGGGGTGACGGCTGCATCTCCATCGAATTTGCCGTTGGATAGCATCAACCAACAACGTGAGCAACAGTGTCAGCTGGTGCAGCGCCAATTGTGCTCCTCCCTCGAAGAGGCATGGGCTGCAACGACTGACGCCTGGGAAGATGGTGACCCACTTGATATGTGTGCGTGCTGGTACGCCTTCTCTTCGGCGTCGCGTGCCCCTCGATGCCCTTTCCCCATGGAAACATCAGTCTTTGCGAGGGCCGGTGAGTCATCAGCTCCACGCTACGCTTCGTCACGCCTATCCCAGGAGATGATCGTTCTCGCTGCCGCATGTGAGGATCGCTTCCGCTGCATGTCAGAAACGTGGCTCAGGCGACTTCGCGATCTCCCCAGCACTCCCATGATGAACTCCATGTTGCAGTCGAGGGAGAGGCGTCCTATGCTAAGACAACAGGCTTCAGAGATGCGCCAGGGTCACGGTATGGGGGGGCTCGGCTGGTGTCCTGTGTGTCTACCTGCGATTGTTTCGCAGGTTGCTCTTCGCGTGCTTTACCGAGGCACTCCGGAGGGCGGGTCAGGCCCCACACCGAATGCCCTCGGCGACAGCGGTGTGACTGCCGAATCGCCTCTACTCAGTGACTTTTTCTTAGGTGTGGTGTGTCGCGCCACAATAAACCCAGCGACAGAGGAACTTGCTGCTTTTCAGTTATCGATAGTTTCCCGATATGTGGCCTGGTGCGAAGCGGCAGGGATGCACGTCGGGTGGTGCGCCTGTGCCATTGAGGACCACTGCAGAGCTGCTGCTGTCGATGCCTCAAATGCATCGGATTTGTATCTCATTAACTCCCCAGGAGAGCGACCCAGCGAGCTGAGCATGCCGTGGTGGCTGCTGACGGTGGACGGACTGGCAGTGGGGGGAGGCCTTCAGAACAAAGTCAATGTCCCCACAATCCTTTTTTTCTGGGAGCATGGCACTGATGCTGCTGCGGTCGCTGCAAAAAGTCTTTTGTCAGCGGGCAAGTTGAACGCGTCACATTTCCTTGCACTGTGTCATCACCATCGCAGCCGTTATGCGTCTGCGATAAGGCCACTGATGTCGCCACAGCTCCGTACAAGTGGCAGTGGTACTGTGAAAGCATCGTGTTCCACTTCACCAGGCGAAATACGTTGTAATCTTCTTGCCTCACCCGAAACAATGTCTGAGCTGGGTGAGGAAGGAAATGAGCGTGATGGGTTGGCGCATGAGCAGTCGATTATGCGCTCATGTATCGCGGAGTGGGGCCACCGCTATGCGATGCGTCTGGTTTTATTAGAGGTACTGGAGGAAGAGTGGCAAAGATCTCGCGGTGCTGCGCTCGCTCATCGCTCGCACCGTACGTTTGCAGAGCAGGCGTCATGTGTTCCTTGGCGTCACAGATTTGGGACCTCCGCGGTCGCCCGCGAAGTGACACTCGAGGGGCGCGCAAAGGTCTCTGACAACGCAGGTGTCGTTGGTGACGTCACATCTGCATATCGCTCTGCTCTGTCAGAGTTCGACATGACGCCTCGATTTGTGTGGCGCAGCGACGCTTATCAGCCACTCCTGCGCCTATTGGCGGAAAAGGCTTTGCGCGTGGTGGATCAGATGTCCTCTGAAGTTGTAGCGGCTGCCTCTGCGACGGTCGCGCCCCTCGAATCAAGCGACCATCAAATGGCGGCAGAGGAGTCGACGGCCGTAGTGTCATCGGTCATTTCTTCGAGTATGACTAGCTTGATCAGAGACACGAACCCTGGGCAGTGGACGGCGCGCGTTGTCGCGCACGTATGGAAAGCGCTCCGCGACAGCCTGACACACACCACCATCTCAGGGTCTTCGTGCCTTTCCCCCTATGACAACGGGACCACTGCCCAGGCCCGAGACTTCTGCTTCTCGCCGATGGTGGCGGCGCACCACCCTCGCCGGCGGTGTCGACATGTACGTGAGAGCGTATTACCAGACGCCGTTGTGCGTTTGGAGTCGCTGCTGGAATGCCTAGGGCTCGCATTGCCATCGACGCAAGAGGTTTCTCACTGCATACCCTGTGGTGCAGCACCGCTGGGGGACGTTGCCGAGGAGTCTCGCGCACTTCTCGATTCCTTGCTACTGCGCCCCGAGCTGATGTGCACCTCCCCCAAGGTGTTATCCTACGCCAGCACTGCTCTCTGGCCCAGGTGCTGGGCCTCTCTAATGAGTGTCTCCAGTGCTACTTGGGGTCATGCTAGCAACGGTCTGTCGGACATTCTAGAGGGATTCGATGATGTGGCAGTTCAGCTGGATGCACTGGTCACCTTTAGAGCGATTTTGTGCACCCTGGAGCATGTGCAATTGCTTGTGAAGGAGCTAGTGGAGTACTTGTGCTGCGTTTTTGTGCCGGCAGCTCAATCAGACCTCTGCGCTGCCTGGATCGTGACGACGCCGGTTGAGGCCATCTCCCGCTTTGCGCGGATACACCCACTGTCTGCTGTAGCTCGTGTTCCACAGACCACTGCGCCGCAGGACATATGTGATGTCGGGGGTGGGCGCGGGTATTTTCGCTTTTCTGCCGCGGTTGTGCGTACGTTTGAGGTATTGTGCCTCGGCAAGTACGATGATGAGCGGCGGTCACAGTGCGTGTGGCAACAGTGGACACGTGAGCTGCTACGCGAGGATCGAATATTGCGTGAACACCCGTTTCTACGGTGGACGTCAAGATGATTTGACTGTCATATTTCTCTCACCTTCGACATATATATGTATACGTAATGTTATTGATGTATATGTATATATATATATATATATATATATATAAGATTTGTAAGATATATATTCGTTGTTCCTCTTCCCCATGGGCGATTCCGAGGGGGTAGCGATGCCGAAATATATCTTAAACTTTGGCCTGCCGTTTTTTCGCTTATCCTTTTCAGTTCTGCTAGTGACTACACTGCTCATCTTCTGCTTCGAGAAACACAGACACCCTTCGACAAGAAAAAAAAACAGTGTCGAATGGAATAGGAGGAAGGGAGGGGGAAGTGCAGTGGAGATGTTAAATGAGGAGGTGTGTGGTGTGGGTGATGGAATGAGGACAATTTCTGTATCATGGAGTCCTTATCTGCCGTGCCTTTTTTTTTTTGCTGCAGATAAAGGAAGAAGAGGCATATTCACGAGTGCTGGCGCGTACGCGTTGCCTGCATTGCTGCGTTTCCACGTTCGAACTCCCATTCCTTACCACCCCCATTCCATCCCTCTTTCTTCACCCCAGCTCGTTCTTTCTCTCTTGCAATATATATATATATATATATATATATAGTGTATCCATTTTTTGTCTTTCCGTTTCGCTGTGTCTTCCCTTACCGCATCTTGCCGCTTTATCACATATTCAGTGAGGAATCCCTTTGCGTTGTGCACAGGTCCCATGTGCATCTTGAGAGAAACTCCAGAGCAGCTCCGTCATCCCGAAATCAATCCCAAAGGAGCGTGCGGTGTGTGTGTGTGTGTGTGTGTGCCTGCTTGGGGTGGGGGGGGGAGGGGGATGAGGGGATGCGCTGCTCTCGGAAGCAGCTGCTTATAAGAGCATCATCTATCGATCATGGCCTCCCCCCTCCCCCTCCCACACACACACACACACACACACACACACACATTTTTCCGTTCCAAGGCTATGAGCCTTCTCTCCTGTCTTCCTTTACTATACACTCATTTCTTCTTCCCTTTCTCATCGTCCCCCCACCGCCTGAGAGCGTCGACACGGACGACATCAGTGGCGAGCGAATCACCATGTGAAATCATCGCTGTCGCAGCGCCATTTTTTTTTTCTCTTGAGCATGTCTGACCGTGTCCGAGGCAATGTTCGTGGTAGCGAATACGCCCCCCATCCGATGCCGCTCACCTACGATTTTTACAGCTGTGACGACCGTGAGGCAAGCCGCATGGAGCAGCCACCGCTAAGGCGCCACGGGGCCTCTGTGCCAGTGCCACATATGTTAGCCTCTGTGCGATCGACCACCTCGAGGAGCACTTCATCCTTTGGGAAAAAACTCAACGAGAGATATCCTTCTGCAGCCGAAGCGCCACAGCCTGCCCATGTCCCGACAACGAGGGACATACGCACCGCATCACCGCCATGCGATGAGAGGTCGAGTCAGCTGAGCAGGACACAACTACCAGAGCCGGCGTCTAGGTCGTCGCGAATCTCTGCTCCTGGTGTTGCCATCGAAAGAAAGTCCCGGGCCATCTTCGAGCATTCGGGCGGCGATCACTGGCCGGGAAACAGCATTTCCGATGTCAAAAAGCGATCGGTGGCGGAGATCGCTTCGCTCATCACGTCAACATATCCGAGAGAGGATCACGCAAGTGCAGCTCCATCGCCGTTGTTACAACAGGCGCGTCGACCCTCTAGCCGAATACCGGCACCAGATACATACCAGAGAAACGAAACGCACCCTCCTCGTCCGCCAAAGTCGCGTGCGGCCCGGTCTTTTGTCCCCGGGGCAGCAAATCCAGGTGTCATGGATGCCAGCTCCGCACCGCTGACAATTAGCAGAAAGCCTCCCAGCCGCCCTCCTCCCGAGAGGTTAGTCACGCAGTCGCAGAGGCAGCAGGGAATGCAGGCGCCGGAATCAGTCGATCACCTGCCAATATCACAAGGCTCTACTGCCGGTGTGGAAATATCAGACAGGCCAGCAGCAGATACATTTCTTGCGGTCAAGGCGGCACTCACCACTGCAGGCGCGAAGCGGGAGGCGGAAAAAAAGTCGCTCTCCGACGAGATGGGAGTTAACGGGTATGTTGCACAGACAGTCTTCACCCAGCGAAATCTATTTCGAACGCAGGAATTTGCGGCATTTATAACGAATCCGCAATATCAGCCGCCGCGCGAATTCCTAGCCTACCCGCGACTAGAGGCCTCGCGCGCCTACGGCTTCGAGGCGAGTCGCGCAAACCAAGAGAAGTTTATGATGCACCGACTCATGGATGCCGTGCATTCCTCCACGCGCGAGGAGCGGACTAATGCAGAAATGCTCTCAAGAGCGATTCTTGAGAAGCTACAAGTGGGTGACTGGTTCTACAAGTGGACCCAATCGCAACGGGTGCACCAACGCTACGTGAGGCTTAATCCCCAGTGCGGCACCCTCACGTGGGCGCCTTCGCCGAGGGGGAATATGCTCCTCAAATCAGAAGTGAAGTTGTCTCATGTTTCTAGCCTGACAGCAGACTGCCTGCAGTCGAAGACGTCGTCTGGCGTGTTCTACCGCATGTCGATTCAAACCCCTGGTCGGTGCATTCGTCTCGCGACGGAAATTCGCCACAAGTTCGACTTGTGGTACGGTGTGCTGCAGCAGCTGACAGCGCCCAACTCAACGTATGGGGCACTTGGTCTTGGGGCGCGACCCTCAAGCAGCGTTGATATGCACCGAGGGGGTAGGGCAGGCAGATGGGACCCCCGCTACATTCCGCAGGACGCTGTCATGGGTAACACATCAGGCGGAACTCGCCCCAGCGACTTATACGCGAGTCGTGTCGTTTCTTCCAGTGAATGAGACGGTAAGAAAAAAAAGGGGCGAGGGGGGTCTACGACTGACCGTGTGTCTGTGGGAGGTGGGGGTCAACGCCGCTCTTTCTCAGACATGCATGCGCTTTCCCCCCTTGCCCATCCCCCCTCCCCACGTACGCACACATACGCACTTGACCACTCTCCGTGTGGTCGGCAACTTAGAGGACGTGTTCTTGAACCCGTCGATACACACACACACACACACACACATGCGTGAGAGGGCTTTTCGATTTTTTTGCCCTACGGGGAAATTGCTCGTCCATCTCCCCTTCCCTCCCCCTTTTTTTTTTTTTACGGGAATGTGTTCGAGAGTGGGTGCATGAGGCAAGGATATTCAGACAAAGGAGCGACAGAACTCTCCATCTGCGAGTGGAAAAAAGAAGGGAAATTTGTCACCATGGCGCCCTACCGAAAACAAATAACTACCCACCACTCCACACTGTCTCGTCCTTCTCTGTTGTTTGCTGATTCCCATCCACCCCCCCCCTGGCTGGACTTCATACGTGTATTTTCTTTTTCTCCGGGTTTTACGTCGCCTTTGTCCCCCCCTCTCCTCCTAACTTCACTCGAATCGAATTCACATCTCCACTCATTTTGCCTCTCTCCACATGCACAGCAGCGAGCACATGCAAATTCGTTTCCCATAGCATTGCTATAAAGCTCTCTTGACATCATAACCTTCCCTTCCCCTCGACACACACACACACACACACACACACACACATACAGACAGACAGACGGAGGCGTGTTGCCGCGTTATTGGTTCTCCCCCCATCTCAACAGCATCCGCGTCTCCCTCCCTCTGTCGTGGCGCTCGCGCCTCTTCTATTCTTTTATTTGACGTATCGACTACGCTTGCGCTGGCACAAAGGCAAGCCTAAAAAAAAAAGGAAATAAAGGGAAATAGCTTGTGCGTGTGTGTGGACTAGACGAACATGGACGACGAGGACACAATCCGCGCAGCCGAGTTACTGCGTGGCAGCAATGGGACCGTCTGCAGCGGCATGGAGGAAGGTCGGGCTTCGGCAGTAGACCCGTCGGGATACTACGCTCGTCTTGGCCTCTCACCAAAGGCTACACAACAGGAGATACGCCGTGCTTTTTTATTCCTTAGTCAGCGCTACCACACGGACAAGCATGCGAGTCAAGGAGAGGAGTTGCAGAGGCTAATGAATGACCGCTTCCAGGAGCTGCAGGATGCCTACACAGTCTTGTCCGACGAGCGCCAACGCGCAGCTTATGACGCGAGTGGCGACACAGGAGTTCAGCGGTTGGCCCTAGTCCCAGTTGGAGTGCACCGGCGGCACGACGTGTTGAGGTACATTCTGTCTCTCGACCGAGAAGCGCAGCTGCTGCGTACCGCACAACTGCTTTCAGCAACCTCCGCGATAACCGTAAATTTTTCTACCGCCCACCTCTTCACCCTCCCAAGGCCCGACAGGGGCAACGATAGCAGGAGCAACGTCGAGAAAAGCGCTGGTGCCGAGTCAAGCGCACCACGGGACACTGAGATTTCTGAGAAGGAAAAATCAGCGTCCGATCAGCTTCAACTCGCTCGTTTGTCTTCCCATGAGCAGCCAAAGGCTACGCAACGTGTGGACGCAGCTGCTACCTCTTCTCCCACCGAAGGGGCTGCTGCATCTTCATCGATACAAGCACGACCGGGGGCGCCATTGCAGGGCGCGACATCCTCGGCTGACTCCACCGGGCCCAGTGAGGACGAAAACGAATCGTCTGCTTCCACGGTCTCTGCGTTGCAGACCCACCTCACAGCGAGAGAGGCTGTTATCGACGGTCAGCGCCACATTGTCTTGCTTCCAAGTCCGGAGCTGGAGGAGCAACTCCGTCAGCGTCTCAGTGGTGTGACTAACGAGGGGGTGGATTCGCTGTCTTCACCCGGTGGCAAAGGCGGTATCAATGGTGCCAAGGCGCGTGCAGGGCAGAGGCAGCGCGGTCTGTCTGTATCGCGGGCGATGCTGTTGGCTGCCGTGCCCAAGTACTTGAAGTTTCGTGGATCTTTCCGACACCTCATCACGCCCCAGCTCTCGATCACTTTCCGCAACGACGCCAGCTCAGGAATGCGGAAGGCTACCACAAGCTTCACTACTTTGGCTGAGTATACCCCGGACGAGGTGCGCTCGTACACGACGTCGCTGCGCATGGCGGTGCACGGGCTGAAGTGGTGCGTCGCGCAGGCTCGTGCGTTGAACCCCCTGTGGACGCTGAGATCGAAGGTCACCCTTTTATCGAATTCAGCGCTACTGCAAAAACTGGAGCTCACCCTGACGCGTAAATTATCAGCGACCGCAGAGTTGGAGAACATGCTGGCCATGTCGCTGACCGAACACGGTTACTTCCGGACCAGCCTCAGCAATCTGACAGAAGACGTGCAGCAGGGTATCAGCACCTTCATCGCGTTCCACAATGTAAACCTCACTGCCTTTGCAAGCAAGAAGGTCGTGATCGGCGTCGACACCAACGACCCCAAGCACCCGCCCAAGTACGGACGGGTGCAGTACTCTGTGAACTGCTCGCCGTTCGCTGGGCAGTCGACTTTCAGTGTTGAGGCGTGGTACATGCAGTCATCAACGCAGCATTATGGTCTGGCATTCACCGCCGTCGTTCCTTATGCCCCCAGTCCCATCGCTCCGCCCATCTTCTTCGTTCGTAGTGCGCAGTTCGCCGTGGTGAATCAGGTATCGCTTCTGTACGCCCGCGGCCAGCACCGAATCTCCGTCCCCATCATCGTCTTCATCTCACCCAAGGTAAGCCACGGCCTTATGTGGCTCTCCGCGCCGTTGGCGCTGTATCGCATCGGATCATTGCTTTACCGGCCATATGCCCGCGCCAAGGCCATTCGGTACTACACCCAGCAGCGTGAGCTTCACGTTGCCGAGATGGACGTGGCGCGGGAGAAGGCGCGAATGGAGCAGCGAGCGCTCGAGAGTCTTGTTCTTATGAATCGCGCGCGCGAGGAGCGGAGGGGCGGCCTCGTCATCATCAACGCGCGCTACGGGGTGATTGAACCTCAGTTCGCGGAGGTGTCGCCGGCGGTGACAGCGGCGACTCGCTCGGTATCTGGCTGGTTTCCATCGAAGATCATTTCGTCTGTGGCACGGCGCCTTTTCCGGAGACAGGTGCATGACTCTAGAATCACCGCAACCTCGACCGTTGGTGACTCCATCCCTCTATCCATCGACGTCACCATTGCGGTACAGAATCTAGTGCGGGACTCGGCGCTGACGCTTCCAGCCGCCACGAAGAGCTCGCTTGTGGGCTTCTGCAACCCTGACCCGTACACTCCAGAGTCCCAGCAGCTGAAGATTGTTTACTGGTTTCGCAAGCGGAAACACATGGCAGTCTTCAACGATGAGGATGAGGTGGAATTGCCGCAGCGCGAACACCTGGTCAAGTCGTGAAGGTTACCTCCACTTCACTTTCTTTTCCTCCTCCCTCCACTTACCTCCGTCTTCCTTGCGTGTCGTAATAGTATTCGCGCGTGTGTTTGTGTGTGTGTGTGTGTGTGTGTGTGTGTGTGTGTGTGTTTGAGGCGCAGAGGAGCGCGTGCAACTGGCAATGATCTGCGACGCGGGGGCGATTGCGTGTGGTGCGAGAGAAATATTGAAAGACAAGTACGAAAAGCTCATCTCTTTGTTTTGACCTTAGTGGTGACGGATGGGGGGAGGGAGGGGGGGAACAACAGTGTTTGCAGTGACAGTATCTCTGTGCTGTTTCTCCTCACCGTCCACCACACCCCTTCCCCCCTTTTCCGTTTCTATGCCTCTTCGTCAGGCGGCTGCGAGGGAGGCTATCAGCGCCGCGCTACACCCCACGCATGACCGCCGTGTTCGTTTCTGTTAACGGGTGTACATTATATATATATATATATATATATATATATATATATATATATATA